>CM070840.1:30158244-30470744 GCA_036326025.1 Chrosomus eos
TTTATTTAAATACTTCTTTTAGCAGTCTATTTTATTTACCTGTATAATCAATCTGTTTCTGTTAAAGTATCTCTCTTTTCATTTCACATACATCTCTTATTTTCTTGTATGGTTTTGAATATTCAGGTATTTCATATGCAACATCCCCAGAAACGAACAAACAACGAACAAACATCTTCTGAAGGCAGTGAAACGTGGTCTATGCCTTGGCAACATCAAATAAAGCTAGCAAAATTCACTTCATCCACCTATTAATGTCAAGGTCCAGATATGTTCGTGCTACGATACTGTCGGGAGAAATACAGGCCTAGTGTAATAACTGCGTCATATAGCTAGTTTTGAACCTACTGCACTTATTTTCTGGAGCTGCTTGTTACACGTTGATATATGCAACATGGACACTGTAATGTAAAGTGTCGCCTTTATACTGTTATGTGTCCTACATAAAAAGAGACAAATATTCTTTGAATGGCATAGAATAACATTTTTGGAGGGGAACGGCAACAGTCAACTCATCACAGCCTTTTCATGGCTACATATTTGTTCTTTAATAAATCTTTTAAATATATTATTTCTCTGTTCTCGTGTATTTCATTAAATATATGCCTGTAGTCATTCCTGAGGTTTATTATTATTATTATTATTATTATTTATAGCTCCCTATATTTTTCTGGATTGGTGGTTCATCTTACCCCAGCCATCAACACATCCATATACTTGGCTTGACTAAAACAAATTTGATAAATGAAAACAAAATATTGACAAAGAGCATAAAACAAACTGATGAGAGAATATTCCTAATATACTTCTTTCTATATGATGGCCGTTGAGAATGTAAAAAGCCTACAGTAATAATAATAATTCATTCATAACAGACAATAATGTTATAAAATACTACGCTTTCAGAAATTCAGGCCGAAACTCAATATCTGATAAATATTTCATAATCGACCCAGAGTCAGGCAAATGTGCTTGAGCATTCCCAGAAGACTTCTTCTTGCCATTGTCTCTTGCAAAAAAACGTCTTGTTCTCCAGATGAAATAAGCATATAAATCCATTTGGGTGAGGATGAATTGTCATCGTCATTAATTCTTCTTCTTCTTCTTTTATTCTTGTGTTGATGGTTTGTCTCTCTCTCTCTCTCTCTCTCTCTCTCTCTCTCTCTCTCTCTCTCTCTCTCTCTCTCTCTCTCTCTCTCTCTCTCCTCTCTCTCTCTCTCTCTCTCTCTCTCTTCTTCTTCTTGTTTTTTTTTTCGCCCTCTCTTCTGTCCCCGTGGGTTAAAACTGCATCCACGTGACGAGCACCGAGAGCGCGCTCAGGACGAGCGTCACGCAGAACGGAACCGCAGATCTGCTCGCGCCGTTCCCTCCCGCACACAGTTCAAACAAGCTGCCGCGAAACTCCAGGTTTCTGGACTCTTTTTTCAGCTTCTCCCACAGATCTGTGGCTCCTTCCTGACAGTCTGCCAGAGCAGTGGTCGCGCATGAGTGGAAATCATCCCAGTAACTGCAAGTCAAATGTTTCAAAAGAAAGAAAATCATTATTCATGTCTGATTTGAGTCACGCTTACGTTATTCAATCTAAACATGTCCTATTGTTATTATGATTATTATTTTTTTTTAATTTAATAAGTCCTAATTAGTGAAACTAAAAATAGTGGCATGATTTTAATCAGATTTTTTGGATTTGCATCGCAAAACTCTCCATTTCGGTTTATGCATTTGTGATTTGTAAATAAAATGGAACGCCCGTTTTTCACTTGTATTTAAATCACCACAGAGATAATGTGAAGTAAACACTTAAGTATCGCATTTTCTTTAGTAAATTTGCATCAATTTCCCATGCATTTGAATATGATTATTCAAACCTTTTTATTGTGTGCATTTGAAAAGTAGGCCTATTTAAAAAATAAAGTTGCACCAACAAATATATATAGCTACAATTTGCTATAGAATTATTAGAAGCTCTAATATAATTCATAGTCGTATGCATGAATCCTTCTGGCAACTGCATGTCCTCATGAAGCCACGTGAAGGAGGAGAGAGGGCACGAGGGAAACCCGAGTTGTAATGCGGCTCCAAAGGGAAAATCTCCATATCACGTGACTTCTAGTGCCCTCCCCATCTCTCTCTCTCTCTCCTCTCTCTCTCTCTCTCTCTCTCTCTCTCTCTCTCTCTCTCTCTCTCTCTCTCTCTCTCCTCTCTCTCTCTCTCTCTCTCTCCTCCTGCGCCCCACCCCCTTCCTCAAGCCCATCACTTATTAATTTATTTCAGGAGGAACACACACCCTCATTCTAAAACCTGCATCTACAAATTGGCATGCGCATGGTATCAAGTAGCCATGCTCCAATTAGAATAGAAAGAATAGAATAAAATAGAATAGAATAGAATAGAATAGAACATAATATAGCCTAGTTCAATAAAATAAAATATTTCGAACAGGAAATGCTTTCAAGTCAGACATTAATAGTGTTGCATTTCAATTGCTGGAGCTTTGGTGTGGAAATGAAAGTGCAGTATCAGCCGCTTTGCACATCTCTTTTTAATATTGTTCAATACGAAAATATGATTAAAAACTGAATTATGCTATCTAAAATCGGGTTGGAGACTATATTTAGAAGTCCAAACAGAAAAAATGTCAGGGGAAAATGGAGAAGGAATGGAAGAGTATATCCAGTCCCTGTAATAAGATACTGTTGCGTTTTGATTCTCTCAGTAGCGGCTGTAAAATAACCGGTTATTTTATTGGGCGGATCGCTTACAATAATCGCACATTACCGCCCGATCTGATCCAATTATGGATGCTGACCTTCGGCCTCGGCGTGTAGAGATGGTTCATCTAATTGTAATTAACTGGTGAAATGTGAATAGCGCATATAGCGGCTGCACGGCTCTATTTCTGCTGTCGAATTAAACAAGGGCCCCTTGTGCCATCTGGCCCCTGTTCCCCCTCTCTCCCCACCCTCACACCAGTATATTTCATTTGTGTGTGGTGTGTGGTGGTGTGTGGGTGTGTGTGTGTGTGTGTGTGTGTGTGTGTTGTGTGTGTGTGTGTGTGTGTGTGTGTGTGTGTGTGTGTGTGTGTGTGTGTGTGTGTGTGTGTGTGTTGTGTGTGTGTGTGTGTGTGGTGGTGTGTGTGTCCCTTACGTGCAGATGGTCTTAAGGTTTTCCTGCTCGTCCAGCTCCTGTGGATAGTTGGCCATGTTGTCTCCTAGTTGAAGCAGGCAGTTGGAGAAACCTTTGAACACTGTTTCACATTTCCCAGCCGCTCGAACTGCCTGCAGCAGATAGGCTGGAAAACGAGAAAGGATTATTTTTTCAATGTAGCCTATTTAAATAAAATAAAAATAAAAAAAACGATTAAAAAAAACTGTTCACTTCTATCATCTGACTCTTCCGGAATAGCGTTCAAGATTTTTAATTATAGCTGTTGTATTTTTCCGTTCATCTGTCAGTGTGTGTGTGTGTGTGTGTGTGTGTGTGTGTGTGTGTGGTGTGTGTGTGTGTGTGTGTGTGTGTGTGTGTGTGTGTGTGTGTGTGTGTGTGTGTGTGTGTGTGTGTGTGTGTGTGTGTGTGTGTGTGTGTGTGTGTGTGTGTGTGTGTGTGTGTGTGTTCACTAGAATAGTGTGTGTGAGTTGAGCATGAGGGTGGCGCGCGTGGACAAACGATGATGTAATGGTGTACATGAGGGTGGGGTGTGTGTGTGTGTGTAGGCTTGTGTGAGGTGAGATTTTCATTCTGAGTGATTTGTACTCCCCCTCCCCTTTTTTTTTTACACATCTAGAAAATAGTCTGTTTTTTGATGACAGATCTATTAAGGGGAAAATGAGGAGCTATGGACCCGGATGCTTTCCTTCCCACTTCATTTCGATCTTTATGTTGGACCGGAAAGTCACAACCTGATCAATTGACCAGATCCCTTTGCTTAACGAACCATAAACGCCAGTGGTGTCTCAGGTTTGTTAAACAACGAGATCTTGAATTAATTTAGTTGTTGCACTGTCCAAATCAGGCCGTTCCTCTGCCCATTAACCACAGTATAGCGCGCGCGCGCGCACACACACACACACACACACACACACACCCCACACACACACACCACACACACACACACACACACACACACACACACACCACACACACACACACACACACACACACACACACACACACACCCCACTATGTCCCTATATTATATCAAATCCTTTGCATATGTGTCCCTAAATTGTATGCAGTAGGCTACATATTCTGCGTCGATACACTACAGTAATAAGATGTGCATTATGTGGTGTGTAAGTGCACTATTCTCTGCAATGCCCCTAAATTGCATTATATACATTTCATGCTATATGATCCATTAGCTATTAAATACAGTGCATGCTATATTTCCCTGTATTCTATTATATGCATGTATAGCCTACGTATATTATTTTACAGTTATTATATGATAGGCCTATGTCCCAACATTTTTGTTACGTTGTATGTGTGAATTATAGGCATTACATGCCATATACATTATTTATTAGGCTGTTGGTTATGCATTCCTATATTATACAATCAATATACTATAAATACCAAACGAAAATAGAATAAAGATGCAATCATGTTTGTTATTCTGTATCTAATTTTTCTTAAACTGTAATCTCTGGCTGATGCCATGCAGATGAAGCACAGTCGTTTCGTGCATTTTTTTATCGCCTATAGAATAAAAAAAACGTATCCAGCAATGACACAAAATAATGCACACTTAAAACGATTATATTAAATTAAGGATAATATTGATTTCAGACATAATGGATTAAATGTGTTACTGAGTAATGCCGCACAGATAAAGCTTACATAACGAAATATCAAGCTATAACTGTGATATCGCGGACAGATCGCCCTTTTCTTCAACACGAAGCGTCTATATTCAACATTACAACCATATTACAAAATACCATACCGAGAAAATGAAATGCGTAAATGCGCTGCATTGATTTATGGTATCTGCATCCCAATATTTTTTATCAAAATAATTGAAATATTCAGACCTCAACATGGCGGATATGAGGATGCGAAATACAAAGATGCTCATACAGATAGCTATGTAAAACCATTTATTAATGGAATGATTTCATATTTAAAATATCGATGTCTTTGTTTGCTTTACTGGAATTAACAGTCACAAAAAGACAGCACCGCGAACAAACATTGAATTATGATACCATTTCGTTGTAGGCACGATGATCTATATTTAGAAACAACTGAACATCTAATATAGACTCACCTATCCTACTGTACTAGTGGTCACGAGTCACGACCACTTTACTAGACCCTGTCAGTGTCAAGCATAATCTGTGCAATGAAGTCAGGAGGGGGTTTATGGCAAATTAATGTAGTTCAACTAGGTAACGGTACCAGCTTTTCACACACAAAAATTACATCGCTAATGATTTCATCCTTTATGCACAACACTTTCATCGCAGAGCCCTGCAACAGCACTAACAAAAAGACATTTAAAAACGCACAATATTACAAAAACATGTCCTGCATTCTTATGTAAATTCTAAAACAACAATCGCACACCAATTCATTTTCGCGAAATTATAATTAAATGGTAGTGTGTGCTTGTGTAATTTGTAAGGAGACACATGGTAGCTACCATATAAAACGCATGATGCATCTACGAAACTTAGCCTTTGCAAGTTAAATCTGTTAATGCAATTAGGCTATTAATGCTTTTTTTTTTTTCGAATTATTTTTCAATATTGGTTTGAATCTAATTCATTGCGGAGAGGATCGGGCGGTCCCATACTTTCACCAACTTGCTCCAATACGATGTACAGGGCTTCATTTCTCAGAACAGTCTCCAACATTGAATGGAGAGGCAATGCAATATTGCCCCAATGTCATACATTTAAAATGCAAGACCCAGATCTCTAGCCAGTGGCAAACCTTTAAATCGCAGTCGGGACAGTACTACAATTAAAATATCCATCAACATACACTACAAATATACAACCAATATAACGAAATGCAGTCACCCTTAAATAGCCTTAACTACGAATTAGAAGTGTCAAGTTATCTATGAAAAAAATGTAGATTAAAAAGGAAAAATCAGCCCATCCCAAAATACACTACGACAGAAATAATCTACTTACCTATTTGAACAGCAAGAAACAATGAAATATATCTTCCAGACAAAGTTAATCCCATCCTACGTCCAGAAAAACCATTGGACTATATACAATTTTAGATAGTTGTGAGGGGAAAAGCTTGTGAGGTCTGCGCGCTGAACATCGCTGTTTAGTTCTTGCAGATCTTCAGAAACTCTGGGTTTTTCCCGCTGTCGGCGAGGCGCAGAGAAGTGAAATGGTGCACCCCGTTAAGAGAAGGTGGTAATGCCTCGTGTGTGTTTTTTTCTCTCTCACTGCTTCACGCCCACATCTCAAGCTTGACGTAAAATTCACCGTCGGACTCCCCACTTCTCTATTTTCTCATTCGCTAGACCGGGCTGGCCCTCTTCCCTTCTTCTCCCCCTCTCTCCACTGTACTGGTATTTCAGGGATTGCGGAGATGTCCACATATATCTGCTCTCTGGTGGTCTCACCTATAGGCTACACCCTCCTGCATGAAGCTCACACGTGGACCCGTGACCCACATATGATGCACGTGCAGACTTCATTGCTCCAGGGTCTTAGACTGATGGATTTTGATAGATAGATATCTCGTAGTTGGGTTGCTTGAGGTTGGTTAGCCTATCGGCCATATAGTGGTAATCGAGATGACTGTGATGCATTGTGTAAGATCCATACAGTAATTTATGGATTTGTTGGATAATTTATGGAAATGTGACCCTGCCCCGAGCAGATTTTGCAATATGATTAATTAAGTGCCCACATTTTTTCTTGAGTCTTATTACCTCAGCACTAATCGTTATTGATGATTTGTTTATGACTTAAACACACCAGCAAGGTTACCCAGGTCTGTCTGAGGTGAAACGAGGTAAACGAAGCAGACTGTAGTATTTTGAGGATTATGGACGGGATATTTTTTGGTGCATCATCGTGAAAATATCAGCCCAGAATCTTAACACTTTTAACACCTGAGACTTATATCCAGGGCAAAACACTTTTTGCCACACCTGCCAATGGCCGGTAACATGCGAAAATACCGACTACTGTTTTTGCACTTATACATTCACTTATAACACTGACATTTTAGATAGGCCTATAATGCAATATTCTCTATTCCAATTTCAAAACCACATCTTAACTAATACAAAACATTAATAAAACATTATTAAAGACAAGTAAACAGTCAGTAGTAGGCTAATATAAAAACAAATAATCAAAAACAAAGCAAAGCAAAAGCAGAAATAAATACAATAAAGATACAAATGAAATAAACAGTGCTTTTCAGGTTTTTAGGTCGAACAGTTTTCAGGAACAGAAATGTAATAACGTAAATGTAAAGTAACTGCATAGTCTTCACTGTATAAATTAAACATCCTTATTGCATTTACATAAGTTATTCAGTCAAGAGCAGTGAGTGATTTTATTATTTGTCCTTTGTTGTTTGATTAACATTAAACAGCAGGAATATTAGGCTGCTGTCACTTCTCTAAAATAATGAAACTGTACATAAGTTTTTACTTTCTCAACTGTTCACTCAAGACATAAGGGACTATGGATACTGCTATTTCTTTTAGATCATTTTGTAAAAACATGAGAGAGAGCTCAGTTTAGTATTCTCACGCTGTCTGAGACTTGGCTTTCTGTGCGCGAGCTTCCGATGTTTTGACTTTCCACACACGCAAGTAACGAAATGAGTCCATTCATAAAAAAGTGGTGAGTGATACGTTTCATATGCTTGCAGCGCAGATGTTTACTTGTATTTAGCGCTTGTCCCGTGTTACATTTAAACCCTGCTATCCCTTTATCCCACCAACTATTATTTAGATATTTTTGGTGTCAAGGCGGGTCATTGACAAATAAAGCTTCAAAAATGTTAGGTTTTTGTTGCATCTTTTAAAAACAGTAATGGATATTTTTTGAGTCATGAACAATGTGTTTGAACAAGTTTTAGTTGTTAAATAACATTTCAAAGTGTATTTGAGAGAAATCTACTGATAACAACAACAAAAAAAGATTTCTGTTTATTTGTTCAGACAGTTGCCCCATCTTACATTTTGGACATACCAAAATATAAAATAATATGTATTATTGAAATGTACTAGAAATTAATTCAAACTAAATAGGGTATATAGGCCTATAATAAATAGCATATGTCATGCATTTATCAAATTATTTTAAAAATAGCTAAATAATGCACTTGGACACAGGTGCGCGTCATATCATTGACCCTATAATACAAAATCCTTTAACATAGATAACCATCTATAACACATAAAGAAGTTAATAAATATGCTCAAAAAATCATACTTTACATTACAGTATCCATGTTGCGTTTTTTTTTTTTTAGATATGATAGCCTACTAATAAATGACGTAGGCTACTTAGTAGTTATAATCTGGAGTAGGCTATTACTGAAAATGATATAGAATCTGAAAGATGAGAAATCATTTTTATATGGGCTGAGATGAGTTACGTTACAACTGAGAGAAAGGTGGTGATGTCTGTATCACTGAGAGAGAAAAAAAAGTTCTCACCCGCTGACGTCAGCGGAATTTGTAACCAACCAATGAGTACTGAGTATTGATGCGCACCCATTTTTTTCAGAGACTTCACTGACTTCAGGAGGAGAATACTAAAAAGTTACATAGGGCATTCTAGCTGAAGGAGAATCCTCGCAGTGAGGAGAGATCGTGTGCTCCTCGATGCTGAGTAGGTCCCCTGGCACTTCATTTAGAGTCCAGACTATACAGAGCCCAGAGACTGATGATGATGCCCTCAGGACAGTTTACAATCTGATCGGATTTTCGTTGATCATTGACAATATAGATGATTACAATTCAACATTAGATCAAATGAATGGCGGACTATATATGTCATCGCGTAAAGCTTCAAATTACATGCATGACACATATAGTTAGATGAGCATTATAATTCGTGCGGATTCGTGCGTTAAACCTTTCGAGAAAAAACGAGCAGTTGCATAACGCAGGCGTAAAAAAAAAGCTGCATAGTGTGTTGCAATGCAGGGAGGGATGCAATATCATGGATTTAATTTATAGAGATTGCAATACAAGTCCAAACAATAGCAGGTTTTATTCATGTTTTGTCTCCATCTTGTGGCGGAGGTGTGCAACAAGACTTATGGACATAGGCTTAGTGATATCTTTGAAAAGAAAGGCACATATTTTGCCTGATACCAATGATATTAGACTGCGGGTCTTAGTCGGAAACTCGAAAACTCCTGAGTGAATTGGCAGCTCGTATGAAAACAGAGTTAAATGAACTGTCATTTCGACAGCATTGGGAATCCCTGTTTAATGTGTTTGTCCCCATCCAATTACTCAGTAGCTTGAGAGGTTTTCCGTGGTGACTCATTCAGGGGGGGGGGGGGGGGGGGGGGGGGGGGGTTGGGGGTGTATTCCAGCAGCATTGATACAGTCCTATAAGCATGTTTCATTAATATAAAGGAGGGAGTGCGGTTGAATGACGTAAGGCACCGAATGCGTCAGCAGAGCTTTCCTTTTTTTCTTGAAATATAAGCTTGGATTTTATCTTTAACTAGAATCATCTTGAATGAAAGGTTATGAAAACGTCACAATCTGCAGAGTCTCATACCTTTCCTTACAAAAAGTAGGCTATACTTAGAGTTCATTTTATTACTAAAGTTAAGTAGGCCTATAGCTTAATATATATTAACTCGAAGTATAGCCTACTTTTTTTTCACTTAAAGGCACACTGTGGAACTTTTCAACCTTTATAATATATTACCAAAACCCATTGAGATGGTACATCGACTTACAATAGGTTGAATGACACGTCTGCCGAAGCCTGAAGGTGTCTGTATCGCTTTTACTAGCACTATGTAACTTCGGGTTTCGGGTAGGAACCCGAGCACAAAAAGAACTACAAAATTCGACTGCTTTACGGCATACGTCACTTCCCCCACCACCCCAACTGCTAACGTGAGAGCTCTACTCGCGTTTGATTGCCGGCGTCTGTATGTTGTCGTCATGGCTGAATCAACAGCTACTCGGAAGAAAGCAAAGATTTTGTCAGAGGAGACCAAAAAAAGAAAAAGTGAGAGTGATAAACTAAAAGCAAGGACGAGGATAAACATTGGTCAAGTGTTCCCTCGCTGGCGTGCGATAAAGGAGGATGAGGGATTCCCGACCGATGCTGACCTGGCCGTCATGCTTTTGGACTAGTAAGTTAAAATATATTGCTTGCACAATATCTCTACTTTTTCAAATTTGTTCTCTGCCTGGCCATGTTACTGATTCTATATTGTCCTCCATTTAACTTAATGTAACAAGGAATGCTAGTAGAGTAAGTTAGCGAATTATCAATCTGGTAGCTAAATGTTAATACAAATATAAATTTTATAAATTTTGGGAAAGATTTGCATTCAGCAGACACTTTATCCTCCGATTTTGAAACGAAACAGGGCTGCAACTTAACAACTAGCTACAGGCTTTGTTTCATTTGTATGCAATTCATCTGGTAGCATTAACGTTAGAAACGTTAGAAGAGTTAACAGTACACAAAGCTAAAATCGGGACGTCCCGGCTAATTCGGGACAGTTGGCAACCCTATCTCTAACCCATTGCAAAGAGATCCTGAAGACGTTAATTGTTTGCTTCAGGTGTGTTTGATTAGGGTTGGAGATGAACTGTGCAGGACAGACGATCGGCAGGAGCAGGATTGGGCAACCCTTGTCAATGCGACTTACCTGATCAGACATTGTTTTCTGCGTATGCTACTTTTATTCAATTTGTTTTCTTTATAGGATTTATATAATTAATCTTATATTTATATTATTATTTTGGTCAGTAGTAAATCGATTAACTTTCTCCAACATACAAATCAAATGCCGTCTGCACACGGGATGTTGACCGGTTGACTGTTTGTTGACTTTTGCGACAATGCTGCGGCGCTTGTGGCCTCTAGGGGCACTAGACGTGAAAATTACAGGTCGAGCACACCCTAGTGGCCAAAAGTTCCACAGTGTGCCTTTAAGTAAAGTTCAAGTAGCCTATATTTTAAAGTACACATTATGTAGTAACTATAGTAATATCAATGTACTAGAAGTACTTGTACTGCTTCAATACTTCTTGGGACTAAATTTGGCAACTTTTACTGTATACAATTAAGTATACTTGTCTTTGAGTGTAAAAGTAGTAAAAACTTTACTACTAAGTTTTCGTTTGTACTGCAACTATACTACAAGTGAACTTAGCCTAGTTATAGACTACTGATAGTTTACTCGCCAAATACTTTTAGCACATTTTTTAGTTTCTGAGAGTTGTACTTACTCTCAGTAAACTACTAGTTTAGTAGTTTTATACTGCGAGTATACTTGTAAGTTTTCTTTCAGTGAACTTACAGTTTATTATGTATGTATTATTTTTGCAATTGCCACTGTTCGGCACGGATCGGCAGTCTTAGATCAATAGCAGGATTAGTTTTAACATTATGTAACCATTATCGATATTAAATATTCGTTCAAAATCACCTACGTGCAATAATGCTGCATTTATACCTGAGAATGCTTCGACGCCTTTCCACAGCGCGTGCCTAAGGGAACGTCTGCCAATTCCACCAACTGCATTAAACGTAGCCTATAATTTGTATTATTTAAAATTACTTTTCAAATTCCAAAGCTTGTAGAAGGTTCCTATTGGCAATGATGATCTGGTAGCCTTTATGTAATTAACTTATCTAAGAAAATGATTCATAAAACTCATCAGTTGAGCCTATAATTTCTTCACTGACACAGACGAATATGAAAAGACTCAGTCAAAGTTCAGCTTTAGGAGGGGAAGAAATACGGAAGGATAAGGAGACTGAGAGAAAAAGAAAGATTAAGATGAGAGAGCAGGTATTGAGAAATAATCTAATGCACACTGACATGGTTTTAAAGCTATTTATTATCCATTTTTGAGCCTTAAAAAGTCTTAAATTGCACAAATGTAGGTCCGAGAAATCAAAATTTTCTCGGGGGAGCATGCCCCCGAAACCCCCAACTGCCTACCATTTAAATGCACATGGCTGTGGGGGGTGGGGGGTAATGTGGGCTGATGTGGCTAGAGTGCCAAGGCTCAATATTTGTCCCAGTTGTCGTCTGTTGACTGCTGTATATAAAACGAGAGTTACGAATGTAACTACGGTTCTATGAGTTCTGGATGACCGCCAGAGGCAGTGCTTCCCACTGAATATTATCTCTCTTGCTCATGCTCAGGTCGAGTCTAATAACAACAAAGTCATCACATGACCAGGTACGTCATGGGGATTCCCTCTATTTAACCCCGTGACATCCTGCAAACTGTCTCTTCAGAATCTTCTCGCGAGACTCCGAGTGACAGGGTGCTCTGGCGGTCATCCAGAACTCATAGAACCGTAGTTACATTCGTAACTCTCGTTCTATTTCGTTCTTACTGACCGCCAGAGGCAGTGCTTCCCACTGGATGACTCATAACAACAAGGTCACGAGGAGGCTACTCCTAACCTTAAGCTGAAGTTGAGGGTCCCAAGAGGACTGCCGCTTCCAGAGCACCAGGGGCTGCCACATTAACCCTGTAGTATCTGGAAAAGGTATCAGTGGATGACCAATTAGCCGCTGCACAAATGTCCATTAGAGGTACACCTTTTAATGCTGCCCAAGATGTTGAGATACTTCTTGTTGAATGGCATTTTATGCCGGCTGGCACTGTCAGGTTGTTTTCCTTATATGCCTGGACAATGACCTCCACCACCCCGTGTGACAACCTCTGCTTTGAGAGAGGCTGCCCTTTTCTTGGCCCGCCGTAGCAGAGAAAGAGTTGGTCTGACCGTCGTAGTTTCTCTGTGGCACTCAGATAGCCCGAAGGGCTCGCACTGGGCATACTTGTTCCATTGGATTGCCCTCTTGTGT
The DNA here is from genome assembly GCA_036326025.1 of Chrosomus eos. Classification (NCBI taxonomy): domain Eukaryota; kingdom Metazoa; phylum Chordata; class Actinopteri; order Cypriniformes; family Leuciscidae; genus Chrosomus; species Chrosomus eos. Next base: position 30,171,274 of record CM070840.1, read on the forward strand.
GTCAGACACAGAACGATTAAGTGCTACCAACTCAATTGGTTGATTCCTAAATGATGTTGAAAGCCTTTTGGGTAGGAATGAGGGGTTAGGCCACAATGTCACCATTGTTCCATCCGCATTCCAACGCATACAGGACGTATTGGTTGACAATGCGTGGAGCTCACCAACACGTTTGGCTGACGTTATTGCCAAAAGAAAAACCGTCTTTATTGAAAGCCACTTCAGGTCACAATGCTCCAATGGCTCAAATGGGTGTTGTGCCAGTGTTCTTAAAACCAGACTGAGGTCCCATGCGGGTACTCTAACAGTTGGAGCAGGGTGCAATCGCTGAGCACCTTTCAGAAAGCGGGTGATTAGAATGTGTGACCCTAGTGATTGACCATTTACTTTTACATGCTGGGCAGAAATTGCAGCCACATAAACCTTTAGGGTCGAGGGAGCCCTGTTATTGTCTAGCAGGGACTGCAGAAAACATAACACCATTGGCACTGGGCAGTTGTCTGGGACCAAACCTCTTGGTGTACACCAATCAGTGAAAAGCTTCCACCTGCATGCATAGATATTCCTGGTGGAAGGTGCTCTAGAATTTAGGATTGTGTTTTGCACCTTAAGCTCACAAGACTTCAGCAGTAATTCTGGCTCTTCAGCGGCCAGACACAGAGCTGTAACCGATCTGGGTTTGAGTGCCAAATCTGCCCCTGCAACTGAAGGAGCAGGTCCTGCCTCTTGGGTAGGCTCCAGGGCTCCCCATTGAGAAGCCTGCATAACATTGGAAACCAATGTCTCCCTGGCCAGTTCGGTGCCACTAGGAGGATCCTGTGGTTCCTTGAAGAAGTCTGTGGAGAGTTGGCAGAATTAAGGGGGTCGGGGGAAAGGCATAGAGTAGAAGATTTGGCCAGGCATGTGCTAAGGCATCCTGACCCAACGGGCTGGACTTCTCTGTCCAGGAGAACCACAGGGGGCAGTGGGTCGAGGTCTCTGCCGCAAACAGGTCCACCTGTGCTCTGCCAAATCGTCGCCAAATCATCTGAACCACTTCTGGATTGAGTCTCCATTCTCCTGGCAAAGGTCTGTGGCGAGACAAGAAGTCTGCCACCACATTCGACACTCCCGGTATATGCATCGCCCTGACGCTTGCGAATCGAGGGAAGGCCCATGTCAGGAGGTCTTGTGCTACTCTCAAAGACTGACTGGACCTTGTACCGCCTTGATGGTTGATATGATATACCACCGATGTATTGTCCGTTCTGATGAGAATATGGCGATTCTTTAGGGCGGGCGCAAAATGCTTCAGAGCTAACTGCACTGCTTGGAGCTCCAGGGTATTTATGTCTTTTGTGGCTTGCTCGGGTTTCCATAATCCCTGATCATCCTGTGCTGCCACACAGCCCCCCAGCCACTTAGTGAAGCATCTGTCTGTATTATCTCCCGGCGAGAGGGAATCACACCCAAAGCTACCCCATTCGTCAGGAATGACCTCCTTTTCCATTGTTTCAAGGTAAGAAGGCATCGTTCTGTAACTTTGACCAGCCTGCTCCTGTGCCATGTGGGGTTCAGGTGAAGACTGTTTACCCATCTCTGATAAGGGCGCAGCGAAAGTAGGCCTAGTGGTATCAATGCCGCTGCTGCTGCTAGCATGCCCATCAATCTGAGGACCGCTCTGAATGGCAGCTTGATCTGTTTCCGAAAACGCTGGAGTAAGAGCAATATGCTGTCCACCCTCTGAGGTGATGGGAATGCTTTCATTGATCTCGAGTCTAGAGTGATGCCTATGAATTTCACTGACTGACATGGGATCAACTGACTCTTGCTGAAATTCACCCTGAGACCCAACTGAGTGACATGGGCAATCAGCAGATTGGTGTGTTCTGTTGCCTGCCATTGAGATGAAGCACAGATGAGCCAGTCGTCCAGATAAGGGAGCACCTGTACCCCCTGGCTTGTATTGGGGACAACGCTGCCGCTACGCACCTGGTGAACACCCGAGGGGACAGGGACAGCCCAAATGGTAGGACTCTGAACTGATAGACCTGACCTTGAAATGCGAAGCGGAGAAAGGGTCTGTGTTGCGGTGCAATTGGGATATGAAAATAAGCGTCCTTCAGATCTATTGTGGTGAACCACTGTAGTGGTCTGACTGCCTGAAGAACCTCCGTTGTGCGTAGCATGTGGAATGGTAAAACTTTGAGGGACTGATTGAGGCCACGAAGGTCGAGAATGGGCCTTACGCCACCATCTTTTTTCGGAATTATATAGTACACTGAGTAAAACCCATTTAGCCGTGCTGACCATTTTACTGGTTCTATGGCGTCCTTTTCTAGGAGTTCGGCTACTTGTCTTGACAATGCCAGTGAGCTGTTGGGGTCTTTGACAGTAGTCATCTTGACCCCATTGAAAGCAGGGGCCCGCCGTCGGAATTGCAGCTTGTACCCTTGAGATAGCGTTGCTATTAACCAAGGGTCTGAGGTGTTCTCTTTCCAGAAATTGAGCTGCTGGTCTGAAAAATGTCCGACGGTTGGCCCCAGGACTTCATGCCCTGCGAGCCTGGGCTTTATTGTCTCTGGGGGGGCGCTGACCTGACGCCCTGCCCCTTGGAGCCCGAAATACTTGTTGTCCTCGTGCTCTGGGGTACTGCACATGCTGATCTAGTTGCCTTGGCTGGCTCCTCTGAACAGCACCAGAACGAACTAAAGGTTGAGAGCGAGTAGGATACCGTCCCCCATACCCTTGTCTAACTTGTGATGGTGGAGTTCCTCTTAGGTCTGCCAGCTGCTGTCTGGTCTTATTCGTCTGAATGCTTTGTTCCAGAGTTTGCTGTGCCGCTGGTCCAAAGAGTTGGCCTGGGACTACAGGGAGGTCACGAAGTGTTCTCCTACAGGCCTCTGACAATGGAGACTGTGCCAGCCATACTTGCCGGCGTGCCTGAGTGAGTGTTGACATGAGTCTACCCAACTCTCTTGACATGAATGCGAATGCTTGCAATGATGCATCGCTTAGTATTTGGGCTGAAGGATCACCCCCAATAGGTTGGAGAGACTGGGATAGCGCCAGCATAAGATGGGAGAGTGAATTCCCTATACGACCCATGCGTGCTGCAGTATTGTATGCTTGACTAAGAAGATCGTCCGTTATTCTGCACTGAGGTCGTGGGCAGCGGGCATTAGGTCTCCAAGCCTCTTCCGGTGATATAATAAAAGAGGCGATAAATGGATCCACTTTCGGCATCTGACCAAGGCCATAAGAGTCTGGTTCGTGCATTGCTGCCAAGGCCCTGCTTGCAGTGGTATGATGAGTAAGTGACTTGGGATTAGCCCAGCACCTCTGTAGTTCCGCAACATAATCTTTGGATGGGGGAATGCTAAGAGCAGATGGTTTTGCCGTTCCTCTGAAAAAGGCACTGGAGGGAGCTGCCACTGTAGGGGCAGTGTCCAGGCTTAAGCGTGCCAACGCAATCTGGAGGGCTTGTCTCACCACATCCTGATCTGATTCTACTCCTTCAGCTGAACCCTGTGCCGTGTTCTGAGAGTCATCATGAGAGAAGTGAGAGTGGCTTACTGATAAGATTCCTCATCTACCTCCTCCCGAAACTGGTTTTGAGAGGCTGCCATGGACAGCATATCCTCCTCAGGAACGGGTAATTCCTTACTGGGATTTCTGAACATCGGTGATGGTGCCTCCCTTGGTTGCAGATTTAGAATTAAAGACTTAATCTGGGCAAACTCTGAGGTCAACACCTCCATCTATTGGTTAAAGAATCCTCTCTATGTCTCTTACTGGTGGAGACACTCACCGTTTCCACCCTTTTCCGCTTAGCCGACACTTTTCCCTGCCGAGGGGTCTCTGAGGTCAAGAGTGCCTCTACTGCAGCTAGTCTGGAGGTTCTCCGCTCCCACGACATGGTGCTACAATTCATACAGGCATCCTCAGTGAGGCCCTGCTTCAAATGTTCCAAGCCTAAGCAGGATGGACAGCAGTCATGTCCATCGTCCTGCTGTAAAGTGGTCCTGCACACAGTGCACATCAGGCTAAGCTGTTCCATACTGCCACAGCAATGCTTTATTGAAGGCCAAGCGAAAACACTCTGGGAGCCACAAAAATTCTATACGGTAAGGTACCGAATTAGATGTTTTTTTTTTTTTTTTCACAGCCAAACTAGTGGTAATACTTATCCCACTGTTAATAGAAGTACCAGGTAGATAGCAGTCCGGAAAACAGAGCGAAAACACTCGTATATAAAGCAACTGCTTGAAATATACTACCTATATAAGAAAAAACAAACAGAAACAATGAAATTGGATGTACAAAGCTACACGTGTAAGACTATGTAGTTATAAAAAATACTTACCTAATTTGAATGCTCAATATAAATACAACCGACTGCCGTGAACGCCGATGGTCTGTAACGAAAAATATATTGTTGTTCCTGGAGCGCACACACTCTTACTGTTCACGATAATTAAACACTATGTGGCTTTTCTTTGGAGCGAAACCACTCTGAGACGCCACTTATACACGTCTCATCAAAGAAACAAACAATGTCCGGTGCTTATAAGCAACTTACCGCGCTCTGGCAGCAACCGGAATAAACAGCCGTGTTCACAACAAAGTAAGTTTGTCTTCAATCCGCCGCAGCCTCTGGAGGACGCACAACGCGCGGCTCCAACAAAAAAATGTTTGTTACGAGGCTGTGAAAGACGGGAATAATTATTCTGAATGAAAGATTTTCTCTTCGACCTGTAATCTGCACGTATGCGAGAAGATTAAAGAGACAGTTTGCAGGATGTCACGGGGTTAAATAGAGGGAATCCCCATGACGTACCTGGTCATGTGATGACTTTGTTGTTATTAGACTCGACCTGAGCATGAGCAAGAGAGATAATATTCAGTGGGAAGCACTGCCTCTGGCGGTCAGTAAGAACGAAATAGAACCCCTTTAATATAGTTGTTGTTACCTCAGGGGAGGAGGGGAGTCAGCAAAATAATAATAATAATAATAATAATAATAATAATAGAGTACCGGCACCTCTTTTGGGCCACTTAAAACACTGATGGAGCTAGAATTGTGTCTTTATTACATGCGAGAAAATAAATGATCTGAGAGAAAAAAAAAAGTTTGAGAGAAAAAGTTATCACACTGATAACAAAAAAGCTTTTTATGAGAGAACAAAGAATATTTGAGACAAAAAGTTCTCATACCAATAGCAAAAAAGAATAATATTTGAGACTAAAAAAAGTTTTGAGAGAAAGTATTTTCTCATAGAACATAAAAATATATAAATTTGAAATGTTTAAAATTATTTCTGAGAAAAAAAATCTCTCTCAAAATACTTTGAAAAAAAAAATGTTAAATACTGTATATATTTTTTGCTATCAGTGTGAAAACATTTTCTTTAAAAAAAAAAAAAAAGTGTTTCTCAAAACGCTTTTCTTTGCTCTCGATGCAATTTCTTGCTCTCATGTCAGGATTTTGCTTTTTCTGTGAAAATTATGTCATGGGCGGGGCCACGTTCCTATTGGCCAGTCGGGTGAGCATCGTCTTGTCTCGGGAGTAAAGAAAGTTAGAAAAGTAAAAAAAAAAATTCACAGACAAAGGCATCCGGATGGGATACAGACCGATGATCAAAACACAGATGGAGTTGATCGAGTCCATCAACACCCTCAAACCTTCACAGTCGATAAACTTTCCTGAGTCGACATTTCATTCATTAACTTTAGGCTTTTGAGATACTGTGTGTTATTTTACATTTGCGTAAGCATTCTTCTATCACTAGTTTCTTCATAAGCTAAAAAATATCTTTTCGGATGACATTAATCTAGTCAAACCCCATCCCCTTCAACCTGGCTTAATTTTGGTGTTACATGCATTTTTATGATCCAATCAATGTATGATGGACGATCTATATGTTCAGTCTTGTAGCTTGTTGCTCAATAATGTCGTCAGCAACACAAGGTCAGGGTTTGATTCCCAGGGAGTGCATGTCAAATGTTTGCTAAATGCTATGTAAATTGTTTTGAATAAAAGCATTTGCCAAATGCATGAATGTATGTAACCGTAAATGAAGTTCCACTACCATTTCACAAGGAAATACATAAAGTAAAATGGGTCATTTTTCCAGAATGTCATTAACATTTTGAACACGTCCTTTACAGTCTGAAAGAATGAACATGATATCATGGTGTGAGGTGGTAATGTCTAAATGAAGATTTGCAGTATAAATAACAAATAAATCCAAAGCTTTCATGCTAAAAGTTTATTGTTAGTTTACATGAGTAAAACATAGTCCATGGCATTGTAGCAGATGAAATCAGAAGTATATTGTTATTAATACACAGTGTGTTAATTAGGTTAAACAACCAAAACAAGTCATATTTAACAATTTCAGATAATCTTGTATATTTTCCTACTAAATTTTAATGGTCCTTTATTATATTTCATATATAGCGCTCATTTTCTCACACTCTCAGATTTTCGCATACACACGAGAAAGCGTTCGCACGATTGATTGTCCTGAGATTAGGGCTTAAAATGCTTATATTCCTCAGTATTATAAAGTTTACCACATGACGGTGAACAATCCAGTCTTGGCATGTACAGTTATGATTGTTTTGTAAAGAAAAAAAAGAACATTCATTTGTATTTTGATAATATTAGGGAAGAAAGCAAAGCAACACACCAAAATGGTACTGGGAACCCTTTCCAATCCTCCCTTTCTCTCTTTCTCCTCTGCCTCCTCTCTCGTTCCCTCGTGGTAATCAGTAATCCGTTACAGCACGATGATTTCCAGCTGATTGGTGACCTGTCTCAGTGCAGCGCAGTCCAGACAGCCAATCAGCACCTTCCTCCCAGGAGTCTGAGGGGTGATCGCTTCAGTGTATTTCACCGAGCCACCAGGTAGAATCTGCCTGCAAGTGCAAATGGATATAGTGTGTATATGCATGCAGAAACAACAGCATGCTGGGTTTTCATGTTTTATGGGGACTTTCTATTAGGGTGACCAGATGAGATTGGCTAACGGGGGGACGGGGTGGTGTATGGCTACTATGGATACTTCCCCACCCACTCCTCCCGGTCTGCAGAGACCTTTTTGGTTTTTAGCGTCGTGTTGGGATTCCGGTACACCAGCCATGTCAACAAATCAATGAGTAAAAATGAGCTTATCAATGCATATCTAAATTCACACCTATGGTATCTTTGTAGAACTTCAAACAGAAGCAAAAAAGATGCTGCAGCCAATGAGCAGCCGGCGGGGGCTGGCTGTAGGACGACTCAACCTCCACAGACATTTTTTAATGTTTTATCATGACTAATAAGTAGAAATAACTAGTCAAGATTTTGCTTTAGTGTTATTTTTGGGACAATTAGGGACGGATTCGGGGACAACAGCTTAGATTTTGGGATGTCTGGTCACCCTACTTTCTATTGACATAATGATTTTTATAATGTACAAACTGTATATTCTAACCCTAACCCCTAACCCTACCCATCATAGAAAACTTTCTGCATTTTTACATTCTCAAAAAACATCACAAAAAATGAGGGGCAGCCGTGGTCTAGTTAGAGAGTCAGACTGATATCCCAAAGTTTGCGGTTCGATTCTCAATACCGGCAGGAAATGACTGATTTGAGGTAAACAAAGTAAACAAACAAACCTAACCCCCAATTGTTCCCCAAGCGCTCCAGGTGTGTGGGGGCCGGATCGGCGCTGATACCATGTTGCTATCTGGCCTGGTTACCATACTTGGCCTTCACATGTCACTAGCTTTAAAATTTCGCGACAAGGATTTCGGATATTGATATCTTTGTGTTATATGTGTTCCCATAAAATAGGTTTTACCAGAACCATGAATACTACCATGATTACTTATTTTTACCATGATATATCATTGCATATGAATATGGGGTAACACTTTACTTGAAGGGGTATGCATAAGACTGACATGACACCTTCATAACCATGACATGACATATGTCATGAATATGAAGTAGGGTTTATGCATGTTTATGACAACTGTCATTAAGTTTCTTTCGATCAATAATGACATTTTGAATGCAAATATGACATTGTTTGAGATGTCTTTGTTATGACACCTTGACATAAACCAATACGCCATAACCTGTCAGTGTCTTTGTCATGACAACTTGACATTAAATTAAGTTAAACTGTCATGTGGTTGGTTTTGACATTAGCTGTCATGAGGCATTATAACTGTGTCATGAATATATTTTCACTACAGTGGTACAAATTTAATTTGTCATTAAAAAGTTATAATGGCTTCATGACAGCCAATGTCAAAACCAACCACCTGTCAGTTTAATGTAAAGTTAACCAATAAAGCTAAGTGGTTTCTTAAGTTTGATAATTAATCTGCTATGTCATAGTTATGACAGGTTGTGTTGTCTCAGTAATGTCAAGTTGTCATGACAAAGACGCTGACAGGTTATGATGTATTGGTTTATTTCAAGGTGTCATAACAAAGACATCATATTTGCATTAAAAATGTCATAATTGAGCGAATGACACTTAATGACAGTTGTCATAAACATGCATAAAACTTCCTTCATATTCATTACATTTGTCATGTCATGATTATGAAGGTGTCATGTTAGTCTTGTGCACACCCCTTCAAGTAAAGTGTTACCGAATAGAATATGGTAACGTGTATATTAGGTGTTATGGTATTACCAACTGATTACATGACTGCACTGGACCACCATTACATTTCCATAATTTCACAAAGAATATTAGAAAAGATACACATTTATAGGTTACACTTTGTTTCAAAAGCATAAGGTCAGACCTACTAATACTACTGGAACAGAATCTCAGACATCCCTTAAATCTCCGAGCAGACGGAGGGGTCACACACACACACACACACACACACACACACACACACACACACACACACACACACACACACACACACACACACACACACACACACACACACACTGTTTGTGCATCTCACTGTAGATCTATAGATATCTGGCAGCATTACAATATTGTATTTTAATATGTTTAGTCATCTAATAACTTGCTGGTAATGTCTGAGAAATGGAAAAATAAATATGACAGGTTATTCCAGCTTACTCGTATGATTTAATTCTGGTCGGTATCAGGCCAGTTGCATCAAGACGGAGCTGAACGTTTTTCAGGATGAAAGTATAGGGATTTCGGAATGACACGATGACCATCAGATCCTTGCCAACCCGAGGTATTCCATTCACCTGTCGAGGAATTATAATGACAGCTGTTAACTAACATCAAGGATCAAATGTATCACACGTGTTCCTCAACAATTGGTTATGAAGGACGTATACCTTTATTGTGAGTTCAGGAGGACGGAGAGTGACAACTCTCATTGTGGAAAGGGTCTGTCCGGTCTCCTCAATGCGGCCGTACACCACAAAGAGCAAGTTGGCCTGTTCCACCAGATAGGGCATGTAGTCCACAGCTTGAACATCGATCAGCAGTTTTGAGGCTGTGAAATGATTTTCAGAAATTACACTGAGAAATGTTGTTTCTAAAATGCATGTGCACTAAAGTCAAGTCAAGTCACCTTTATTTATATAGCGCTTTTTATAATACAGATTGTTGTTACAGAGATAACAGAAAAATAATGCAACAAAGTTTGTTTCTAGAATACAAAAGCATCGCAGTCCAGCTTAAGTAAGTTCAGTGATGGTTCATTTTTGTTGTAAAAAAGTTATTAATTTAGTTAAAGGATAATTCCGGTATTTCGCACTTTGAGTCTATTTTCTAGTGTGTTTTGGATGAACTAGAGTGATGGACACAGAAATGTTGACGATGGGTCCTGTCTCGACTTTTTGACTCTTTTAGAATCGCCTCTGAGCGCATCGTTGATGAACCCGTTTAATCCCAAATTTTTTCTTGCAATTTGAGTACATGCATTTTACTCCTTAGACCTCCCTAACACTCAAACATTATGCCCTTTTTGATTTTGTGTTGGTTAAGTTAGTGAAAAAATAGGTTTTATACTCGGTCACAATAGTGACCGGTGGGAAACACCATAGTCAGAATTAATGCAAATTCTTCAATTAGACCTATTTACACAATACATTCCAAGACATCCAATACCTCGTTTTGTCATTTCGTGAAGGAGGCTTAATGAGGTGAAAAGGTTGTCATGTACATAGTTACACCCTGGAGGAACTTCTGATTGTTCGCCTAGACCCCTATGGGCTAGACCATGACTTGGGCCCTGTCCTAGGCCAGTTTCAGGGAGATGTGTGTGCACTCATTCAGTGCACTGAAGATGGGCCGTACGTTGTAGAAAGGGTTGTTTGTGGTCATATGTGGGGCACACCAATTGGTTCTCATGAACATCTGCCTAATCCTCCAGATAGTTCACCTCTACATCGCCATGCAATAGTCTACCTGGCAAATGGGCCATTTCACTCTGGTACTCACTATCTGAGCCCTCACTATCACTGTCACTTTCAATTGAGGGGGAGGGGGGGGGGGTGTCATGTACCTCTAGGTCCAACACATTGATAGTTTCTGGGATACTGATAACTACACTGAAGAAAATTATAAACGCAACACTTTTGTTTTTGCCCCCATTTTTCATGAGCTGAACTCAAAGATCTAAGACTTTCTCTATGTACACGAAAGGCCTATTTCTCTCAAATATTGTTCACAAATCTGTCTAAACAAGTGTTAGTGAGCACTTCTCCTTTGCAGAGATAATCCATCCACCTCACAGGTGTGGCATACGCTCAGTGTAGGATTAACAGCCAAAACCTGTATTTTCAATTGAAGTATTGTCACTGTGTTATACTACCGGTCACAATTGTGACCGTAAACAAATTTACACGTTTTACGAACAAAATATATATGCAGGAGTATAATTCTCAAAATATATCAGTAGTAGACCCTTTGAAGAATATATGTACAAAATATGATAGTTCTATCTGTTAATTAAGATGTTTTACATAGTACTTTTTGTAGTAGTCTGAGGAAGACATCTTCTACCAGATGTGCAAGCAAGAAGTAAACTGATCTGGTCATGTGACCTTTCACACTAGTCACATGACATTAATGGATTTTAATCAAGACAATCTATTTTTTCATTTAAAAGTTGAATTTCATGCCCAAAGCCAATAACAACATTTTTAGAGCTTCCAGAAATAAGAAAAAAGTTGCGGTCACAATTGTGACCGGTGGGATTAAACACATTTTCTGTCGTGTTTTATTGCACGAGTTATTGCAATGAGTCCTCCAACAGAAATCATGCGATTTTACAAAATGCCAAATAAAACACGACAGAAACTGTATTTCGCTACACTACATGTTTTGGATCATCAACGAACACCACTAACCACTCGGTGAGTGTCACAGTTTTGAAAACGAACGTTAAGGGTTGTTTTAAGCACATGTTTGTGCATGCCCATAGACAGCCACTCTGAAGCGCTCAGAGGCGATTCTAAAAGAGTCAAAAAGTCGAGACAGGACCCATCGTCAACATTTCTGTGTCCACCACTCTAGTTCATCCACAACAGGGATGTTATTGTCCAGCTCAGGTCAGTTCTCATATAATGTTGTCAATACAGGCAGACCAATAATATTGTTGAATATTAAATTAAATGTCACCAACTAATAAGCCAAAAAACAAAGGTGAAAAGGTGACAGTTAAACCTACAACAATCCTGAAAAGTCAGACTCACTGTTCTGGGGATTCACAGTTGCAGCTTTGTTTTCCAGCTTAAAGGTCGTGCTAGTGACGCCTGTGTAAAACGCCACACAGCCAGTGATGGTAGCATTGACGGTGCAGGTCTGGCTGGTCTGGTTGTTAATGTTCAGCGTCAGCTTGAAGTTGTCGCCAATTTTGACGGTGTCGGCCTTGAGCTCGATGGTCACTCCTGCTTCAGTGACTGGCAAGTAATCTCTGGTAGGAACACCACGATTCTCTGCATTCCTCATGGTCTGCTTATCCTTGTCACTGCCTGGAGTCAGGAAGAAGGTTGAAAGATTTCACTAGTGTAACCCATTGTCCATGTGTTTTTGGACCAAATGAAACTTACCTTCTGGATATTTATAGTTAGAAGTGATATCCTCATAGGAGTTAGCGTTCACCCTTTTAGTCACAAGGAGCTTTCCCACATAAGCGGTGTCCACATGGAGGATATTTGTATTTCCATACTTATCAGATTGACGGTAAATCACATCACTGTTCAGCTGGAGACAGAAGAAAGCGTTTTTTCCATTTTGTAAGCGCAATATGCTGGTGAGATTTTAAGATATTAAAAACTAAAGAAGTGGTTTGTAAATCTAAAGGTAAAAACATCAAAGAGAATTGACATGTTTCTCACCTCTGCAAAGACAAACTTTGCATCGAACGGATAGCTGAGCTCTCCCTCTTTGATGGCTTTGACAGACGTCGGGCCACATCGATAAAGACCTGAATGAGAGAAGGAAAAGTACTTTTTATTTGTTCCATATAGCATAACAGGTGGGAAATAATATATATTATTACCATGACTACCATATTTTTACCATGAGATAGATGACATACACATCATGTCTATATTAAGTGAAGTTATATCATTATTATTATTAAGTTATATATATTATTCAATTATTAAGTTATATATATTATATAATCCAAAAACAGCCATGGCTAAGGTGTCCCAAGTAAATTCTACCCTGTAAAAATCATTGCCAAGAAAATGAATCTCACGTATGGCAAGAGAGATTTGGAAACGACTGATATATATATATATGCTTTTTTATTAGTTTATTAGCCATTTATTCTGTTTTTTTTTATCCTTTTTACCACAATTTATACCTAAATCATAAAAATAACTGAAATATATAAATATAACATGAAAACCTGTACTAAAGGTTCTGATGAAATAATAATAATCAAAAGTAGCTAGCTGGGCAAAAATTTTGGTTTTTAATAATTGATGAAGTTCATATTTTTTCAGTCATTTTTCTTGGTTAACAGCGTTGAATGGCTAACCCTAATGGATACACTCAGCATTCAAAATGTGTTTTTATTGCCTAACGTAAGAAGTAATGGGACCCCGATTTTCTAAACGATTAGTGGATAGTGCCTCCTAACTGTACCAGCTAAAGTAGATAAAGCCTGTGTGTGTCGAGGATCATACCATCACTTGTCTCCTGAGGGGTGCAGTCGATTACCTGCCAGCCAGAGAACCTGTCAGGCAGATCAGGCCTCTTCATGTACACCTCATTCCAGCAGTGGTAGTTCCTGTGAAATACAATGACATTAGCGTTTCCATTACCCTTTAAATCAGTACTTCTCAAAGTCCGGACTTCGGTCCGAATCCGGAGCCAGAGGGAATTCAATCCGGACCCTCCTCCATTTCGTATTTCAAGAGCCCTAATTTTGTGTAAGGCTTAAAAGTGTGGATTTCCTGGGTGTGGAGGATGTCATTGTCCAGGAAAAGAAAAGTTGACGAAAAAAATAGAGTTTTCATAGATGATTGAACAGAGAGGTATGCGTTCATTTTGCCCCAATCCAGCACAAAGCCATTCTGTTAGATTTGTAATGAAACAGCTGGAGTTTTCAAGAGTGGAAAAAAAACTTTTTTTTTTTAATAAAATGAGTGTTGATTTGTTATGCATGTTTATTAAAAATAAGTTTTGTAATAACCAATAGTTCCGGACCTTTAACATTGATGAAAATTCAGATTTGGACCTTTGAATGTAGACTTTGAGAACCCTTGCTTTAAATTGTGCAAATTGAAATTGTCAATTGAAAATACACCCAATGGAAATTTTCAACCTCGCATGAGGTGGTTTTTCAGGCATTTTGAAAAAAGGGATATTTCGCAAAACTGCAATGGAAACAGTTTCTTTTTTTCGCAATTACAGGTACGTAAAATTTGATAATTCTTTAAAGAGGGTGCGGTATGTTTGAATAGAAGATGAGTTAAGAGTTCTTTATTAAACTCATAAAAGACAAAAGAATCACGGAAATACTGCATTCAAAACAACAAAGAAATGCCATAATTGATCAAGATCTTGAAGCAGATATGAGGGAGAAACACCTCATACCAAGAATAAGAGGTTTTTCTTCCCATCAATGCTTGGATATCATGCCTATGTCTCCTTCGGTTCAATATAATGGCTAGTTCGAAGGCAGCGATATTCTTAAACCCAACAACATCTGATGCCAGGATTTTGGGAATTTTTGTAAGGTTTTCGATAGTAATTCCTTCTGATGGATTTGGTTGCGCTTGAGTCATTATTACTAGTGGATTACGATGATCTTCACGTTAGAATACTGATCCAAATAATTAGTAATTCCTTTAAAAGGATGTAGTAACACTTGAGTCATTACTACCCAATACTTTACAAATCCAAATCCAAAGTTTACAATGACTTTAGTCAATATTAGGGATTTATCATATTTTTCACTTTAGAATGCTGATCCAAATATTTAGTAATTCCTTATTATTAGTAGTAGTAGTAGAGGGATACTCCACCCAAAAATGAAAATTCTGTCATCATTTACTCACCCTCAAGTTGTTGCAAACCTGTATGAGTTTCTTTCTTCTGCTGAACACAAAGGAAGATATTTTGAAGAACGATTGGAACCAAACAGTTGTTTGGCACCATTGACTTCCATAGTAGAAAAAACAAATACTATGGAAGTCAATGGTGCCAAAGTTCCAATCGTTCTTCAAAATATCTTCCTTTGTCTTGTCAGGAGAAGAAAGAAACTCATACAGGATTGCAACAACTTGAGGGTGAGTAAATGATGACAGAATTTTCATTTTTGGGTGGAGTATCCCTTTAATGATGGAACGGTATTCAAAAGTGTTACCTCATTATCTATCAGACTCTGTATGTGTAACGGACGTACGCCAATAAGAGCTGTGCTTGTAAACCTCACTCCCCTGATCTCAAGCAATGGGAGCGGCTACAGTCTTAAGCGTCCTTGTAAGCGCGCCTGCCTCCGACGCCAGAGACCCGGGTTCAAATCTCGCTTCGGAGCAGGTTGAGTAGGACCGGTTACATAAGCTTTTGTATCTCACCAGACTGAATCTTTAGTTCGGCTTCGGTCCACTCTCCCGTCTTCGTCCAGCACGATGTCTGTCTTCAGGTTTCCCGTGTTGTCGTGAGCAGAGCAGAAGTTGGTGATGACCCGTGTAGGGATCCCGAGACAGCGCATAACTTGGTGGGACCATTACAGTGTTATGGTTACGCCACAGTGTTTTTTGCAAAGGTCTAAATAGTCTGAATCTCAGAACCAATTAAATGAACACAACAAATGTGCAGTGGCCATACTCACAAGAGTTCAGCACGCCGGCAAACACCCAGCACTGAGCGAAGCAACAGGCACACCACCTTCTCTAGCATATTTGAGCAGGATTTCAGTACTTCCGGTCCAGGCCGTCGGTGCTGTGCCGATGGAGTAATCCTCACTCCAGTTGCCAACCAGGACACCATCATCATCCTGGGAGTTCATCTGAAAATATATACCACCAAAAAGCCTAAATATACACGCCATGTGCGTTCATATAATACCAGCTTCTTAGCAAGTATGGAAAAGAAAAGAAAATGAAAACAATGCAGAAACAAACCAAAAATAAAATGATATCCTATAAACTTATAATATTTGTTACAGTATATATGCATTGTTTTTAATTCCAGCAAAAGAGCAACTGAACTTGATAGTCAGTGATCGGCAAGCTTTTTTGACATTTTGATATTGCTTTTTTTCCCTTTGTTAATCATACCAGAGCTGATCCTCGCCGAACAATTTGAGTGGCATTTCCACGGTACATTAGTGGTACTTTTCCAACATCCATAACCAAAAGACAGGCATCCAGAACCCCCTTTTCAAACTACAGGAAAACACATAAAATGTTCAATGAAGGTGTCAGTTTGTACAGTCTGTGAGAATAAACTCCAGAAAACTGCCAACCTGTCCGAAGTTCCATGAACGGGAGGTAATGTTGCCGAATTCTCCATTGTAGATGATCCCCACATCATTCATCACATACTCCTGTCTGTCGCTTTCTCTGGGAATGTACACCTGATCCGCTGTGATGCAACATATACAAGACACATGCATTATCATCATCATCGTCAAAAATATTAAACTTTGTTGCCATCTAAATCAGAGCGCAGCAAGTGTTGTACTTGTACTCACAGGGGTCCCAGGGATTGAACAGCACATAGACATCGGTGTCAGCGTTCCTCGCAGTGCGCTGTTTTCCAAAATCACTCACAACTACAATAAAGGTTTGGAACCGGCCAATGATGCAGCTGGCGTCTGGAGTTACGCCAACAGTCACATAATTCCCTTGTATGTCCACCACACGACTCCCCCAGCGCCCGTCCAGTTTCTCTTTACCGATGGACAAAACGATGTAGGTGCCCTTGTTTTCATCAGGAGCACTGCCTGTGAGGACAGATATATTCTAGTATTAAAGAGAACCTGTTATGCATTTTCAGCTTTCTTTAGTGTGTAATGTTGCTGTTTGAGCATGGAAAATCTCTGCAACTCCAGTGGGAGTTATTCTCTATATCAGTGTTTCTGAACTCCCTGAAACCCCTCCGTTGTAAGTCTTGAGTTTCTTCCGGGAACAAACACGTCACAATATTCCTCATTTAAATAATTCATACGCAGAATAAAGGGGCGGGGCCTGGTTGAGTTAGTTAGTAGTGTGTTGAAGCGTCTGCGGTTCTAGTAAGGAGGGGTACATTTTCCAAACACCCTCGAAGTGCTTGACCAATCACAACACACTGCTCCAGCCGACCAATCAGAGCACAGTGTGCTTTTCAGAAGGAGGGGCTTCATAGAGACGGGAACTAAACAGAGCGTTACTGACAGACTGGAAAGAGAGGAGCTGCAAAAATAGAGAATATGGGGAAATGTATGTTTTTTTGAACATTTAAGCATGGAACCCTGTTCTAGTAGAGCCCAAAAACAAAATCAAGACTTTGTAAAATGACTTCTTTATAGGATAAAGCCAAAAATGACAATTCTGTCATCATTTATATGACTTTCTTTCTTATGTAGCACAAAAAGGACGGTTTAAAGCAGTTTATGAACTGTTTTTGCTCATACTATAAAAGTCAGCAGGGTCCAAAACAACACTGGATCCCACTGACTTTGATTGTATAAAAGAAAAACCTAGTGCTCTGATATGTTTGCCCAAGCGGAGTCAAAATCTGGCTTGGGGAAAAAAAACACAAAAAAACGATGGTGCTCTCAGGATCGCATCCAGCAACAAGGACCAAAATCTCACGAGGACGTCTTCCCACAGGACAGCAACTGAGCCGGCAATAATGAACGCAAATCTGACATTGAAACTGAATTAAATGGTGCGGCGACAGCCAAGGGAGCATCGCTTCAGTCATTCAGCTTGACTGCAGCATGGCATTCGCTCTGGGTGAGGTACGTGTGTAAGTCTCTAATGAAGACCGGCAGATGTTTTCTCAGGTATCCTTGTTTGTCTGAGAGTTACGCCCAGTCCATTAATGGCTCTGTCCTCTGTAAGATCATGTTCCTCCCAAGCATTAAAAACATCACAGATGTAATTCCATCTCAGTATGTCTATTTCTGGTTCACAATTTCTAGCCGAGTCATTCAGGCCTATCTATGTCTTGTTGTGATCATTTTCCTCCTCCTCTGCTGTGTGGGCACCTCCACGGCTTTTGTCAGGTTCAATATTAAGTAGACACAATACTATGGGTCACCACGCTCTCTTTTCTTAAAGGGATAGTCCACTCTTAAAATGAAAATTGTCATCATTGACTCAACCGTTGTGTAGTTCCAAACCTGTATGACTTTCTTTTGTGAAACATAAAAGAAGATGTTTTGAGAAATTTCTCAAATGTAATTTTTTTTGTCAATGGTCACCAAAATTCAATTGGTTACCAACATTCTTCAAAATATCTCAAAGTCGTACAGGTTTGGTACGACATGTGAGTTTTGGGTGAACTATCCCTTGACTTATATCCTAGTATCATAGGGGAGAAAAGAACATGTTTTCGTAAGAAGCACATTGTACAAATTAATGGGAAATAGTTTTTATGTTCATGAGGGTTTGGGACATAACGGCGTAGATATACACGCATACACGCGGATAGCTCAAAATGCGTATAAATAACACGCCACTTGACTTGAAAGTGGCGTGTATGTTTACGCAAAAGTCATGATGTCATGTTGGAAATTATATGTTTTAAAAGATCTGCTCACCAATCAGGAACTCCATCTGCACATTGTCCCACTGGTTATTGAAGGGTTGGGCAAACCTGATGGTGATGAGGAACTCTTGATTCCTGCGCACAATGAGATTGGTGTTCTTGTAGTTGCTGGTGTTGTGGGCTCTCTTGTTCTCTGCTGCACGCATATCAACATCCAATACTGAGAGACCTTGCGTTGCTGCAAAAAATGTGGAAAAATTGAATACCACCATTATCGCAGTTTTAAACAGAATATGAACGATATCGATAAATAGAAAATGGTGTGATATTTGAAGGCATCCTTTCTCTTATCGTATTGGTTACTGACAATAGTTGAGAATTTACCCAGCTAACAAAAATATGTTCTAAGAACATTTGGCTAACGTTATGAAAACATTATTAGTGAACGTTCAGTTTATTAAATGTTTTCAAAACGTTCTTGGTTATGCACGTTAAGGAAATAATCTGGGAACGTTACTTTTGAATTTTCTCTGAACTGTTGTAACATTTAAATAAGTTGGTAAAACTTTACAATAAGGTTCATTAGTTAACATTAGTTAATGTTTTAACTAACATAAACTAACCATGAGCAAAATGTATTTGTTAATCTTTGTTAACGTTAGTTAATAGAAAAATACAGCTGTTATCATTTTTTGTATTTCACAGTGCATTAACTAGATTTTAATAAAGTATTAGTAAATGTTGAAAATAATATTTACAAAGCTTAATGAATGCTGTATAAGTGCAGTTCATTATTAGTTCATGCTAACCAATGTAGTTAACTAATGTTAACTACTGAACCTTATTGTGTTACCAATAAGTTAGACAAACATCTAACTATTTAAAAAGAAAAAAAAAATCCATGAACGAAGTATAAATAATGTTTTTGTGTTAAAGTTTCGAGAACATTATTAAAGACCAGATAACTTTGAATGGACGTTCTGTTAATGATACTAAGAACATTTGTTCATAACTTTGAGAACCTTGCCGGAACATTAGCCAAGTTTCTTGTTCGCTCGGACAAAGACAACAGAGCGATATTGTCCTCTTAGCTGGGTAAACCTTGACCCGTAAATGTGTTCATCTGAACGCTTGATTCACAGCAAAAATCTCAATGGAATATGAATATATTAGAATACAAATATAACTTTACTGGGTGCTCTTGGTGTCCCAGGCGTGGGGCCAAACTCTTCGAACTGCGGTGGCTTATACTCCTCTGAGTTTGACTTGGCAAAGTGAATACGACCCCTTCCAGAGGACCCAATGTGTTTATGCATGATGGACACAAGATGTCTTGATGTTTGCCTGGAGGACAGATCATGGTAATGTTAGATTAGAAAAAACAGAGAATTTTGAAGTTTACAGATATTTTGTGTTTCTGAGATATCCATTCTCGCCAGATGCAGCGGCTATGGACATCTACTGTACATGTGTGTTGAATGATCTAGACTTTATCTATTTCTTTCTGTCTTCCCCTGTGGGAAGATACTGATGCAATGTGGTGTTAGACTATTTTAGGAAAAGCTAACTCTCAGTGAAACTGTGAGAATCATAAAGAACTGATGAAATATCATTCTCAACTCAGCAATGCGGTAGCAGCAGCAAGTGCCTTCCCGTCATATACTCATCATTTCTCTCAAACATTACCTACTGTTCAAAAGTTTGAGGTCGGTACCATTTTTAAAAATGTTTTTGAAAGCTCACCAGTGTGGCATTTATTAGATCCAAAGTAAAAAGAGTAACATTGTGAAATATTTAAAATAACTGTTTTCTATGTGAATAAATTGTCAAATATAATTTATTCCCGTAATCAAAGCTGAATTTTCACCATCATTACTCCAGTCTTCAGTGTCACATGATCCTTCAGAAATCATTTCTGATTATTATCAATGTTGAAAACATTGCTGCTTCCTTTTTATTTCAGGATACTTTGATAGAAAGTTGAAAAGAACAGCAGTTTTTTAAACAATGTGAGTTACGTAAGCAGCTAACTTTTTTCAAGTAATGCATAACTTTAAAAATTACAACAAAACATACATTTTTCAAATAAATAATGCAAGTAACTTTATTTTCCCTGTCCCCGTGTTGAGATAAATGTGCAGAAGTGTTGAGTCATTATTCTTCTCATTGCACACAAAACAAATTTAGTATCCCTCAAACTGAAGGAAAACAGGGATATGCAAACTTTTTTATGCAAACCTGCAATCGTTAAATATGTTAAATTACACAACTATACTTTATATATTTAATCTCACTTTATTAACCATTGTGGTTGACCGTTACAATTCAACCATACTGTGTGTTTAGTCAGAAGTAAGAATATGAATGGCAGAATGGCAGCACAGCTGAAAGGTTTGTTTCTTTACTGTACATGCGTCAATTACATTTCCTTATTCATTTCACTTTGGTCTGAAAGGGCCTTTAAATCTGCCTTTAAATTTAGCTTTTTTACTATTTATTTTTCTTTTCTTGAAAACAAACAAGCAAGCCCAACTGAGAAAAGTGATGCATTACTTTCCATTAAAGGTTTCTAAGTAACACGATTATTTACTTTTTTTAGGGAGTGATGCAATATTTTAATGCATTATTTTTAAAAATAACTTTCCCCAGCACTGGTAAAAAAATGTTTTGCAATTACTTTTGCTCAAGTCTCAAATCCCAAGTTATGTGTATTAAAGTGGGAACAATGAGTAAAAAAAAGTCTACACAAGCTCAGAATAACTGAATATAACTGAAATAATCACCAATGAGTTGGATAAACATTACAAAGTGTCCATTTTAATATGCATGTGCTACATAGAACCCTGCTAAGGTAACGACTCTGTTTTTCTGAATTAACGAGTCAATTATCTTGGAATTACGAGATAATTTTTTATGGGAAAAAAGTTTTTGCTCTGTATTTCTGAATTAACGAGTTAATTATCTCAGAATTACGAGATCAATTTTTCATGGTAAAAAAGTTTTTACTCTGTTTTTCTTAATTAACAGTCAATTATCTCAGAATTACGACATAATTTATCATGGAAAAAAGTTTTTGGTCTGTTTTTCTGAATTAATGACTGAATTAATATTTAATAACTCATTAATCATAACAACGAGTACAAAAATTGTTGTTTTCAAGAAAAATGTATCTTAATATTTGAATAATAACTCATTCATTCAGATAAACAGAGCAAAAACTTTTTTCCATGAAAAATTATCTGTATTAATAATTAACTCGTTAATTCAGAAAAACAGAGCAAAAACTTTTTTTCCATGAAACATTATGTCGTAATTCTAAGATAATTAACTCGTTAATTCAGAAAAACAGAGTAGATTTTTTTTCCTCAAGTGAATGCAATGCGCTTCCGTAGAAATGAGTTAAAACCTACAAAGTTAAAAACTTGAGGAAAGTTAATCCTAAGTGAAAGCTCGAGTCATTAAAAGCGTTGAACTCACGGTGTGTGTAGAAGAGTAGATGTTCAGCTGAGGTGAGGAGCTCCAGGCTGATGTGCTCATGAAGAGCTTCATGCTGATTAATAAAGGCTCAGGACTTCCTCTTCCACTGGAGAAAAACACATCCATGGAACCACAGCGTCCGAAGTTAAGATGATCCCAAGATCAGGTCAGTCCGACATACAACTCTGTGACCTTGCTTCTGATTCCTGATGACAGCAGCATTTTCCAGACTGTACATAACATGTGACAAACATCAGACGATTAAAGTGCTCAAAATAAACTAGTTGTACCAATAAAGCTCAGTAGTAATCACTGAAAATATGAAGCATGTTATGATACTAATTTAAAGATTTATTAACCATATTCATTCTTTTTCTTAAAGAAGTCCATATTTCTATTTTATATGTCAAAACAATACAATAATTAATGGTCAATTCATCAAATAGCAATGAGAAATACTTTTTATTTATTAACCTTAATGTTAGTTAATAAAAGTGTGCAGTACAATAATGTTAACAGATACTACTTTAGATCTTGAACATGTATGTTAATGTTGAGATAAACATTAAGAATGATAAATAATACTTTACAATAAGGTTAATTAGTTAACATTAGTTAACATAAACTAATATGAACTGCACGTTCTACAGCATTTCTTAATTTTAGTTAATATTAATTTCAACATTTACTAATAGGTTATTAAAATCAAAGGTTTTATTAATGTAATATAAACTAACATGAACAAAGATTAATGAATACTGTAATAAATGTATTGCTCATTGTAAGTTCATGTTATCTAATGAACCTTATTGTAAAGTGTTACCATAAAGTATTGTTGAAGTGTAGAAGCATTATTCATTGTTACTTTGTGTTAAATAATGTAGATAATAACATTAACAAATTGGTAAAGTGTTACCAAATCATCAAAACAAACATCATAAAGTTCCCAAATACCATTTTAACTCCTATAATGACTATGTTCGGAGTATAAAAACACTAGTGATTTTATTTTAAAGTGAAAAAGATGTTTTTAAAAATAATGGTCCAGATCACTAGTAGTTCCTGCAAAAAAAACACAATTGCTAATGTCTCAGACAGGTTATTGATTAGTAAATAATTTGTCATAATTACCTATTAGTTCTTAATGATGCCATCTCATTAATTATTGATTACCTAAGGAACTATCTAAGTCCTAAATTTAATATTACTTACTGATTAGTTAAGCTTGTTTCTATATTCATTCATATGTTTAACTTTTAACTGTATTGTCCCCGGGGGAAATTCTTTTCCACAGCACTGCACTTGTTTAACACACACAACATAACAATATTATACAAAAAGACATAATACAGGAAGAAGAAAAAAACAAGTTAATAACCCTCCGCGATGTGTGTAGTTAGGTGTGTGATGGCTTCGGGACTTACGCCGAGGGCAGATACTCATTAACTGATGTGGAGTCCGGTTCATTGAAACTGCAATGTGTGTGTGATAGCTCTGTTATTAAGTTCTATGAGGTTGAGTGTTGGAAGACCAATAACTTTCTCCAGCAATATTAGACACCTTTGTAAGTTTGGTCTGGTTTTTAACAGAAAGCATGTTGGAAAAAACGGACAGAACAATAGAATTGGCTGAATGATGCTTTGATAAATAATAATCGAGGAGCAACGTTAAGTCCTTTGAGATTTCGAATGACTGACATTTTTTAGTGACTTATTTTCTGAATGTCTATAATGCGCTGATCAAAGTTAAGTGTGTTGTCCAATGTTACTTCAAGATATTTGAAACTGTCCACTATTTCAACTGTTTGATATATGATTAACACTTTTGTCCTGCTAATATTAAGATTCAGGTGGGCAAAGTTCATGAGTGATAATCCATAACGGAGTTGTTATCTTTGAGCAGGGCACGAATGGCTGAGTTATCTGAATATTTTAAATATTTTATGCTGGATAACGGACTGATGTTGCCCTTTGTGTAAAGTCTATACAAAAAAGGACCTAACACACAGACCTGAGGTGCTCCGGTATTGATGGCGCGAGCAGAAGATGTAATCGAGCCCAACTGTATATGTGCTATGTTTCAGGTTGTATGTTTTTGTTTTTATGTTGAGGTTTTTTTCAGTCAGTAAATTAAGGTGAATCAGTACACATACACATGCTTTTATCGTTTTCTGAACTCAAAAGGGAAGTTGTTAACAAAGTATCAGATTTGAAGGTTGATGACGATGTCTTCGCTGGGTAGAGATAAAATAAAAATAGCAAATATACACAAAAAAACAATACAAGAACTAAACATATGTATATATCACTTGTGTATATATTAATCTACATCGAATGGTCAGAAAGCAATCACACATTTTAAAAACATGACAGAAGCCTAAACCATGATAAGAGAATAAAAC
The DNA here is from genome assembly GCA_036326025.1 of Chrosomus eos. Classification (NCBI taxonomy): domain Eukaryota; kingdom Metazoa; phylum Chordata; class Actinopteri; order Cypriniformes; family Leuciscidae; genus Chrosomus; species Chrosomus eos. Next base: position 30,195,307 of record CM070840.1, read on the forward strand.
ATGGAGCAGTTGAGATTGCTTTGGTTGCAATGGGACTAGATTAAAAAAAAATGACTCAGTTATGTCATAACTGGTCAATTGCAGCCATGCATATAATTATATATATATATATATATATATATATATATATATATATATATATATATATATATATATATATATATATATATATATATATATATATAACAGAAATCCAACATTTCAGAGAATTTCTGTCGTACATCTAAAACATTCTGAAGCCTTTAAAATGGATTACCCTGTTAACCGCTGTTACATCAAACTATAGTTTTCAGAGGTCAGGGTGTGTGAGATACTGTTCTTATAAAAGTATTAAAATGATTACTCATTATTAAAACCTAAATGCATAAATATATCTTGTCCTGTTGGATATCAGGAAGTGTCTCTGAGGGCATGTCAAAAAAGCGTTGTTTGAAAATACAGGGAAATGAAACTTGTGACATGATCTGAGATGTTTGACCCGAATGAGAAGTTAAGTTGCCTTGTTCCATGTTTTTGATTTTAGTTTTAAAAAATCTGGTTCCAAAGAAATCTAAAAACAAATTAATTGGAATTGACATTGCTCAGAGGCCTGCGTCACGAAACAGGTTTACAGAATTAATGGATAACTAAAGTCGTTTTTTAACAATCCAAAATTATTATAAAGAAATCATCCATTCATGTGTGTAAATTAGTCCGGTCGAGATACACCTTGATTAAAACACTTCCACCAAATCAACATTTTCACTAAAGATGGACCATTAACTCTTCTCTTCATCCCACTGCTCGAGTCACATTTAACATTTTAAATAAAAAAAATTAAAACAAATCTAAGAATGTATGCATAGCGAACTGCATATTATGAACACCTTTTTGCAGCAATAAACTATGTAATAAAATTAATGTAGAGGCAAAAGGAAAATCTGTTTTCACACAAGTTTGGACATCAGACTGAAAACACACACAAGCTATAAGTAGGAGCTATCAGTCAGTTAGGTCTGTGTATCCCCAGTTTCAACACAACAAGTTATGGAAAACATTAGTGAAAATGGCCTTACAATAATAAATAATGTGTTTTCTTAATTTTGGATTGTGTTGCAAGCTGTTCTCTTTAATATTTGCACATTAAATTCATTGTGCCTGGATGCATGTCCAAATGTTAATAATTTATGTGTAGCCTATCACACTCATCATTAAGTTTGGATCCTGCACTTGTTTTTATAATTATCAAAATGTACCATTTTTCACATTTTAGCATAATAGTGAAGTCATCAAAACTATGAATCAACACAAATGGAAGAACAGGAATGTTAAATCACAAATATTCGTTGTCCTTAAAAACATATATTCTGCGAAAACAAATTTAGTTACTAAACTAAACTAAACTAAATTATTTTATTTTATTTATAATTGAGAAAAAAGTTTAAATTATGACAAAAAGTCATACTTATGAACTCGTACATTCATTTTTAGCTTTTACTTCTTGCCTACAGTATATGGTTCCAGAGCCATGTCGTATTTTAACAATTCACAATTACACTGTAAAAAGTGAACAGTTGGATCAACCTAAAAAAATACTTCAATTGGTAACACCTAAAAAAATTAAGTTTTCTCAACTTAAATTATCACGCTAAAACATGATAATTTAAGTTGAGAAAACTTAATTTTTTTAGGTGTTACCAATTGAAGTAATTTTTTTAGGTTGATCCAACTGTTCACTTTTTAAAGTGTACTGTACATCTCATTATTATAACATTTGTCCTAATTTCATAATCATAAATTTATAATTTAATAATTTTATTTTTAGATTTTGTATTACTGTTTCTTGTTGTATTTGTATCTGTATATGTGCACTGGAAGCTTCAGTACCAAAGAAAATTCCTTGTGTGTGCAAGCACACTTGGCAATAAAGCTCTTTCTGATTCTAATTCTGATCTGTCATATTTAGCAGGTCTTTAAAAAAAACTATAACGTTTTTTAAAACTCTGCAGATACCCTGAGTGAGAGAGCAAGTTGGATAGTACTATTGTGGCTGACATATAACACTGCAGTAAAACAGAAGAATCAGTAGAAAAGAAGAAAAGAAGAACTCCACAAGAGGGCACATGTGGGAGATTTCTGCAGATGTAGGTATAAACGCTCGGCAATGAAATACTTGGTCAGTGCCTCTGGAAATGTTCCTAAAATGCAGGGGTAGAATATGAGGATCGATCATCTCGACACAACGTCAGTATGGCAAGTATTAATACTTATTTTGGCACGTACACCTCGCCTGCTTGGTTTAATCACGGAGACGAGCACGGAAAAACGGGGGGAAATGGGGAAAATTCGGGCGGAGTTTAAAATGCGCGAACGTCCTGCTCATGTTGGACTTGCCCCTCTTTAATATTTGACATGTTATGCTATATCAGCAAATGTTTCAATTTATTTCCTAAAATAGCACATTGGCGGATGCCACATCATCCAATATTTATATATAAATATGTCACAGTTTAAAAGTAAATCCACATTGTTGTTAAGGGGGGCGTCTTCCTCAACAACAGCACGATCCAATATACTGTAGGCCTCAGTGGCGGGCCGTGCATTTTACACCTAGGCCTGCTGTCCTAACTTAATTAATTACTTTTAATTAGGGATGCACCGATACCACTTTTTCCAGACCGAGTCCGATACCGATACTTTCATTTTTGGTACTCGCCGATACCGATACCGTAACCGATACCTGTATTTTTAATTTTCAATTAATTTTCAATTCATGCATTTGTAATTTTTAAATGTATTGGTAGAGAAACCAAAATAATATCAATCATATTAGTTGTTTATTAAATTTCAACTTAATTAATTCAACAAATATATATTTCATGCACTGCATATTTATTACTGCATAAATTAAATATACATGGATCTTTTTGTAAAGTTGATAGAGGTAGCCTATTTAGCCAAGAGCAGAGAGTAATTTATTTGTCCTTTGTTTGATTAACATTAAAACACAGCAGCAGATTTATTAAAGTGCCGCCCCTTTAAGGCCGAACGCACGGACGCCATTTGAATTATACTGTCTACGTTCACTTGAGATATATAACAGACTTTTACTAGGATACTCGCCAATGTGTTTTTACATAGTTTTGTGTGAATTCCTCCGTACAAGCGCAATGCGTGAAAGACTTCTATTCAGTATTCGCGCGCTGTCTGGTGGTTTTCGGGGCGCGCGCTGTGGATGTTTGAAGTTCATGGAAATTCTTGACCTGCAAATTTCCTGTAATAATGTAGGTAACCACTCGTTAAACATAAGTAAGGTAACAGTTCATGTTTTACTTACATATACGATTTAGTTTTAATCCAAATAACACGTGCTGAGTGAATGATCCGCAATCAACAGCATTCATCAGAAGTGCGCTCTCTCTCTCTCTCTCTCTCTCTCTCTCTCTCTCTCTCTCTCTCTCTCTCTCTCTCTCTTCTCTCTCTCTCGTCAGTTAACGTTATTAATAAGCTACATGCCTCGTTTTAGTTGATTTGCCATTGACATCCGACTGAACTACAAACTTTCCACTGACGTCTGAGAAAAAGGGATGCGCTCGACCAGCTCGCGCGTCTGTGTCATAGCGCGCTCAATCCTCTGCGTGTTTTTCTCTTATCAGCTTGCGCACCACAGTTATATAGACGACGCGTTAATATATTCTGTTTAATATTCCACTGTTAAGATACATTTATTTCATATACAGCCTTCTTTTTTTATCCCCATTATAATTTCTGACACTGTACACATGCTGCCTGGTATCGGTTGTTGGTATCGGGGCATTTTTACGAGTACGAGTACAAGTACATGAGCTCAGTATCGGGCCCGATACCGATACTGGTATCGGTATCGGTGCATCCCTACTTTTAATAGTGTAGCACAGGGGCGTAGGAATGAGTTTAACATTGGGGGGGACCAGGGATGATTTTAGGATTTTAGTTTTAGGGAGGCTCAGTCCCCAATGAGAATACGGAGGGTTTTTTCTTGGCTCAAAACGAGGAGGAAGACATGAAATCCTGATCATATACGTATTTATAAGATAATTAGAATTTTATTTTTCACAGACCATATAGGCTGTTATTCCCACAGTATTTTTGTGGATGTAGCCCAGTACCTCTAGGGGGTCCGGGGGCATGCAAAATTGCAAAATTTTGTACATTTTAAAGATAAATTCATTAATCTGGTGCACTTTGAGTCATCCAAATCCACTGTTGAAAATAAATAATCCACCCGCCAATCGACGAACCTATGAATTCTCTGATTTAGATATCTGCATCTAATTTTTTCTGCATCATATTTTCTGCATCATATTGTCACTTCAACCCAAATCGGTTTATTGGAATAAACTACTTGGGTTCAATTCAACTCGACTTCAGTGGACTACATTACACATATTATAGACATGATTCATGGGTCTTTTTGAAAAATATCTTTCTATATTTTTTTTTTGTCTTAATTTTAAAATCTGAAAGTTCGAAGTTTTAGGTTCTTCATATGACTATTATATAGGATACCTTGTTATATATATTAAAAAAAACATTAAGAAAGGCTTTAATAAGTGAATGAATTTTTTCATTATCCTAGAAAAACATTAAGAGAACGTTTATATAGCCTAATGGGAGAATTAAACGTTTGAATAACGTTCTTATAACCAAGCAAGAACGTTAATACAAGGGAGAATTGAACGTTCTAACGTTATTATAACCAGGAAATAACGTTAATACAACGTTTAATTAACGGGAGAATTGAACGTTCTTATAACCAAGAAATAACGTTAATACAACGTCTAAAAACTGGACGTTTTGAATTTCCCTAAAACATTCAGAAATAACTTTTTATAACTTAATAGGAACGTTATGAAAACGTTCTTATAACCTAAAATTGTTAGCTGGGGAAGAGGAGAGATTCGCGATTGCACTGAACACGTTTTAAGTGCAGGCATATTCTCTGAGCGAGCCTAGAGAGAGAATTCCTACAAGAGAAGTGTATCTGAGAGCGCACACTCATCTTCGGCACTTAATCTTCGGCACACACTCGCGCATTATATTAATGTACTTTCGCGCTACAATAATACGCTCTCGAAATTTTGGGTGGGACAAATGCGACTGTCTCCGATATTGGGGAGGACACGTCCCCCCCGGTTCCTACGCCAGTGGTGTAGCAGCGCAAAGACTCTATAATTGTTGTTTTTATTTTGCACCAGCAGTTATAGGGTTAATGCGGTGAGTTGGGGAAAGGCCGGTAGAGAGAACGAGTGTGTGAGTTCGGCTGGTGCGTTTGTGTACAGTGGTTCTTGCGCTCCGATTATAAGTTCAGAAACGGAGCCTCCCTTATCTTGTCGTTCAATTGTTACACCCTTTTCAGACGTTACAAAAGAATGTTTGAAAAAAAAAATAAGTTTCGATCATAAATTTAAAAGAAAAATTAAGAAGAAAATACTCTTCACCACAGGGAAAAAAGCATTATACTCACCAAAACTACTGAAATCAGATAATAATAAGAAATAATCTTATTTTTTACACAAAATCCATCCTTATTTTTTTCCTCAAGAAGACTTCAATAATCTGTTGTACAGGTTAACCGCGTTTCAGTTCCAATAATAACGAGTCTAATGCTGAAAGTCGAGTCTGTCCCGTCATATTTCTAGTATAAGTTTTACGGGTAATTCGCTTTAGAGAGTGTCTGCTCGACAGAAGCAGTGGACAAAGTCACCGCAAAACATGACGATGTAGACCTACAGCTGCCCCATGCTCTCACACAGAGTTTTGAACGAAATCAATGAGATCAGCGGGACTTTTGCCTTCAAAATCATTCGTGGCATAACTTAAGTTAACTCACATTAGTCTGTTTTTAACCCGGAGAGATCGAATAGAGTTACTCTGCGTTAAAGGGGTGATATAATGGTACATGCACTTTTACAAGTTGATTGTACTGAAATGTGTGTTGACAGAGCCTGTACACAACCATCAAATAATGATAAAAATCCATCCAGTGATTTTGTTTTAATCTCCTTATATGTTTTCCCCTTTTGTGACGTCACATGCTCGGACGCCCCTCCCACGATTGTTGATTGACAGCAGCGTTTCAACACAGACCCGCCCTCACTCGTGAGCGAGCTGTCAATCATGCGCGGGCGGACCGGTGGTGTGCCGAAATGTACACTGGAGCACTGTCACTGAGCAGAATGGAGTCTAATGGCGCTTTTCCATTACCAGTACCAGCTCAACTCGACTCGACTCGCCTCGGCTCGACTCGGCTCGCTTTTCGCTCCGTTTTCCATTACAGATAGTACCTCCGCAATAGTACCAGGTCGTCATAGCGATGCCACAGGAAACTGCCGTGACAATCTTCTACGCGACACACACCCACTACCCACACACACACACAGGACAATGGAGGAAATCGAGTGTATGCTGTTTTAATAGTAGTTGTGGGTATATCACGCAATTTAAATGGCCAAACTATTTAAAAATGGCGGGGTTATTCAGGATACTCCGTCTGGCGCGTGCAATGATGACGCAGTGACGATTCTCTCTGACCAATCAGCAAGTCTGCATTGTTTCATGTCACATTTTAGTATCGCCTCAGCTCGCCTCAGCTCGCTTAGAACCTCGCCGGAGGTGGCACGAAAAAAAGTACCCGAAAGCTGGTACAGGTACAACTTTTACACAGTGGAAAACCAAACAAAGGCGAGCCGAGTCGAGTTGGTACTGTGTAGTGGAAAAGCGCCATAAGCGATTGTGGTGTTCTGTTCTTGGGTGCAATAATGAACACAACAGTCATTTTAATGTTCCTAAATCCGAACCGTTGAAGACGCAGTGGCTGAGTTTGTTTTCGAAGGGAATATTCCCCACAACGATCAACGTACATGCTTTCAGGTTTGCGCGAATCATTTCACACCAGACTGCTTTCGAGGAGGTATAAAGCTTGTTTTGCTAAGAAGCTGCTCCTGAAAAAAGGAATCGATACCAACTATTCGTGTTCCTGCACCTCGAGAAGAACTGAAGTGAGTGTAGCGTTTTATTAACCTTATATTAATCTTTGCAAATCGCTAGCTTCACAATGAATGCGGCTAATGTTTACACTCAGGGTACATTATGGCATGTTTTCTATGTGCAACGTTCTGAATATAATTCATAATCCCACGTTTATAATGAACAACGCGTTATGGTTATTGTCACGATTCAATGTGTTTAGTTCTGTTTTGTATCTTGTTTTCCCCTGTCTTTTGTGAATTTGGTTTAGTCCTGTTAGTTTTCCCGCTCCTCGTTTGTGTCCCATTCTCTTCACCTGTTTTCAGTTAATTATCTCGTTTGGTTCAGTTCATTTAAGCCCTGTGTTTTCCCTCAGTGTTTGTTGGTCGTCGTGGATGTATGGTTGTGTGTTCACTGAATTCCTGGAGTTTGTTATTTTTGTTCCTGAAGTTAAGTTTGTTTAATAAATCAACTACATCTCAGATCCGGTGTCCTCGTCTTCAGCTACCTGCACCAACAACCCTGACAGAATGACCAACCTAAAATAAAGATGGACTTGGCTGGCCGTGACCTAACTGATTACCTCATCAGGATTCTGTTTGAGAGAGGTCTCTGCATCACCATCACCCCAGTGATGCCTCCAGCCATCTTTGCCACACCGTCCATTCTCATCCATGATCCTGAGCCTGAGCCCGTCGCCTGCCCGCCAGAGCCTGAGCCCGTCGCCTGCCCGCCAGAGCCTGAGCCCGTCGCCTGCCCGCCAGAGCCTGAGCCCAGCCCCAAGCTCCCTGAAATGCTGGTTCCGTCCAGTTCCGATTCCCATGATGTGCTGGTCCCGTCCAGTTCCGAGTCCCCTGATGTGCTGGCCCCGCCCAGTTCCGAGTCCCCTGATGTGCTGGCCCCGCCCAGTTCCGAGTCCCCTGATGTGCTGGCCCCGTCCAGTTCCGAGTCCCCTGATGTGCTGGCCCCGTCCAGTTCCGAGTCCCTTGAAGCGCCAGAGCCCGTTGACCCAGCGCCAGAGCCCGTTGACCCAGCGCCAGAGCCCGTTGACCCAGCGCCAGAGCCCGTTGACCCAGACCCAGAGCCCGTTGACCCAGACCCAGAGCCCGTTGACCCAGACCCAGAGCCCGTTGACCCAGACCCAGAGCCCGTTGACCCAACGCCCGTTGATGTCAAGTCTGTTCCTGTTCCTGAACCTGTCCTTCTCCCCAAGAAAATTTTGGGGGGGGGCTATACGCCTTCGCCGTGGCCGGCCAAAGATCCACTGAGGCCCGGAAAAATAACACAGCCGTGGCCACCTGATGGGTCTTCACCGCCATGGCCACCCGAAGGGTCCTCACCGCGATGGCCACCCGAAGGGTCCTCACCGCCGTGGCCACCCGAAGGGTCTTCACCACCGTGGCCACCTGAAGGGTCTTTACCACCGTTGCCACCTGAAGGGTCTTCACCACCGTTGCCACCTGAAGGGTCTTCACCACCGTGGCCACCTGAAGGGTCTTCACCACCGTGGCCACCTGAAGGGTCTTCACCACCGTGGTCACCTGAAGGGTCTTCACCACCGTGGCCACCTGAAGGGTTCTTACCGCCCTGGACGCCCGAGGGTCCCACATCTCCGCCCTGGACGCCCGAGGGTCCCACAGCTCCGCCCTGGACGCCCGAGGGTCCCACAGCTCCGCCCTGGACGCCCGAGGGTCCCACAGCTCCGCCCTGGACGCCCGAGGGTCCCACAGCTCCGCCCTGGACGCCCGAGGGTCCCACAGCTCCGCCCTGGACGCCCGAGGGTCCCACAGCTCCGCCCTGGACGCCCGAGGGTCCCACAGCTCCGCCCTGGACGCCCGAGGGTCCCACAGCTCCGCCCTGGACGCCCGGGGGTCCCACAGCTCCGCCCTGGACGCCCGAGGGTCCCACAACTCCACCCTGGACGCCCGAGGGTCTGCCTGCTCCGCCGTGGCCACGCCCACAGCCTGCACCGCCGTGGCCACGCCCACAGCCTGCACCATCGTGGCCACGCCCACAGCCTGCTCCGCCATGGCCACGCCCACAATCTGCTCCGCCCTGGAGGCTTCCTGGACCTGCACCATGCCCTCGTCAGCCTCCAGGGCGCCCACCCTCCCACCCCTTTGGATGTTATACGGCGCGAGGACGCGCCTTCGGGGAGGGGGGAGGTACTGTCACGATTCAATGTGTTTAGTTCTGTTTTGTATCTTGTTTTCCCCTGTCTTTTGTGAATTTGGTTTAGTCCTGTTAGTTTTCCCGCTCCTCGTTTGTGTCCCATTCTCTTCACCTGTTTTCAGTTAATTATCTCGTTTGGTTCAGTTCATTTAAGCCCTGTGTTTTCCCTCAGTGTTTGTTGGTCGTCGTCGATGTATGGTTGTGTGTTCACTAAATTCCTGGAGTTTGTTATTTTTGTTCCTGAAGTTAAGTTTGTTTAATAAATCAACTATATCTCAGATCCGGTGTCCTCGTCTTCAGCTACCTGCACCAACAACCCTGACAGTTATTGTGTTACAAACATGTACGCACAGAACAGAGCGAACAGAGGGGCGTAGTCAGCGAAGCTCATTATCATTTAAAGGCACATGCACTGAAACGGCGTGCTGAAAACAGAGCTGTATTTGACCAGGTAAAATAAGTGTTTTCTTACAATACTGAGAATTTTTAATTAAAGCATATTACAAACTTTTAATTTAGACCCTAAAGAATTATATTAGCTTGTACGAAAATGGCATTATATGACCCCTTTAAGCTCAGGCTGAATACAGCATTTTTTCCGGTAGCCTAGGTTTGAACCTGCTGGGGGTCGAGGAGGGAAAGAGACATTAATTTGTGGTTTGAAAAACTATTAAATCTACAGGAATATATATTTTAGTTTGCAGTTTGCTACAGATGCGGATAGCCTACTGACTACCAGTAATAGAAGCTACGCGCTCTGAGCATCCAATCAAAGAACGTGAAAATGCCGATGTTATTGTACGCCTGCTAGATGGCCCCGCTACAGTCAATCTAAATCTGATTGTATTACCCTGTGTATTCATACTCCCTGTTCTGTTCAGTCCTCTGTTGTTATCGTCTATGTGAAGTAGTGTGTTGCTTCCCATTAGCCTGTCTCTTGATTTTTTTGTTTAATATACCTGTATTGGTTTATATTCATCTTCCTCGTCTGCCTGCCAGCAACCACGTAATGTGACAGATATATTTGATTTGATATAGACATAGGTTTGCATCATGTAGTGTGTCATGTCATATCATGTATCCTAATCATCCCCATATATATATACTGATCGCCTCTATCAATCAGTCTCCTCTCCACCAGTAAGCTGGTGTGTGTTGGGCCAGATGGATGCTGCACATTAGTGGTGGTTGAGGAGATTCCCCCCTTCTATGTAAAGCACTTTGAGTACCATTGTATACTATAATTGTGTGTAATTGATTTCACTCCGTTTGAAACACCAAAAAGCAGTTCTTCTCTGCTGTGAAACAGCAGACCATTCTCACCCCAAGGCGTCATCTAACTGACGCCTTGGGAATCAGTTTGACCATGCTTCAATATTCGACGTTAAAGGTACCCTTTAGCGTCAGTTAGTTGACGCGATCCCAGGGCGTCATCTAACTGACGCGTTACCCTTAGCGTCAGTTAGATGACGCCCTTCTACCCAGACCTAAACCTACCCGCGTCATCTAACTGACGCGTTACCCTTAGCGTCAGTTAAATGACGCCCTGGGATCGCGTCAACTAACTGACGCTAAAGGGTACCTTTAGCGTCGAATATTGAAGCATGGTCAAAATTGTCAGTTAGATGACGCCTTGGGGTGAGAATGCGTTGCAAACAGAGGTGTGCGTTACACTTTTTGCACATCACTTTGGGTGTTCCCGTGCACCCAGAAACCCTGCATCTTCCTTTCTTTTCACACATTATTTGCCAGTGTGAGGTATTGTCCAAGACATCCTTCAAAAATACCCCTTATCGCACAAGGTTGCTTTAAAGGCAACACAATTTGTGAACATGCAAAATAAAAAAAACTTCATAAAACCTGCCAAAAGGTTTCTCTACACCTTCATACACACACACACACATTTTTTTAATGTAATGTACAGTTCATGAAATTTTAATTAAGATTAATAAAGCAAATAATCTTGCCTTCTCACACCATGTGCTCCAGTGACCATGTGTCAGAAATGGACGTTCCACCTTCAAATGGTCAATGACAGTGACTCCCAAACCTTATTGGCCTGTTCTTTGATACTTTTTTTAATAATTCTAATTGGTTGCAATCATTTAAAGAAACATACAAACATAGGGCTTAAGAAAATGTTCCGTTGCCTGAGGCCAACGCTGTGCTGTAGAGGAATAATATAATGTTCTCAAAAGGTTAGAACAAAAACATTGTCTTGTGTCTTTACGAAGGAGCAGCCATTGCTCCCATGAGAGAGTGTTGTGTTCGCATCCTCAATTATTTCGATGACTGGATAATACTAGCTCAGCCTCAGGAGCAGTTACATACATACATTTGGTATAAGTAGTTCTACTCTCAGTTTTGGTCAGTTCTCTTTCCTGTCTCATCTGTAAAGCAGATGTGTTACCTGTGTTTATACCCCATCTCCTGTGGATTATTGAATTAAAGACCATTCTTTGTGCTCTTCACGAGCTACTTTATCCAGCCACTCTCATGACAATGTCCTCATTTATCTAATTTTACAATTTTCAACAACAAAAAATATTTTGTGCTCTACACAAGACAGAAAGTCATACAGGTCTGAAACGACATGAGGGTAGATGACAGATTTTTTAATTTTTGGCTGAACTATCCCTTTAATTATACCTTGGGGAGCGTTGGTCCTCAGAATTTAGCTTAATCTGTCAGAAAATTATTTGTAAAAGCGTTGGGTGAATCTCACATAAAATTAAATGTGACAACCTCCTTTTTGGGGATGCCCTCATTTGTAAAAATGTTATAAATATATAGTATATAACTTTTTATTGTAAAAATGCAGAAACTCTGTAGGGTTTGGATAAGTTTATGGAATGTCTTCATTTAGCTAAGTAAACGTGTGTTTGGGAATAATATAATAAAAGTGGTAACCTTTCCACAGATGGACAAGCAGTTATTAAAAAAGAACCCATTCTGTTTCAGTTCATATTATTAACCTCGTAAAATTTGCAAATATGAGGTGGTTAACTGAAAATTTGCAATATAAATAGTTCCATTCATCAAAAAAAGTTTTATGCTAAATCAATGTTTATTGTTATTTTGCTTTAGTACAGCTTACAGTCCATGGCATTATAGCAGAGAAAATGATCAATATATAGTGATTAATACAGTTAGTATTACCTAACCCAAACAAAACACATGTTGATGATCACTACAGATTTTAATGGATGTCACTATTATTACAGTTCTCACACTTGCTTATTTAAAAGTTCAGTTCACCAAAAAACTCTATGACTAATTGTATGAACCAAAAACCCTGCTTTTTTCCATGCACACGAAAGTTTCACAGAAGAAAGTCAGATGGTTTTGAAACGACATGAGTTGAAATCATTTTTGAGTGAACTATCCCTTTTCACTTCTTTATGGAGAACAGGAGGAATTTGCTCTAAAGAAAATGTAATATTTGATTATTTGATTCTCTTTCAAAACAAAATTGGTGAAGCAAAACAAAGCAACTGGAAACTCTGCAACTGTATTATTTTCTCTTCCTTTCTTTTTCCATCTCTTGTTCACTCTTGGTTTCAGGTTTCAATATTTCGATTTCGAGCTGATTGGTGACCTGTCTCAGTAAAGGGCAGTCTAGAACCACCATCAGCACCTTCTTTCCAGGAGTTCGAGGGACCATCGAAACTTTATATTTCACTGAGCCACCAGGTAATATCTGGCTGCAAGTGGAAGACATAAGAGACAAAACATTTTGAGAATTCAGCCAAATGTGTATTTAGTTTTGTATTGCCCATTTCTGATCGCAACATAAGCAGGATCTTTCACACAAAAAGATAATTATAAATAAAACAAGATGCATGAAAATGTATATGGACATCTACAAAAATAAATAAATGTGTCTTTGTATATGTCTGGGCATGTTAATGGGTGTGTGGTGGAATAGTTGACAAGACTACATTTGCTTTATTTCACCATTGTGTTATAAATATGAAGTTTACCTATAAGTTTTCAATTTGATTGGTATCAGACCAGGTCCATCAAGGCGGAGCTGAACATTTTGCAGGATGAAATTATAGGGATTCTGGAAATCCACAGTGATTATGAGATCGTTGCCAGTTTGGGGGGTTCCAGACATCTGTGGATGAATTATAATGATTAAAATGTAGAGCACCAACAACTGTTTAGTGCTTTTACATAGCTCTTTGTACATAGGTAAGTTTGGAAAATCGTATCTAAAACTAGAACATAAGAAATATGCGACCAGGATTACATAAAATCTGCAAAAAGTGTCAAAATCAGTTATACTTTTGAAAAAACACATTTTGTATGAACGAAACCTTATTGTGTTTTTCATCAGTACTTTTCTCAATTAATGTGCCAAAAATAATGCTTCGAGTTTTATTTAAAAACTAAATAAATATGTTTAGTGTATGCTAAACAGTTTCACCAGTGAGGCGTGTCCAGCTGTATTCAATAATGACATTTCAGGTATAAAGCAAGTAGTATACCGCGGCAGCCCTCGTGTGAAGCCCTCATCGTGTGAAGCCCTGTGTAAAGTGTAAAGACCAGCGACTCTACCTGCGCGACTCCACCAAGCAAGGACACGACAAGGCACTTGAGTTTTATTTTATTGTTGTTTCCTTTCGTCTACACTACTTTTTTTCTCATCTTTCTGTTTGTGACCTCTCTTTCACTATGCGTTTTCAAATCCCTACTATTACTAACATGCGTAAATTAAATGTCACACATAGGAGGCAGCACAATCATAGCAACCTGCATACCTTTCCAGTGTTTTCTAGTACTTTATTCTCTTTTCCCATCGATCTCTGGAATTGCTAGTCCGCTGTAAACAAAGCTGATTTCATTACATCTATTTCTAGTCATTCAGATCTCAGCCTATTGGCCCTGACTGAGACGTGGATTAGACCAGAGGACACTGCCACTCCGGCTGCCCTCTCCACTAACTTCACTTTCTCACACACCCCTTGCCTGGTACTGGCCATTGGGTAGGTAGAAGACCAGTAGGTCTTTTTAGCTCAAACAATTGGAAAATTAATCCTTTACCACCTCTGTGTGACAACAGCTCATTTGAATCGCATTCAGTTAACATCACAAGGTCTATTAAAATCCATTTTGTAGTTGTTTATCGTCCACCAGGTCAACTTGGAAGTTTCTTGAAGAAGCTTGATTTGCTACTCTCATCCTTCCCTGAGGATGGTACTCCTCTCGTAGTTCTTGAAGACTTCAACATCCACCTAGAAAAGCCTCAGGCTGTTGATTTCCACACTCTGCTTGCCTCATTCGACCTCAAACGGGTATCCACTGTGGCTACTGACAAATCAGGTAACCAATTAGACCATATTTAGACGCGCTACTGCTCCACTTACCATACACTGGTCACTCTTCTGCACACCTCAGATCACTTCCTCCTTACTCTCAACCTCAACCAACCTCAGAACACAACACAAACTCCTCCACAGGTCATCTTTCAATGAAACCTACGCTCACTCTCACCCTCTCGCCTATCCTCTTTGGTCTCATCAACACTTCCTCCAGATCTCTTCCTTTCTTACACAGAACAACCTCCTGGACAACAACCAGTCTGGTTTCAAAAGCAGACACACAACTGAGACTGTCCTGCTCTTGGTAATTGAAGCTCTGAGACTGGCAAGAGCAGCTTCCAAATCCTCAGTTCTTATCCTGGTGGATCTGTCTGCTGCCTTTGACACAGTTAACCACCAGATCCTCCTGTCAATCCTAAAAACGTAGGGCATCTCGGGTACCGCACTACAATGGTTCAAGTCTTACCTCTCAGGTAGGTCCTTTAGGGTGTCGTGGGGTGAGGTGAGGTGTCTAAGAACCAACATCTAGCTACTGGGGTGCCTCAGGGCTCAGTGCTGGGATCACTTCTCTTCTCCATCTACATGACATCACTAGGATCTGTGATTCAGAAACATGGCTTTTCTTATCACTGCTACGCTGATGACACACAACTCTACCTCTCATTCCAGCCTGATGATCCGACGATTGCTGCTCGCATCTCAGCATGCCTGACAGACATTTCTGGCTGGATGAAGGACCACCACCTTCAACTAAACCTTGTGAAAACAGAGTTGCTTTTGGTCCCGGCCAACCTAACACTACACCACAACTTCTCCATTCAGCAAGGTTCATCATCCATAACTCCAAGGTCAGCCAGGAACTTTAGAGTTGTGATTGATGATCAATTGAACTTTACAGACCACATTGCTAGAACTGCCCGGTCCTGCAGATTTGCCTTATACAACATTAGGAGGATCAGGCCCTTCCTATCAGAGCATGCTCCACAACTCCGGTTCCAAGCACTTGTTCTATCCAGCCTGGACTATTGTAATGCTCTCCTGGCCGGTCTTCCAGCTTGCACTGTCAAACCTCTACAACTGATCCAAAATGCTGCAGCTAGAGTGGTCTTTAACGAGCCGAAGAGAGCGCACGTCACTCCTATCCTCACAAAATTGCACTGGTTGCCAGTTGCCGCTCGCATCAAATTCATGTCACTGACTTTTGCCTACAGAACAACCACTGGCCCCACACTCCCTTTTACCTAATCTCATTACTTCAGACTAACATGCCATCCAGAAACTTGCACTCTGTAAGTGAACGCCGTCTTGTGGTGCCATCTCAAAGAGGCACAAAATCTCTTTCTCAGATCTTTTTCTGGTCTGTTCCATGCTGGTGGAATGACCTGCCCAACTCAACCAGAGCTGCTGAGTCCTGAATGAATAAATGTAAATAAATGTAACTGACGCGTGTCTACACCAGATGCGAGTGACGCGAAAAAAAACAATAGGACCATTTATAATCGGTGATTCTGTCCACTTTGGATGTGACACAGCATGACAAATCTATGACAGTAAACTCATCCCACATCCTATTTCTAATGTGCTCTATGCGCTTGAGCTCTTTCTGACATGAAGGGCAAATTATCTCTCAATGTTCGCTTTGATGTGTCCAAGTCCAAGCTTGGATGATAGTCATGTTCTTTTTGTTCAACTATTTCTAAATAGATCAATATAAAATTTGAATCGTAATTTTAATCAATCCCTATACAAGAGTTCCCTTAAGAATGGTTATTGAGGATATTTACCATTATTTTGAGTTTAGGAGGCAGGAGAGTGATAACTTTCATTGTGGTGAGGGACATGTAGGTTTCCTCAATGAGCCCATACACCACAAAGAGCAGTTGTCCCTGCTCCACCAGGTATGGTGTATACTCCGAAGCATTGACATCTACCGTCAGGGACTCAGCTGTAAAGATATTATGATCACACTGTAGCCTAATCCATTAACAGTGTTCATAGAGTTCCTTAGAGCTCAATTTCAAAGTAATTTGTGGTTTTACTGAAACAGTTGTGACTCACTCTTCGAGGCTTCCACAGTTGTAGCTTTGTTTTCCAGCTTAAAGGTCTTGCTGATTATGCCTGTGTAAAATGCCACACAGCCAGTGATGGTAGCATTGATGGTGCAGGTCTGGCTGGTCTGGTTGTTAATGTTCAGCGTCAGCTTGAAGTTGTCGCCCATTTTTACGGCGTCGGCCTGAATCTCGATGGTCACTCCTGCTTCAGTGATTGGCAAATAATCCCTGGCAGGAATGCCGGTACGCTCTGCATTCTGCCAGACCTCTCTCTCCTTGACGGTTTCTAGAGTCAGATGGTTTGAAGGTAAATTGTTGGGATTTTCCACTGCTTCCCACAAAATCAGTCAAACCACTATTGTTTGGCTTTATTAAGCTTATATGCGGAAGACGAAATCCAGCAGGAACTGGAAAGTTGTGCGCAGTCCTACGTCATCGGACTAATTTGCCTAATCTTCACATTAGTTTATACCTCGATGGAAACGCAGAGAGCAACATATCTGGGGGGAAAATGTTCCTGTGACAAATTGTTAGAGGTAATTTCAGTGGAAACGCGGCTTTATACAATGGTAAACTGTAGCTTTTGCAATTTATGTTTCTCAGGACACCTCTTTAAGCTAGCGTGGCATCCCAAAGTTCACATGCAGAGTGTCAGTCGTATCAGATCTAATGTCACATTGCTTTTTGATTCTGTAGACTGATGTGAAATGAAACTTACTTTCTGGATATTTATAGCTAGAAGTGATGTCCTCATAGTCGCTACTGTCTGGCTTTTTTGTCACAACGAGTTTTCCAACATAAGTAGTGTCCACATTGAGAATCTTCATTTTTCCCTGCTTATCAGACTGATGGTATATCACATCACTGTTCAGCTGAAGACAGGAGAAAGTTATTTTTTTATTGTACATTTGCTTGTATAGTAGCTAAGATTTTAATGTCTTTCTAAATTAAATCTAAAGGTATAAACATCAACGAGAATTGTGCCCTAAGCTGAATACTATGTTCGGAAAGGAAATTACATGTTCTGAAAATATGAAATGGTAGGAAAAATTATATACAAACATTTTAGTGTTCTCTCTGAATTATATATTTGGGTAATTATATTGTATAAAATTTGGGGGTATCTGGGAGCCACCAACAAGAATGTACAAGGTATTAAAATCGCTTTTGAATGCACACACTTTTTACATTTACTTTATAATTTGTGATCATGCATACTCTGTGTATAGGGAGCGGCAGTACTGACCACACATTTTAAAAGATAAGATCTGTTGTGCACCAAATCTTCCGACAACATCCTGTCAGTCATCTCTTCTTACAATATTCACGTGATAAGTAAATTCTAATGTAATGTAATGTAACCGACTACTGCAGTAAGCCTAACCATGTCCCTTTAAGGGCTCCATAGAATACGCTATTCATTTCCCGTGCCTTTCCGAATTTGGATTTAGGCTTCAGGCACATCCCTAAACAACATCTTTCTTACCTCTGCAAAGACAAACTTTGCATCGAACGGATAGCTGAGCTCTCCCTCTTTGACGGCATTGACAGACGTTGGGCCACATCGATAAAGACCTGAATGAGAGAAGGAAAATAACTTGTATATAACTTAAGGTATATTTATGACGTGCCATAAGTCATGGCAAGGATCATACCATCACTGGTCTCCTGAGGGGTGGAGTCGATAACCTGCCATCCAGAGAATTTTTCTGGCAGATCAGGTCTCTTCATGTACACTTCAGTCCAGCAGTGGTAGTTCCTTTAAGAAAAACTAAACTGTATTACTACAGTCAACCTGTCAGTTTTATAACACTGGATTTATGGTACATTAACTGAAAAACCATACAATGTCTGAGATAATTATATTTACAAATTATATTTACCAAGGCATCTGTTTTTCACAGTATAGGAGTTAGGACCACTTGAATGTAACACTTATTTGTGTATCTCACCAGACTGAATCTTTTGTTTGGCTTCGGTCCACTTTCCCATCTTCGTCCAGCACGATGTCTGTCTTCAGGTTTCCCATGTTGTCGTGAGCAGAGCAGAAGTTGGTGATGACCCGTCCAGGGATCCCAAGACAGCGCACAACTGGGTGGAAGGTTGAACAGATATTGGAAAATATGAGGCGGCAATCTTCAATTCTCTCTTAAATCCAACATAAAAGTGACTTAAACTGCAATTCATCGACTAGCCGGTAAAGACAGGCTCCAAAAGAGAGTCAATCCCCCATGTTCATATGCCCAACTTTACAGCAGAAAAAAATGTTTACAGCCTGGTACAAAAAGTGTTTTTTGTCTATATAGCTATAATTGTGCCCTTCATGACAACTGTGAGAAGGGTGAATTGTTTTATAACTCATCTGTTTAAATTATATTAAGCTGTAAAGTTCTGTATAATTAAGGGCGTGGCCACTTGAGTGACAGGTGGATTGCCGCTGCTGGCGTCACATCACCTCAGCTAATCCGCCTCGTTGCCCGTTTTCGAATATCCGGGAATGAAGGGCGGTGACACCATGCCAAGATGGCGACAGCCGGCTCCACCCACTTTGGGCTTAAAAAATGCTCTTCAGAAACCAATGGGTGACGTCATGGACTACGTCCATATTTTTTTTTAGAGTCTATGAGTAAAATGTGGTGTTTAATGTCACAAGCCTACATTCTGAAAATGTTTTAAACTATCAAAGAACGCGCTGTTGGCCATACTTACAAGTGTTCAGCACGCCGGCAAACACCCAGCACTGAGCGAAGCATACAGGCACACCACCCTCTTTGGCATATTTGAGCAGGATTTCAGGACTTCCGGTCCAGGCAGTCGGTGCTGTGCCTTCTGAGTAATCGCCACTCCAGTTGCCAACCAGGACACCATCATCATCCTGGGCGTTCATCTGAAAATACATACCACCAAAATGCCTAATTAAACAATATGTATTATATCTATGTGTATTCGTATAAAATGGAATTGTCCATACTTTGATCACTATTATCAAATCGTACCAGAGCTGATGCTTGCCGAACTATTTCAGTGGCATTTCCACGAAAAACTAGTGGTACTTTCCCAGCATCCAGAACTAAAAGACAGGCATCCAGAACCCCCTCTTCAAACTACAGGAAAATACATAAGAAGTTAATTCATCGGTGTCAGCAAAAAATAGTGTAATGCTGTGGATGAGACCAGAAGATGTTTTTTTAATGGGTGTCAACGGAAGAGAGGCTTCACATTTAATGTGAATATTTTGTCAGCTTATCATTTAATGAATGGACAGCCCATCATCGGCTAATCTTCAATATGTTTGCTATTAAAACATATGCCTTTTAAGCAGCGTTTGCACACAAAGGCACCTCACGAAACTTATTCCAAACAGACTTCTGGCAGCGTAACAGTTTAATGATCTACAGCAAAATAGAGTGATCTTTGGCCAAAACTAAACAAATATTTATCACTAAAGTATTAATTTCTCACTGGAAATGACATCAGAAGTGGAAAATGCTGGTCAAAAACATACATTTTGAAAACGCAAGTTTTCAAAAACATACACACAAATTGACCAGCATCCACAACCTTTTAGATGCCATCTGTATTTTTTAGCTCACCTGTCACAAAATGGAAAGCACAGGATTGTGGGATATCAAAGGTAGGGAAGGATACATCAAAACTGCCTTCAAAAATCTATCAGATGAAGGCATCTCAGGAGACCGGAAGTGAAGCTAACATTGAATTCAGACGTGCCTTGATGCCTTCCTTGTTTTTAATATACACACAATTCAAGTGTTGAAAGAATAAAGCTTAGAATAAAACATTTTTGTTGTTGTTGTTTAAAAGCAGAAGCTCTGTTCTATCTTTTGAAGTATTAAATGTTTACATATTCATACAACAAAATATTTGTGGGTCCATGAAAGATTTGTGAATATGATTAAAAATGCTGGCACTGACTGGCAATTTAAACACAAACCTCTGGCAGGGAAAGAGTTTATTGATGGCAATGTGTATTTCCTGGGGGGTGGGGGGGGGGGGGAATAGATTACTGCCAACCTGTCCAAAGTTCCATGAACGGGAGGTAATGTTACTGAATTCTCCATTGTAGATGATCCCCACATCATTCATCACATACTCCTGTCTGTCTTCATCTTTGTCCATGTACACGTGATCCGCTGGGAAGATAAACATACAATATACATGATGCGCCATAAACAGAGTTCATAAACAAATGCTTATGTCAGTGCTCAAAATATTAAAGTTTGTTCCCAGTTTATTCAACGGATGGTTCCGGTCCTTGTGCCTTGTTTTAAAACGTGCGTGCGCTCAAATCCACGCTAACGTCCATATTTACAAAAACCTGTTTTTTTATGTGGAAAAGTGCTTAGTGCCACATCCGGGTCTTTGTGCCAGAGATTATTTGGAAATCAAGTAAAGTAAGTTCTAAAGTAAAGGATTTGGATGTTGACTGGTGATATTTATATATGTAAATGAAATTAATTAGGTGCCGTTTACAAGGCGGAGATCTGAAACCATTCAAATGCGCATAATTTCATCATCATAAATTTCACTTCTTGAAGCGAGGCGTACGCACATTTTTTATGCGCACATTTCTTCTCTGAATCACACGTATGCACATTTCAGAAATGGTGGTAAGATCAACTCTTTTTTATGCAACATTTCATAAAAGGGGTTCAAAGCTGTTGTTATTGACTCTACAAACATAGACATGTGACCTCATTACACATCAATATTTAAATTATATTTTTATGGACTATCCATTTTATAAAAGTAATAAGCCCTGTGAAGCCGTGGTTTATACAGTAGTGAATTTAGAACAGCTAAGGGAGGTTTCTAAATTCACTGTAAACCATGGCTTCACAGGGCTTATTAAGCGTAAGTGTTTTTTACTCACCAGGGTCCCAAGCATTGAAAAGCACATAGACATCGGTGTCAGTGTTCCTCGCAGTGCGCTGTTTTCCCAAATCACTCACAACTACAACAAAGATTCGAAAGCGGCCAATGATGCAGCTGGCGTCTGGAGTTACGCCAACGGTCACATAACTCCCTTGTGTTTCCACCACACGACTCTTCCAGCGCACTTCAGGTTTCTCTTTACCGATGGGCAAAATGATGTAGGTGCCCCTGTTTTCATCAGGAGCACTGCCTGTGAAATGAGCAGAACAGCAGATATGACCTGTATTTGTAAGTTATACTATGCTGTGGTGATATTTCATATACTAATGTAATGTACTGCTTCTTCATAACAGATGTACTTCATCATGTATTAGGATTTATTATTGGATGCAGAAGCTCACCAATCAGGAACTCCAACTCCACATTGTCCTGTTCATTGAAGTCCCGGTTAAATTGGATGATGATGGTGAACTCTTTATTCCTGCGCACGATGAGGTTGGAGTTCACGTACTTGTGAGTGTTGTGGTCTTTTTTGTTCTCCGTCACACGCATGTCAACGCTCAATACTGAGAGACTTGCAGCTTGTGTTTCTAGAAGAAGAAAAAAAGTCTTGCTTACAGACTGTGGTAAATTATTTTGGTTAGGGCATGTTTAAATGCAAACACAGGTAAGACTTTACCTTCATCCGGGGGTCCCCTTGGCCTCAAAACATCAAAAGCCACAAATTCAGATGGATTATACTCATCTAAATTTGATTTGGCAAAGGGAATACGGCCGCTTACCGAGGGCCAAGTGAGGCTGGGATGTAATAACATGATGTTCACAAGATGCCTTGATGTTTGTCTGGAGGACAGATCATTTTAATGTTAGAAATCTACTGAGATTATAGACTTCCCATTTGGTAAACATATTAGATATATCAGGTAAGGCATGGCAAGAAGAAAGCAGAACTAAAACACAACCAAACTTTTGTATTAATGCTAAAAAGTTCAGTCATTAAAAGCGTTGAACTCACGGTGTGTGTAGAAGAGTAGATGTTCAGCTGAGGTGAGGAGCTCCAGGCTGATGTGCTCATGAAGAGCTTCATGCTGATTAATAAAGGCGCAGGACTTCCTCTTCCACTGGAGAAAAACACATCCATGGAACCAGAGTGTCCAAAGTTAAGATGATCCCAAGATCAGGTCAGTCCGACATACAACTCTGTGACCTTGTTTCTGATTCTTGATGACAGCAGCATTTTCCAGACTGTACATAACATATAGATGAGATTATAAAAGTATATTATCAGTAGTAAAGTTATGAAGTGAGCCCTAAACATATTTAAGGTCTTTTGTAGATATCACTAAAGTGTTAATGTTATGATTTACACACAATTATTTGAAATTAGATGTTTGAATTGAGAATAAAGAAAAATAATCTTAATGGAATTTGCAGAAATCATTAACAATCATCAAGAGTTCACAGAAATCATTGACATCTCTCAATTAGACAAATGATAGTGACATTTCACAGTAAAAATGCATTGAGATTGTAATCATTAGACTGTAAATACAAGTACAACATATGACCTTTGTATTTTTAAACCATATAATGCTTCACAAATACAACAATTCCTTCATCAGACAAAAAGTGTTTCTCAAGAATTATGAGCTTTATCACACCAGTCTGAAAGTTTGCAAGATCTTAAAGTCCCCCTGTAATCAATAATTGTATCCCCTAAAACTCATCTTTAATCACCAAAATGACATATGTGACCCAGGACCACAAAACCAGTCACAAGTCGCACAGGTATATTTGTGGCAATAGCTGTTATGTTTCCCACTGACATAACATGTATAAAACACTTGGGGTAAACCACGTTCGAATAACACAGCCAACATTCAGGGATACTTTACTTCTTCTGAATTTATTATTAAGGAACACAACTAATAATTACAAGTGGCAGTGCCACCTACATGCACAATGAGGGAATAGCAGTATTACATACATAACATTTCCTCCCCTCTTAATCAAGAAACAAAGAAAACAATGCATTCTCAGTTACACAAAAATGATGCATTTTTTTTTTCTAGAGGTAGAGGGTAGACTGCCTCGAGCCAGTTCGGGGATTATTCTGCCCCATGTCAGAACAGGCTCACTAACATAACTAATTACAGTTCAGTCCAGCAGGGGTGTCTCATGGCTCTATAATGTCAGACGGTTGGGCGGTTTAATCACTCTGGCTGGATAACGTCTGACCTGCACTGATGGAATGTTGAGTTTGCCATGGTTTATATGAGGCTCTACTGATGTGTCACTGTTAACATCTTGTTTCCTTGTTGGTGGTACCGAAGAAGTGTCATCTTCAGAGGTCTGTACAGGAACAGACACATCACTGATGTCAGGTGGTTGTGTCACCTGAGTTTCAGCTGTTTGCTTTGGAATGGACAAGAGTTGATCAGCATGGCGTCGCCATTCCTCAGAAGCTCCTACATCCACAGTATAAGATACTGGACCACTTTGAGCCATCACCACACCTGATGTCCATCTTTCTCTCCCTCTGTAATCACGAGCCAGCACAGCATCACTGACTCCAAACTGTCTTGGCTTCAAACGGCCAGCTCTGCGGAGAACCTGAGATGTCTGCGAGAGTCGCACGGCAGCTGTCACATTGGGTTTCAAGGCATCCAAACGTGTGCGCAGTTGTCGTCCCAAAAACAAGAAGGAAGGAGACTCTGCTGGATGATATGGGGCGGAACGGATATGTTTCACATGGTTGGCCTTCAGGAAAGTCACAAACTCCTGAGAGACAAATTGTGGTCCGTTATCACTCACCAGGACTTCAGGCAGACCATAATGACTGAAGAGATTCCGCAAAACTTCAATTGTTCTTTCGGCGGTTGTTGATGTCATCAACTGCACCTCAGGCCACTTCAAATGTGCGTCAACCACGACTAGGTACATGTGACCTTCACATGTCCCAGCAAAATCTACATGTATGCGCTCCCATGGTTTGCTTGGCCACTCCCATGGGTGGAGGGGTGCTTGGGATGGCATTTTCTGTATTTGTTGACATGACTGACACATTTTTACACACAGTTCAATGTCAGCATCAATACCAGGCCACCACACATAACTGCGAGCAATGGCTTTCATCCGGACAATTCCTGGATGGCCAGTGTGCAGTTCCTCCAGTACTCTTTTCCGCAGATTAAGGGGAACAACAACTCTCATGCCTCGCATTAAGCACCCGTGTTGGACGGAACGCTCATTGCGTCTGAAGATGAAAGGTGAGACTTCATTATTACCAGTCAGGTTGACAGCTTGAGTCCCTTTTATGACCATTTCGATGACTGTAGACCAGGCCGGATCACTCATAATCTCACGTCGGATATCTGTGGCACTGACAGGGAGTTTCTCCATCTGTCCGAGGTAAAACAGCTCTACGGCATCCTTTTTCTCACTGTGCTCTACTTGTAACGGCAGATGGGAAAGACCATCAGCATTTGCATGATGCTCAGCTCTTTTGTACTCAATTGTATAGTTGTGCGCAGACAAAAGTAATGCCCACCTTTGCATCCGTGCTGCCGCCATTGACGGAATTCCTTTTTGCGGCCCATAGATCGTAGTAAGGGGCGGTGATCTGTGAAAAGCGTGAATTTCCGTCCATAGAGATACTGGTGGAATTTTCTGACCCCAAACACTATGGCCAGAGCCTCGCGCTCAATCTGTGCATAATTCTGTTCTGCCTTGCTAAGTGTGCCAGATGCGAAGGCTATTGGCTTTTCTTCACCGCTGGGTAGCATGTGGGAAATGACGGCACCAATGCCATAAGGTGATGCGTCGCATGCAAGCCGAATGGCGTTCTGAGGGTCATAGTGTGTCAAAACATTTTGTGACACCAGTTGTTCTTTTGCCTTTTTGAATGCAGCATCGCACTCTGCAGACCACTGCCAACGTTTCCCTTTACACAGCAGGGCGTTCAGAGGATTCGCTATGTTTGCTAGATTGGGTATGAATCTCCCGTAATAGTTTAACAAGGTAATTATGTGACCCAGGTTTTCCAGTGAGTCCTTGAAGAAGTCACATTTCCCTTTTTCAGCATGAAAGCCGAACTGCTCCAGTCGTCCAAGGACTGCATCCAGGTTTTCCAGGTGTTCAGCTTCAGTCCGCCCGGTAACCAGAATGTCATCCAGGTAACAATGGACATCAGACAGACCTTGTAATATTTGGTCCATAGCTCTCTGGAATATGGCTGGCGCCGAAGGAGATTGTACTGGAATAGCCCTTTCTGTGTGGAAATTGTGAGGAACTTCCTGGACTCATCCTCGACCCACATTTGAAGGTAAGCATGTGACAAGTCCAATTTGCTGAAACACTGTCCACCCACTAATGAAGCGAACAGGTCCTTAATGCGCGGTAATGGATAGTGTTCAATGTGTAAGACAGGGTTTACCTTAAAGTCACCTTAAAGTCACACCAGATGCGCACATCTATAATAGCGCACACCGATAAGACTTCGGAGTAGTCCATATGTTTTTCCTCCGATCACACTGAGTAGCACAGGTACTTTCTTGTCAGCCTCAATACTGTTTGCTTCTATGAAGTGTTCAAATCATGAAGTGTAGCAGCCATCCTCCTAGCTAACCTAGATCACTTTAGCTACGCAGAGAAAACAACATAAAAGTTGTAGTAACGTTACGCCAAATACTCACGATTCACTGTAGTAGCTTCGTGGTAATTTTAATCCACCTCGTTGCCAAAATATGTTATGTTTCCCACTGACATAACATGTATAAAACACTTGAGGTAAACCACGTTCGAATAACACAGCCAACATTCAGGGATACTTTACTTCTTCTGAATTTATTATTATGGAACACAACTAATAATTACAAGTGGCAGTGCCACCTACAGGCACAATGAGGGAATAGCAGTATTACATACATAACAATAGCCACCAATACATTGTATGTGTCACACTTTGAACCAGATGAAGCAGACAGACGAAGCTTGATTCCAAAAATATAACAAAGCTTTAATGTACACAGGCAGGTAAACAATAACCGACAAGGGACTGAACGGGGAGAATATATACACAGGGCTAAACGAGGGAACTAACTAGACACAGATAGATGAAGGTTAACTAATAAGGGACTAACAAGAACAGGTGTAGACAAGACAGAACATAATTGTGACACTACGCCCCCCTCGGAAAGACGCATCCTCGTGCCGTGATAACAGAAATTCAAAAAACAGAAAATGGACTGAAGTTTCGGTGAAGGGTGTGGAGCTGGGGATGGACTCTACCCTGGGGGTGTCGGCCATGAGCACCATGGTGGCGCAGAAGGGGAGGAGCCAGGGTGGAGTCCAGACAGAAGGGGTGGACGAAACCCTGGGGCCGATCGGTGGAGGCAGAACCATGGTGAGAGGTGGAAGAACAGGAAGACGGGAGCTGAGAACCTGCGGGACTGAGGCGGTGATGTGGGGACAGATGATCGGGGTGACAATGTGGTGAGGGAGGCCGACGTGGGGGTAAGAGGAAGGGAGGAGTCCAGGGGTGCCGAAGGGGTGCACAGTGAGGGCGTAGCCCGAATCCCGGAAGTCCGTGGCTGCCGCTGGGCGTCGCCTGCCGAAGGCCGACCTGGAGACAGACAGACGGACAACGGAGGCGATGAAGGAGTAGTGGGTCAAGGTGAGGGCAACAGGCTGACAGGACGAGGTGGTGGTGTGGGCCTGGAGGCCCGAGGTGTAGCCGGGGACTCGGCCTCTAGCCAAGCTGGTGGCAGGGGAGCCCGAGGTGCGGAGGATGAGCCGCACGGAGCGAGCGGCGGTGGCAAAGCCGAGGAGCTATACGACACCAGTGTTGCCGACAGATCCAGGGGGCTGGCCTTGACCAGCAATGGAGATGGGATGAGGACAACAGGCAGGGATACGGGCAGAAGACTTCTGGACGGGACCGGCAAAGAAGATGATGATGTGAGGGTGGGGACTTGGGTGGGAATAGGATCCACGGATCACAGGTCTATCAGGTCATAGTTCGCTCCTGGCTCTGCGATGGACTGACCCGCCTGCTTCAACTCCGGGGCTGGTTCAGGAACGACCTCGGTGGGCACCTCGGGCTCGCTGGCTGTGAAAGAGAGGTCGCCATTCCGGATCATCCAGGCCAGGTAACCCAGATAGGGCATGCTCTCCAGGCGGAGGAGAAGCTGCAGCAAGGGTGAGTCTATCAAGTTCATCTTTGTTTGGTCGGTTATTCTGTCACGCTTTGGTTGATGACGCATACAGACGAAGCTTGATCCCAAAAATATAACAAAGCTTTAAAGGCAGGGTAGGCAGTTTGTTTCTAAAACACTTTTTCCCAAATTTGTTTAAACTGTCTTTATATACCAATAGATATCTAAAAAGTAAGTAGTCTGAAAAGGACAGTATAAAAATCGAGTGTCTGTTAGTCCTCTCAGGGCTGCAATAAACACAGCTACTCTTTCCATTCGGAACGAATGCAATGATTGGCTGGGCGACTGTCACTCTCCATCATTACCATGGCTGCCACCGCTGCTGTTACAGGAGCTGCCCACATTTGCGCACCCGGTTGACTCGCTCATTTCGGAAGAGGAGAGGCACATACCATCCGGAAGCTAGGAAGTCTTACAATTATGGCATAAATGGTATAAATCTTTATAATGTATAAATCTCAATTTCAAAAAATTGACCCTTGTGACTGGTTTTGCGGTGCAGGGTCACATATTTAAACTTCTTTACCTTGAAAAAAAATCTTCATGCCTTAAAATAGCTTGAATGTAAATCTAAAACCCTTTCTTCATTTAGTTCTATGAATATGCAACTGAGCCCCGCCTCCACTCACTCACACAGCTCAGAGATCCACTCATTGATGATCACACATTGATCTGATTGGTTACAAGGTTGTTTGTGATGTCAGAAACACCAGTGATTTCAAACCGCGTTTTTGAGACTGTCTTTGGTTCACTGGCGTTTAAGGAGAAAATACTCAAAGAAGAATAAACTCAGCTATGTTGTTGACTCATGTATTTGCACATGGTTTGTTTTAAAGCATATTAAAAACACAACATAGATATATAAACAAAATTAAAGGCTTGATTTTCACCACAGGGGGACTTTTAAAAAGTTTTTTGGAAACACAACATGCATTGCTGGAATGTGTTTGACTTTACTTGATTGTGGATTTAATGGATGGATGGGCCCACAGTAATGGCCAAAAGCGATATCCGGAGAGGTAATATTGCTTTTAATGGCACTTCAGGTTCTATTAAACAATCAAAATATGAGGAGTATGTTTTAGCATGTTAAGGTATATGACAAAATTATATGGTACATAATTCATTTCATTATGTAAAAAAAAGGCATTGAAAACAAAAAGCTCAAGGAAAAAATGCATACATTGACTACAATGTAATCAGTTAATAATATTTTATTGGTTCTCTCCTTGTTTTTGATTACAGCAGCCATTCTCCTGCTGGGCATTGTGCATGCTTTTCAGCTTTGCAACTTCTTTCCAATCCTCGTTAAGTTCTTCCCAAAGTTGAGCTTCATTGGAAGACCTGCATGACTTGCAGACATATACCATCCTCAATATATTACGTTTCCCATGCCATGCTTAATGGTGCCACGCATGCATTTGGAATTAAAACACTCCAGTCGTCTCAAAAAATACAAATAATTCCCCAAAAATTACAAATATATAAAATATACTATATTCAGTTGGATTTCAGGAAGTGTCTATGAGGTCATGTCAATAAAACCTTGTTAGTGAATACGGGGAAATGAAACTTGTGACAGGCTGACATTATCATTTGACACAAATGAGAAGTTAAGTTGCCTCGTTCCACGTATTTCACCTAAAATTCATGACAAGTTGGTCAGATTCTAGGTCTAAAGCGACTGAAAGGCTATGAAGTTACGGCTGTGTGATAATATGTTGTTGGTTCTGATTCTGATATTGTTCAGATGAATTGGGTTTACTCTCAGGATCACCAATGGCCTCTTCACACAGTGTGCAACTCAGACTCACGGTAACCTAGAAGCTGCAGTGAGATCAGTGTCATACACGCTACTGTCAGTGAGATATTTTAAACAGAAATTGATGGATGTACACACTTTCTTGACTGATGCCAGTGCTAGCAAGAGAGCGGTTTTGAGCAAAAGAGGCTTCAGGTCAGCAGACTGAAGCGACTTGAACAGGGCCCCTTTCATGGCCTCCTGGACTGTGGAAAGGTCCCAGATAGGTATAGAGGGGGTTGAGGCAGGTTTAGCCTTCTCGCCCCCTTGAGGAAGCACACGATTAGGTAATTTCTTCCTAGTTATTTACCAGCCACATGAGCGTGAAGTGCTGCTATGGCCGCCACATATACTTTGAGCTTGGAGGGGGTGTGACCCGCGTCCAAAAGCTCTTGTAGAAAGGAAGGTACCTTTGTCACTCCGCATGAGTAGGGGTCCAGGCTCCATGCTGTGCACCACCTGGACAACATGACATCATGACTTTTGCGTAAACATACACGCCACTTTCAAGTCAACCTTGGTTCAGAATGCCTGGCACGTGTGCCGCTCTCAGCTAGCGCAGATTAAACTGAGCCCATAGCAAGAGGTGTTTGGCCATGGTGTGCAGGTTGCTCGACCTGAGCCCACCTTGACGATTTATATAGGAAACCACTGACATGTTGTCCGACCGGACCAAGACATGGTAACCTTTAATGTATTGGAGGAAAGCTTTTAGTGATAGAGGGGCCGCTCTCATCACTAGATAGTTTATGTGTAGGCGCCTCTCCGGGCTCGACCAGAGGGCCCCCAGCCTCTGTTGAAAGCACCTGTCGAGATCACTTTCCTCTTCGAAATCACACCCATACTCAAGCCGGACTGATACCAGTCGGATGCTTTCCAAGGAGCCTGGGCTCTGACACAGCCTTGGTTCACTTTGATGAGTAAGTGGCCAGATCGCCATAAACAGCTTTGACACTTCGGTGCGAAGAATTGAGCCATGATGCTTCTCATGATGTCTCGACCACAGCTAGAAAGTGTGGGGGTCAGCGAGCAAACTGTAGTGAGTAGCCTCATTTTATTATGTTCAACACCCATTCTGAGATTCCGGGGATGGCTTCCCAGGCCTTGGCCCACATAGCTAGGGGTTAAATGAAGTCTGGGGACGGGTCGCTTTGTGATAGGGACCCGGCCGCCCAGCTGTTTTGTGTTTGTGGTACTGTGGGAATAGTGCTTACGTGCAGGGGTGCGTACTCTATAGTGTGCACACAGTCTACATTTATTACACTTTCAGCGTGAGCCGGAGGGGGAACTGATACTGTGGGAACAGTGCTTATGTGCAAGGGTGCGTACTTTATTGTGAGCACACGTCCTACATTTATTACACCTCCAGCACAAGCCAGAGGGAGAACAGACAGAAAAGTGCTCTTTTCGTGTTGCATTTGCGACACAGTTCAAACGGCTTTTGTTTCCAGGCGTGCATGTTTCAACACAGACTCGTTGACTGCAATGTTGGCATCTCCAGCCGCTTGAACTAAAGAGGGGACTGGGAGATGTGTAAAAGGCCTTTTGGAGGGTGGTCCGGCCGCGGCTGGACTCAACCACTCTCTTTTCCTTCCTGTCATTCGAGCTAGGAAGGCTTCCAAGGCTCGGGGTCCAACACAATCTTGGGTCGGGGTCCCCGGTGGTCTGGGAACTGCTGTCATCTCACTGAACGAAAGGGGTGACTGACTTCAGCCGCTGGGTGGGGCTGAGAGACCGGCGGAGCTGTCTTTGCTGTCTGAGAGCTTTTTTGTGGCGGCCCCAAGCAGACCTGGAACGTTTAGGGATTAAACTATGACAGATATCAAAAATTGATTTCTTAGTTAAAATCTCGAATACACATATCAGCTTTGTATTTTCGTGTTGTAAAGTTTCGTGTCGATGGTCTTCTTTTTAATCAGCTGACTCCAGTGGGCTTTGGACTTATTGACGTCTCGCGGACTACAGGTAGAGGTGGTGGTATTATAGTTGTCTATAAACTGCAATACAAGATACACCCTGTGTTCGTACCTCTTTTTTAAAACATTTGAATGTCTTGTTTTAAAAGTATCTGCTTCTCATGCTGATCCCCATGCTGGTGTGGTCACTATCTATAGACCTCCTAAATCGAATAAGGATTTTTTTTTTCTGAATAAAAATTTGCTGATTACTGTCTATATAATCTGTAAAAATTCTTACAAATTACCATCCAATCTCTAATCTTTCATTCCTGGCTAAAATATTGGAGGGTGTGGTTGCGGCCCAATTAAACAAACACACAAATAATCTATTTGAGCCTCAACAATCTGGGTTTCGGAAATTACACAGCACTGAGACTGCATTGGTTAAAGTCACGAATGACTTACTAATAGCCTCCGACTCCGACTCCATGTCCCGTCTCATTCTCTTGGATTTTAGTTCAGCCTTTGACACTATTGACCATGCACTGTTACTTAATTGCCTTGAAAAATTATTTGGCTTGTCAGAGACAGTTATTGGCTGGTTCAAGTCCTATTTTACTGACCAAAGTCAATTTGTTTTTATGGGTGGCTATAGGTCCAAAGTTGGTTTTGTTCATACTGGCATCCCACAGGGGTCCGTATTGGGTCCCTTACTATTTAGTATGTATATCTATCCACTTGGTCAACTATTCAAATCTCTTGACCTTAACTATAACTTTTATGCTGATGATACGCAGATTAATATCCATTCAAGACCGGGTCAGCAAGTGCACATTGTGCATTTTTCTAACTGTATTGCTGAGATCAAGATTTGGATGTCTAATAATTTTATGTCTTTAAATGGCTCTAAAACAGAAATTATGCTCCTTGGCTCTCCTCATCAACTGCAAAAAGGCTGGGTCTCTCACTCTGTCTGTAGATGGTGTTGCCTTGGAATTTCAAAACAAATTAAACCAAATTGGTGTCATATTTGATGCCACTCTGTCATTTGAGCCTTTTGTGCAGAATACGGTTAAGACATCCTTTCATCACCTCGGAAATATAGCACGTTGCTGTGCTGGGGTATCTAAATCATCAATTGACAAACTGCAATATATACAAAATTTGGCTGCTAGAGTATTGTCTGGGGTCAGGGCTAGAGATCATATTACCCCTGTCTTGGAGTCTTTGCACTGGCTCCCTGTCAGGTACCGCATTGATTTTAAAATCCTTATGCTGGCATATAAGGCTTTGCATAATCTGGGTCCTCAGTACTTGACTGATCTATTAATGCCTTACACACCACGTCGTATCTGCGTTCCTCTCAGAGTGGTCTCTTGGTTGTGATGATAGTGATAGTTGATGGTGATAGAGTATTTTCTTCCTATGCTCCTAAGCTTTGGAACTCTCTCCTGGCTGACATCAGGGAAGCAAATACATTAGTGAATTTTAAACCTCTTCTCAAAACATTTTATTTTAGGATTGCTTTTCCTTGATTATTCATTCTATTTGTTTATTTTTGTATTTAAAGTGTGTAGTTTTCTCTGGTATGTTTGCCTGTAAAGCGCTTTGAGAAAGCAACTTTTAACTTTAATGGCTTCACTCCACAAGCCATTCTGAGATCTTCTCTTCACTCTTCGAGACAAGCTAACTCTCCAGGTGTTGGTGTGACGGCGAATTCTTTTGCACCACAATCTTGGGATGTTTGGTTTCTGGGAATGTAGCTTCCCTCCTCTACTGCTTAGTCTATCTGTGTTAGCTACTACTAATTTCACACAAGAGACTCAGCATTTCTCCTGATTCCTTTTGAGGTCTCTGATGTTAAAGGAGAACTCAGGGCAATTTTTAAGTTAATCTTGATCGTTACACCTTTGTGAGTACTGTCTATAGAAAAAAAACGAACCGGATCGGTGCTTGCGACGCGGAGCTGCGACCGCGAATGCCCAGAGCTCCCACTCAGCTAAAACGGCAGCTCTGGGGGCATAACGTAAAGAGTGTTAAGAGGCACAAAAGACAGACACAAAATGCAATTAAAATGTCTGTCCAACATGAACAGGGGCCTTACCTGTAAACGAGTTGCATGTAGCAACTTAGCTATGGTTTAAATTCACCTAAAAAGTGTTTTAGACGGCAAGCTGCAGTCTCGCGCTGAAATCTCGCTCCTCCCACCTGGACACTATTGACCTTTCCCTGCTACAACTGAGTTCTCACGTGAGTCCATGTGGGAGGAGCGAGACTTCAGCGCGAGACTGCAGCTTGCCGTCTAAAACACTATTTTAGGTGAATTTAAACCATGGCTAAGTTGCTACACGCATCTTGTTCACAGGTAAGGCCCCTGTTCGTGTTGGACAGACATTTTAATCGCATTTTGTGTCTGTTAAGAGGCACAAAAACGCTCTTTATGTTATGCCCTCAGAGCTGCTGTTTTAGCTGAGTGAGAGCTCTGGGCATTCGCGGTCGCAGCTCCGCGTCGCAAGCACCGATCTGGTTCATTTTTTTCTATAGACAGTACTCACAAAGGTGTAACGATCAAGATTAACTTAAAAATTGCCCGGAGTTCTCCTTTAAGGAAGACACTGGAGGCTGTAATAAACAGCCAACATATGGTCACTGGATTTTAGATTTTTAGAGACAGACCTCTCTACTGAGAGATTTACTCTTCTCAATTTAACCACAAAGTGTTTTTTTTTTTTTTTTTTTTTAGCAAACTAACCCTATTTTTAATCTTGTCCCGCTCAGGAAGAACTTGAATCTTCTTCCTTTCCCTTTCTAAAAGACATTCAAGACTAAGAACAGTGAACCGAACGGTGTGTCACTTTTGTCAGTTTGGCTTGGAGCTATTGTCTGACAGCCATCCTTGAAAAGCCCAACCCACCTTGGCTCTGTCATTTGCATCCCAGAAGCTAGGCCAATTACTTTAATTAGAGCTCCTACTGAATGTAGGCTGGAGGCATCATATAAGGAAGGAAAGCGCTTGTAATGCCATGGTTTTTGACTAAATCATGCATTGTCTAGAGGGGGATGCTTTGGCTTCACGCCCAAGTTAAGGTAAAATTAGATTAGGAATGTTTCTCCAATAAATAGTCAGGTGCTATTTGTACTATTTGGCAGTGTCATAAAGTAGAGGGAAGGACAAGCTGTTGACTAAATTTCAATTGTTGAACTGAAACCAACTTTTCGCCAGTTGTGTAGCAACACAAATGTTTTGGCCAGTTTAAACAAAGTTCTCAACCTTTTTGATACCCAGAAACAACCAACACTTTTTAAATAAATAGTTATTCAAGTAAATTCAAGTTGCAATAATTTAATTGTATAATTAAAATGTAGGGGTGAATTAAAATAATACCTTGTTTGATTTAGCTTATTTTTGTCACTCATTAGGATGCTGCAGAGACAAAGTGAAGCAAGATCCAAACGCAGCAGTCTTTATTTTCAAACTAACTCAAATCTTTACAGAAAAACCATGTAGCAAGAACAGATCAACCTAGAATCAAGACTTCCCAGAGTTTGACTTGTTTTTACAAGTGTGTGTGTGCGCCCGCCCCCCGCCACCCCCACCCCCACCCCCACCCCCACCTGATTAATAATGTTAGTATTATCTACCCCACAGAAAACACGTTAATGATTGCTACAGATTTCAATGGATGTCACTATTTATTACAATTCTCACACTTGCTGATGTAAAAGTTTTTAAAAGTCACCAAAAACCTCTATGACTTTGAATTGTATGGACCAACAAGCCGACTTTTTTCCACGCACACAAAAAACTAATTTTCACAGAAGAAAGACACCTGGGTTTAAAACGACATGAGTTGAAATCATTTTTGAGTGAACTTCGGTATGGTGCATAATATAATATATATGCATAATATAATATAAGGAGGAATTTGCTCTAAATGAAATGTAACATTTGATTATTTTAATCTCTTTCAACATTGATAAAGCAAATCATAGGAGGAATTTGCTCTAAATGAAATGTAACATTTGATTATTTTAATCTCTTTCAAAACAACATTGATAAAGCAAATCAAAGCAGCTGGAAACTCTGTTTTCTCTTCTTTTCCTCTTCCTTCTCTTGTTCACTCTTGGCGGTCATTCAGCTTTCAATATATTTCGATTTCGAGCTGATTGGTGACCTGTCTCAGTAAAGGGCAGTCTAGAACCGCCATCAGCACCTTCTTTCCAGGAGTTCGAGGGACCATCGACACTACATATTTCACTGAGCCACCAGGTAATATCTGGCTGCAAGTGGAAGACATAAGAAACAAAACATTTTGGGAATTCAGCCAAATGTGTATTTAGTTTTGTACTGTATGTACAGTATGCCCATTTCTACAACATACAGGATTTTCTACACAAAAAGATAATATAAAACAAGATATGGAAAATGTATATGAACATCTACAAAAATAATTAAATGTGTCTTTGTATATGTCTGGGCATGTTTATGTGTGTGTGGTGGAATAGTTGACAAGACAGTTATTTATTCATTTGAATTTGCTTTATTTCACCAGCCAGTGTGATATAAATATGAAGTTTACCTGTAATATTTTACTTTGATTGGTATCAGACCAGGTCCATCAAGGCGGAGCTGAACATTTTTCAGGATGAAATTATAGGGATTCTGGAAATCCACACTGATCGTGAGATCTTTACCAACTCGGGGGGGTCCAGACATCTGTGGATGAATTATAATGTAGAGCACCAACAAATGTTTAGGACTTTTACATAGCTCTTTGTACATGTACACAGGTACGTTTGGAAAATCTTATATAAAATAACATAATAAATATGTGACCAGGATTACATAAAATAAGCCAAATCTGCATAAAGTGTCAAAATCAGTTAAAGTTTGGAAAAAACGCATCTTGAGACCTTGCGTTTTTTTTCCCCATTTCACTTAGCCTTGAAATCTAGATGCACTCTACCGGCAGCAAAATTGATTTTTGCTCTGTTGGCTTTCGATATGGAAAAAACAAACTCTAGTCAGGCCAATCACATCGTGTATAGAGTTGGTGGGCGGGCTTAACATAATGACGGCAGAGATGCGACGGATGCCGCGTGATTTCCCTGCTACTTGAAAACAAAGAATATGGCGGTGCTGCTGGCGAACAGCGGTCTTTCGAAACGGCTTTGGCCGCGACTCTGGTAGACCTAGAGTTATAGGGATTGTTCACCCAAAAATGAAAATTCTGTCAGTAATTACTCTCCCTGATGTTGTTCTTCGGAACACAAATGAAGATATTTTTGATTAAATCTGAGAGCTGGGTCACTCCTCCATAGGCTTCTAAAGAATTGAAACCTGACAGCCCCGAAAAGTCATTAAAGAAATCGTTAAAATAGTCCAAAAGACTACAGTGGCTCGATCTTAAGTTTATCAAGCGACGAGAATACTTTTTTTGAGCGCAAAAAAACAAACAAAAATAACGACTTTATTCAAGTATTCATTTTCACCTCTGTCGGTCTCGAGATTTCACGTAATGTAACAGCGTACTGCTTCTGTGTTATACGTCACACGTAGGCTCACTATTAGTCAACGCTGGTCATGTGTGTGATGCGTGTGACGTTCAACCAGAAGCGTTACGCAATTATACTAAGTGAAATCTCGAGGCCGACAGAGGTGGAAATGAATACTTGAATAAAGTCGTTATTTTGTTTTGTTTTTTTGCGCTCAAAAAGTACTCTCGTTGCTTGATAAACTTAAGATTGAGCCTTGGACTATTTTAACAATGTCTTTAATGACTTTTCGGGCTGTCAAGTTTCAATCCCTTAGAAGCCTGTGGAGGAGTGATCCAGCTCTCAGATTTAATCACAAATATCTTAATTTGTGTTGTGAAGATGAACGAAAGTCTTACGGGGCTGGAACAACATGAGGGAGAGTAATTACTGACAGAATTTTCATTTTAGGGTGAACTAACCATTTAAGCTTTTCTTTGAGAAAAGAACAAAGAACGTAATTGAAGTCATTCTTAAAAAAGAAAGATGTGTTCTGAGTTTTGCCGACCGGATATAGCAAAAGTTAAATATATCAACTAGCTCCGCTGGTGGGAAAACACATGGGACTCACTCAGACACAACCGTTCGTTGCTCTGGCTGGTTGTAACGCTGTCCTATTGCGCGCAGAGGGAATTTGAAAGACAACCGTTTATCCTGCCCTCGGATTGAGGCATGCCAATGGTGAGTTCCCAGACCTAACATCTTGATGTGGGTCTAGCTTGCAAGGCTACATTTCACTGCCTGCGTATCGCGTTTTTTTAAAGCAAAAACACGCTTTGTGTGAACAAGCCCTTATTGTGTTTTTATCAGTACTTATTTCAGTTGATGCGCTAAAAATAATGTTTCGTTAAGTTTTATTCACGCAACTCCTATCGAGCAGATGTCAACTGACAAGTGTCTACAACAGATGCGAGTGAACGACCATTTATAATCTGTGTTTCTTGCAGTAAATCATGTCACATCCAATTTCTAATGTGCTCTATATGTGCTTGAGCTCTTTCTGACATGAAGGGCTAATTAACTTGCAATGTTCACTTGATCTGTCCGAGCTTTAATGATAGTCATTTTTCTATTAAGGTTAGCTTCTTTCTACCTTTATTTGTCCTTTTAATGAAAGTAAATCAATCAATCAATAAATAAATATAGGTTAGGGACAACATTTAGGGTGAGTAAATTAAGACAGAATGCTCATTTTTGGGTTATCCCGTACACATATACTTTAACTATTTCTACATAAATCAATATCAAATTTGAATCTGAATTTGAATCAAATTTGAAATCAAGCCCTATAACTTGAGGATAGTTACCATTTTTATAGTGAGTTTAGGAGGCTGGAGACTGACTACTTTCATCGTGGTGAGGAACATGTCGGTTTCCTCAATATGCCCGTACACCACAAAGAGCAGGTTGCCCTTTTCCATCAGGTATGGTGTATACTCCGAAGCATTGACATCTACCGTCAGGGACTCAGCTGTAAAGATATTATGATCACACTATAGCCTTAATCATTAACAGAGTTCCTAGAGTTCCTTAGAGCTGTTATAACTTGATTTCAAAGTAATGTGTGGTTTTACTGAAACAGTTGTGACTCACTATTCAAGGCTTCCACAGTTGCATCTTTGTTTTCTAGCTTAAAGGTCTTGCTGGTGACGCCTGTGTAAAACGCCACACAGCCAGTGATGGTAGCTTTGACGGTGCAGGTCTGGCTGGTCTGGTTGTTAATGTTCAGCGTCAGCTTGAAGTTGTCCCCAATTTTGACGGCGTCGGCCTTGAGCTCGATGGTCACTCCTGCTTCAGTGACTGGCAAGTAATCTCTGGTAAGCATGCCGGTACGCTCTGCATTCTGCCAGGCCTCTCTCTCCTTGACGGTGTCTAGAGTCAGAAGATTTGAAGGTAAATTGTTGGAATTTTCCACTGCTTCCCACAACATCAGTCAAAACCCTGTTGTTTGGTGCACATGTAGATAGGGTGTTTGGCATACTCATGGAAGTCAATTGAATAATTAAATAACTGAAGGACTCCTAAGTGACTAGAGCTTTTGAGGGATTGAAACCAGCTGTGTTGTTAAACTGTCAATCCAAGAATCCAGAAGGCAACACAATTTATTTGGACTGCCCTTGAATATCAAGTGACCCATGATAGAAAAACATTCAAGGCTTTCGAGATGTTTTAGATAGGGCTGGGTTTCAAATTTGATACTATTTAGGCACTGACCGAATTGCCTCGATACTATCGAGTATCGAAACATTGTCTTGTTTTCCGGTACCAAACTTCGATACCTGAGGGGTTAATCTTGCAGCATGATTGGCTGTGGCGGAAAACACTAGTTTACACGGTTGCCCAAAAAGACGTGGCTCGCTTGTGTGTACGCATCCTAACCTACATAGATGGAAAATATGTGGAAAAAATCAAAAGTGTAGCTACGTTTCACCAGACTTGATAATACTTGCCTCACAGACTTGAAAAATAGGCCTATAGAAGCTTAAAATATGTCTACTTTTAAACGAACTAAGTTGAAAAAAATTGTTATACATTGTAGTAATAAAAGGTGCATTTCTCTTGATAGGCTCGCACACTTTCATGATACTGCAGGAATGATGAGTCAGCATCGTCATCTTCATTTTTGCAGCCAACACAGACTCAGAAAACACTAGTTTATTAATATACAATTAAAATGTCTTCTTTCTATTTTTCTCGACACATTCTTAATTATTTTTGCCAGTGCTTTGCGGCACACTTTAGGGGCGCTGAGCATGAGGCATATATCCCGCCCCTCAGAAGCCTATTCAATTCAATTCACATTTATTTGTAGCTATAGCATTTTACACAATACATATCGTTTCAAAGCAGCTTTACAGAAAATGCATGTTTCTAAATTACAATTTAGAATGATCTGTTATCAGAGGTGACTGTGTGTAAGTCATCCATTTCAATTAAATTTTCATTCAGTTTCATTGTTAAACAATGCATTAAAAGTCAAGGCAGAAACAGTGAGATCATTTAAAGAATACATTTTGTTAAATGATTTGGATACATAGAAAATTTTAGCGTTGGTGCTTTTTTACAGACTCAAAATATAAGTGTAACCTTGTTAAAAGTTGTTTTTTAAAAGTTGGATTTTATTTTTTTATTTTTATAAAATTGGTATCGCAAAAACTATCGTTCAGGAACCAGTATCGAAGTCAAGGTATCGGTATCGGTATCAATTTTTTTTTAATGATACCCAGCCGTAGTTTTTGACCAAATGATGTTGCGAACATAAGGTCGGTAAACCCAACAAATTAATAAACCAAGGCCCTTGAACTGAAAAAAAGTGTAAAAAGTTCTTTCTAATCACTTCCTAGTCACTAATACAATGGTAAACTGTATCTTCTCCAAGGCTTGCGTCACATGCGGAGTGTCAGTCGTATCAGAGACAGAATCACATAGATACAATGATCTAATGACTCCTTATCTAATTTCACATCACTTTTTAATTCTGTAGACTGATATGGAATGAAACTTACTTTCTGGATATTTATAGGTAGTAGTGATGTCCTCATAGACGCTACTGCCTGTTTTTTTGGTCAAAATGAGGTTTCCAACATAAGCAGTGTCCACATTGATGACCTTCATGTTTCCCTGCCTATCAGACCGATGGTATAGCACATCACCGTTCACCTGGAGACAGGAAAGAGTTAGTTTTTCATGTCCATTTGCTTGTACAGTTGCTTAGATTTTAATGTCTTAATTAAAATTAAATCTTAAAAAGTCTTTAAAGTCTTAAAATTAAATCTAAGGGTATAAATGTCAACGAGAATTGACATTAGGGATGTGCCCGAAGCTGAATACTATGTTTGGAAATTAAATGAAAAAAATATGAGGTGGGAGGAAAAAAATTTTTTCAACGTTTTGTAACACTTTAGACTACTGTTCCTTCATTAATGAATAACTACACAGGAACACATGAGTAACACACTATTAACATTCAAGTACCTACAATTAACTAACAAGAAACTCTGATTAACAAATTAGTAAGTAATAGCGCTCAGTTGAATGTGGTAGTTCACTATTAGCTAATCAGTAACTACTATATTTTTTCATACCTCCCAGATAACTACTATGCACAGGTTCAGAATTAACATGAATAATGCATTATTTATAATAAAAGGTTATTCATTTGTCCCTGAGTAGTTATTCATTAATGAAGAAACAGAATTCTAAAGTGTTACCTAACGTTTTAGTGTTTTCTTTCAATTATACATTTGGGTAATTATATTGTTTAATTAGGGGGTATCTGTGAGCCGCTAATAATTATATGAGAGGTATTGTAATCGCTTTTGAATGCACATGCTTTTTACTTTTGCTACTTTCTAATTTGTGATCATGCATACTCTGTGTATAGGGAGCGGCGGTACTGTTGTGCACCAAATACTCTCTTCTTACAGTCTTCACGTGAAAAGTAAAATCAAAACGATGTCCATGTCCATCGTTGTCCCCTTATGTCCATTTAGGGGCTCCATAGAATACGCTATTCATTTTCCGTGCCTTTACGAATTTGGATTTAGGCTTCAGGCATCTTTCTTACCTCTGAATAGACAAACTTTGCATCGAACGGATAGCTGAGCTCTCCCTCTTTGATGGCTTTGACAGACGTTGGGCCACATCGATAAAGACCTGAATGAGAGAAGGAAAGTATGCTGGTGCTGGTTGAGGAGAGAACCCCTGATATGATTGTAAAGCGCTTTGGGTGTACAGAAGTACATATGAAAGCGCTATATAAATGTCTCGTTCATTCATTCATTCATTCAAATAACTCATATATAACATAAGGTATATTTATGACGTGCCATAAGTCATGGCAAGGATCATACCATCACTGGTCTCCTGAGGGGTGGAGTCGATAACCTGCCATCCAGAGAATTTTTCCGGCAGATCAGGTCTCTTCATATAAACCTCATTCCAGCAGTGGAAGTTCCTTTAAGAAAAACTAAACTGTATTACTACAGTCAACCTGTCAGTTTTATAACATTGGGTTTATAGTACATTAACTCCATACTGAAAAAGCATGCAATGTCTGAGATAAAACATGAATTATATTAACCAAGGAACACATTTTTTGCAATATAGGAGAAAGGACCGCGTAAATGTAACACTATTTGTGTATCTCACCAGATTGAATCTCTTGTTAGGTTTCGGTCGAATCTCCCAAACTCGTCCAGCACGATGTCTGTATTCAGTTTGCCCGTGTTGTCGTGAGCAGAGCAGAAGTTGGTGATGACCCGTGTAGGGATCCCGAGACAGCGCATAACTGGGTGAAAAATATGAGGTAAAATGTGTTAAATGTCACAAGCCTACAATTACTTCATTCTGAAAACGTTTTAAACTATCATGAAGAAAAAGTTCTCAAACGAACGCCCCAAAGAATGCTCTGTTGGTCATACTCACGAGTGTTCAGCACGCCGGCAAACACCCAGCACTGAGCGAAGGACACAGACACACCACCCTCTTTGGCATATTTGAGCAGGATTTCAGGACTTCCGGTCCAGGCCGTCGGTGATGTGCCATTGGAGAAATCGTCACTCCAGTTGCCAACCAGGACACCATCATCGTCATTGGAGTTAACCTTAAAATA
Source organism: Chrosomus eos (assembly GCA_036326025.1). Taxonomy (NCBI): domain Eukaryota; kingdom Metazoa; phylum Chordata; class Actinopteri; order Cypriniformes; family Leuciscidae; genus Chrosomus; species Chrosomus eos. The sequence continues at coordinate 30,237,800 of CM070840.1, forward strand.
TAACATCCAAAAAGTCTAAATAAACAACATGTATTATATGTATGTGTATATGTGGAATTGGCCATACTTTGATTACTATTATAAAATCATACCAAAGCTGATGCTTGCCGAACCATTTCAAGGGCACGTCCACGGTAAACTAGTGGTACTTTCCCAGAATCCAGAACAAATAGACAGGCATCCAGAACCCCCTTTTCAAACTACAGTAAAACACATAAAAGGTTAATTCATGGGTGTCAAATCCTGGTCCTGGAGGGCCAGAGTTTAGCCAAAGTTGCTTTAAGACAAGCCTTCAAGGTCAGCAAAAAATAGTTTAATGCTGTGGAGGAGACCAGAAGCTGTTTTTTTTATTTAATGGATGTCAATGGAGGAGATGCTTCACATTTAATGTGAATATTTTGTCAGCAGTACCAATTGCCCACTATAAACCTTAATCGCTATTCCCTACGTCAGTCCACTATTACTTTTCACTTGAAGGAGTGAATGAAAACGAGTGAGCGAACTCGGACAGTTGTTGAGTACACATCGGCTGTACACTCGTTATGGTGGCGCAATGTGGGATAGAACGAGTGCACTTGATAACATCCACTATGGTTTTGGACACCACTACAAATGGTGAAAAGCGGGCGAATTTTGATTCAGTTTCAACACTAATCAAACACATCTGGATCGGCTAATCATCAAGTTTTGGGGCTGTTGATTTACTCCATCTATGTCTGCATCCGAAACTTAGGCAACTGACTTGTTGCCCGCTGCCTTATAAGCAATGATTCTGCAGGCAGCGTTTGCACACGAAGACACTTCACGAAACTGATTTCAGACAAGTTTCTAAGGCAACGTAACAGTTTAATGAGCTTTGGTGAGAACTAAACCCAATAATTAATTACTACCGATGAAAATGACATCAGAAGTGCAAAACGATGGTGAAAAATGTACATTTACACAAATTGAACAGCATTCACAACTTTAAGACGCCATCTGTATTTTTTAGCTCAGCTGTCACAAAATGGAAAAAGCACAAGGATTGTGGGATATCAAAGGTAGCGAAGGATACATCAAAACTGCCTTCAAAAATCAATCAAATGAAGGCATCTCAGGAGACCGGAAGTAAAGCTAACATTGGATTCAGACGTGCCCTGATGCCGTCATACTTCATATAGGAATAATACTTTTTGATAAAATGTACACACATTCAAGTGTTGAGAGAAAGAAGGTTAGAATAAAATGTTTTGTTGTTGTTTAAAAGCAGAAGCTTTGTTCTTTCTTTTGAAGTATTCAATGTTTACATATTCATATAACAAAATATTCTGGGGTCCATAAAAAAAAATTGTGACTATGATAAAAAAAATCTGGCACTGACTAGCAACTTAAACACAATACTCTGTCAGGGAAAGAGTTTAGTGATGGTGGCATATGGACAAGAGCTCATTAGGAGAAAATTTGTTTATTTCCTTGGTAGAAAAAAATGGATTACTGCCAACCTGTCCATAGTTCCATGACATGGAGGAAAAGTAGTTGAAATCTCCATTGTAGATGATCCCCACATCATTCATCACATACTCCTGTCTGTCGCTTTCTCTGGGAATGTACACCTGATCCGCTGGGTAGAAAAACATACAATATACATCCTTCATAAGCATTTGTTTATGTCAGTGCTCAAAAAATATAAGTTTGCTGGATGTGTGCACTAAAATCCATGCTACATCCATTTTTACAAAAACATCTTTAATGTGGAAAGTGCTTAGTGCCATGTCAGGGTCTAAGCAAATGTACACACTTTTCCTAGTGGTAGAGAGTATTTGGAAATCAAAGCAATTCTTGTCGCTCACCGTTATTAAGTAAAGGTTTTGGACGTTGACTGGTGCTGTTTTATATCTTAATGACATAATTAGGCATCGTTTACAAGGCAGAGATCTGAAACCATTCAGTTTCTCACAATTTTACCAATGATCATAAGATCAAATGTAGGACGGTGTTCAATTCAATTTTATTAATGGGGCCTCTTGAGTTCTATTGGTTGAGCCACGTTCAAAGCCGTTGTAAATTACTCTACAAACATAGACCTGTAACATCATTACAATATTTGAATTATATTTTGTTAGACTAACCATTTTATAAAAGCAATAAGCCCTGTGAAGCCGTGGTTTATACAGTAGTGAGTTTAGAACAGCTAGGGAGGTTTCTAAATTCACTGTAAACCATGGCTTCACAGGGCTTATTGCTTTAAGCGTAACTGTTTTACTCACCAGGGTCCCAAGCATTGAAAAGCACATAGACATCGGTGTCAGTGTTCCTCGCAGTGCGCTGTTTTCCCAAATCACTCACAACTACAACAAAGATTCGAAAGCGGCCAATGATGCATCTGGCGTCTGGAGTTACGCCAACGGTCACATAATTTCCTTGTATGTCCACCACACGACTCTTCCAGCGCACTTCAGGTTTCTCTTTACCGATGGGCAAAATGATGTAGGTGCCTCTGTTTTCATTCGGTGAACTGCCTGTGAAATGAGCAGAACAGCAGATATGACCTGTGTTAGACTATGGTGATATTTCATGTACTAATGTAATGTTACTGCTTCTTCATTACAGATGTACTTCATTATGTATTGGGATTTATTATTGGATGCAGAAGCTCACCAATCATGAACTCCAACTGCACATTGTCCTGTTCATTGAAGTCCCGGTTAAATTGGATGATGATGGTGAACTCTTTATTCCTGCGCACGATGAGGTTGGAGTTCACGTACTTGTGAGTGTTGTGGTCTTCTTTGTTCTCCGTCACACGCATGTCAACGCTCAATACTGAGAGACTTCCAGCTTGTGTTTTTAGAAGAAGAAAAAAAGACTTGCTGAACAGACTGTGGTAAATTATTTTGGTTAGGGCATGTTTAAATGCAAACACAGGTAAGACTTTACCTTCATCCGGGGGTCCCCTTGGCCTCGAAACATCAAAAGATTCAAACTCAGATGGATTATACTCATCTAAATTTGATTTGGCAAAGGGAATACGGCCGCTTACCGAGGGCCAAGTGAGGCTGGGTTGTAATGACATGATGTTCACAAGATGCCTTGATGTTTGTCTGAAAGATCATTTCAATGTTAGAAATTTAGATTATAGACTGCCCATTTGGTAAACATATTATATATCTCAGGTAAGGCATGGCAAGAAGAAAGCAGAACTAAAACACAACCAAACTTTTGTATTAATGCTAAAAAGTTCAGTCATTAAAAGCGTTGAACTCACGGTGTGTGTAGAAGAGTAGATGTTCAGCTGAGGTGAGGAGCTCCAGGCTGATGTGCTCATGAAGAGCTTCATGCTGATTAATAAAGGCTCAGGACTTCCTCTTCCACTGGAGAAAAACACATCCATGGAACCAGAGCGTCCGAAGTTAAGATGATCCCAAGATCAGGTCAGTCCGACATACAACTCTGTGACCTTGCTTCTGATTCCTGATGACAGCAGCATTTTCCAGACTGTACATAACATATTGATGAGATTATAATATTAATGTATTATAGCAATTCCTATGATATTTAATTATAAAAGTTATGAAGTGAGTCCTCAAGGTCTTTTGAAGATGTCTCTGAAGCTATAATGATAAGATTTACGCACATTATGTTGAAATGGAGAGTTTGAATTAAGAATAAAGTAAAAAAGAATATAATGTGATTTGCAGAAATCAATCATCTACAGTTCACATAAATTTTTGACATCTCTCAATTAAACAAATGATAGTACATTTTACAGCAAAAATGCATTGAGATTTAAATCATTAAGAGTGTAAATACAAATGAATACATATGACCTTTGTATTTTTAACCCCAAACAATACTTCACATATTCCTTCGTCAAGTGTTAGTCAAGAATTATAAGCTTTATCACACAATGCTAAATGAGCTTTAGATCACTGTAGTCCATCATTTTATCCATTAAAATGTATCTTTGCTCACCAAAATGACATATTTAAAGGGGTGGTTGATTATGATTTCACTTATCTTACTTTAGTTAGTGTGTAATGTTGCTTGAGCATAAACAAAATCTTCAAAGTTCAAAGCAAAGGGAGTTATTTTCCTTTACAGGAATGTTTTTTTAAGGAATACAACAAACGACTGATAGGAACTACACGAGCTTCCTCCCGGGTTAGTGACATCACAAACCCTAAAATTGATATAAACCCCGCCCCTGGAAACAACAAATGGAGTGAATCCATGAGAAGAGGAAGAGTTGTAGTCGAGCACATTTGTGACTCTCCTCAAGCTTTCGCATCCACAAATGTAACATAAATGCAATAGCATGTCACTCAACAGTTCCCACACGAGCAATTTATAGATTATTGTGACAGAATATGTTAATCAATGACTTGAAGTCAAATCAAGTCACCTTCTGTCACGATTCATGCGTTCACTGACTCGCCCTCGCTATGTGTGTGCATGTGGTGTGAGTGGGCGCGTCTCCAACGTGTCAAACGCGCCACCGGAGTATCTCGACCTGAAGAAATTGTTTAGTAAGTCCCGGTCTGCTTCACTTCCTTCGCATCGTCCCCATGACTCTGCCATAGATTTGACTGTGTCATTTGGTCCGCATTAGAAGGGAGGGATGAGTGGAAAACGCCGTTTAATACCCCCAGGGGACACTTTGAATACTTGGTTATGCCGTTTGGCCTGTCCAACTCCCCCGCCGTTTTCCAAGCACTCGTTAACGATGTGTTGAGAGACATGGTCGACCAGTTCATATATGTCTACCTGGATGACATATTGACTATTTTCTTCGTCTCTCCAGGAACATGTTAACACGTCAGACGAGTGCTCCAAAGGTTGCTCGAGAATGGGCTTTTTGTCAAGGCGGAGAAGTGTGCGTTTCATGCACAGTCGGTCCCGTTCTTGGGGTACATCGTCTCATCTGAGGGAGTGAGCGTGGATCCTGACAAGGTTAAGGCTGTGGTGGATTGGCCAATTCCAGATTCCCGTAAGGAAGTCCGTAAGAGGTTTCTGGGATTCGCCAATTTTTACCGACGTTTTATTCATAATTTCAGCCAACTAGCCGCACCTCTGACCGCCTTGACCTCCACCAAAACAGCGTTCAGGCGGTCTAATGCTGAGGAAGTGGCATTTACCAACCTCAAGAGCCGCTTCGTTTCAGCTCCCATTCTCATAGCCCCTGATTCCTCACATCAGTTCCTGGTGGAGGTCGACGCGTCAGAGGTGGGGGTAGGCGCAGTTCTTTCCCAGTGGTCGACAAGGTGCACCCATAGCTTTTTCTCATCGCTTATCGTCTGCCGAACTTAACTACGATATTGGTAACAGAGAGTTATTGCCGGTCAAGTTAGTATTGGAGGAATGGCGCCACTGGTTAGAGGGTACTGGGGAACCTTTTATCGTCTGGACTGATCATAAGAACCTTGAATACATCAGGTCCGCCAAACGACTGAACTCCAGGCAGGCTCGGTGGATACTTTTTTTCTGTCGCTTTGATTTTCCGCTCTCGTACCGCCCGGGGTCCAAGTACATCAAGCCCGGCCCGAACGTCCGTCTACTCCTGAGTGTATTTTACCTGAGAGACTTATTTATGGCGGCAAATCAATGACAATAATAAACGAGCGCACAGCTGATGCTGGCGCGCGCGGTAAATGACTTTCGCGAGCGAATAACAGATCTACACGCGAGGAAACGGGAACTCGCGAGCTCATTCAAGCCCTGCGCGCGCTCATGACATCTCCCCTGCACGCAACTCAAGCATTCGCGCGCGCGATTGATCATTCCACACGCTCTCGCGCTTGATCTGCTCTCGCCTGCTGCTTTTGCTCGCTTGAACAATTTTATTTTTGACAGTCGAGGGGCGGGACTCCCCTTTTCCGGAAGCCAGTTGTGATTGGACGCCTGTCCAATGACTTGATATTCACTTGACTTGAGACATCACTTAATTTGTTTTATTTATTGTGGTTAATTAACGTGTAATGTGATTTAATGCATTGTTAATATAGAATATATTCTTTTAACAAAGTATTACTAGTGATTGCATTGTGTTGTTAAGAGATAATTTACAGACTGTAATGACACATTTCCATGGTTATTAGCATTGTAAATCTACCAAAATTTGTATGAATTTTTAATTAATATAAATGGTTCATTATATTTTCTATTAAATGTAAAAGGGGTTCTGGCTTCTCAAGTTAAGATATAGTACACAGCATTAATTATAGCTTTAAAAGCCATTTCAGGATTTGCTAGCGAATACAGAGAAACAATATTAAATCCAGCTAATTATTAAACCCAGCAAAGCTATTACAACATTAAATAGTGATCTTAATCATCGAACTTTTTGTAAGCTAATAACTTAAGAGAAACTATGAGGCAAGTAGTGTACACAGCATAAATGATTAAACCCCATCTGCAAATAACATATCTTATTGTTACATAAAAAAATAAATACATTCATGCTGCCAGAACACCTTTTACATTTAATAGAAAATATAATGAACCACTCAAAATTGACATAATAGTAATACACAGGATGAAAACAAAAAGCTTACACAACAACTCTTGCTTATTGATATAAACAAGTAATTTATCTTTCATCCAAAGCCCTTGTAATATTTACAACTATTTAATGGACACTTTTTACATTCTGAGGCTCTCAGATCCACTTTAATTTTGGTCGGATAAACGTAAATATATGGTAAATGGGGGGTCTAGAGGTAGTGGTGAACTACAGCAAATATGACTTTTTCTCCAATTTATTTTAGATATTTTAAGCCAACACAAATCACATAGTCTTTTAAATATAAAATGTAAAAATGTATAAGAATTTTCATGATTTACAATGCTAATAACCATGGAAATATGTCATTACAGTCTGTAAATATCTCTTAACAACACAATGCAATCACTAGTAATACTTTCTGTTAAAAGAATATATTCTATATTAACAATGCATTAAATCACATTACACATTAATTAACCACAATAAATAAAACAAATTAAGTGATGTCTCAAGTCAAGTGAATATCAAGTCATTGGACAGGCGTCCAATCACAACTGGCTTCCGGAAAAGGGGAGTCCCGCCCCTCGACTGTCAAAAATAAAATTGTTCAAGCGAGCAAAAGCAGCAGGCGAGAGCAGATCAAGCGCGAGAGCGTGTGGAATGATCAATCGCGCGCGCGAATGCTTGAGTTGCGTGCAGGGGAGATGTCATGAGCGCGCGCAGGGCTTGAATGAGCTCGCGAGTTCCCGTTTCCTCGCGTGTAGATCTGTTATTCGCTCGCGAAAGTCATTTACCGCGCGCGCCAGCATCAGCTGTGCGCTCGTTTATTATTGTCATTGATTTGCCGCCATACTTATTATCTCTACACTCACATGGGAGGTCGAGTCGAAGGACCGCACGGCCTTAGAAGGGGTAACGCCTCTGCCCGATTGCCCACCGGGTCGGTTATTCGTGCCGGAGGGAGTCCGGCCCGACGTTATCAGATGGGGTCATGGTTCCAATGTGGCTTGTCATCCAGGAATCAGTTGTACCAGGTTTTTGGTCAAGCAACGATTCTGGTGGCCCGCTATGGCTCATGATGTTCAGGATTTTGTTTTAGCCTGCTCAATTTGTGCCCGTGGTAAGACTTCTAATCGGCCCCCAGATGGGTTGCTTCAACCGTTGTCTGTCCCTTCGAGACCCTGGTCCCATATCGCACTAGATTTCGTCACAGGTCTCCCAAAATCTCGGGGTAATACAGTCATTTTCACTATAGAGGACCGGTTCTCGAAGGCGGCACATTTTATTCCCTTACCCAAATTACCCTCAGCTAAGGAGACAGCGGTTACTGTCGTAGATCACGTCTTTCGCATTCATGGCCTCCCGACTAACGTGTTTCCAACAGAGGGCCCCAATTTATATCCAAATTTTGGAAAGAGTTTTGTAGGTTACTGGGGGCGAGCATTAGTTTGTCTTCTGGGTTTCATCCCCAAACCAACGGTCAAGCTGAGCGAGCCAACCAAGATTTAGAACGAGTCTTACGGTGTTTGGCGTCTCAGAATCCTTCCTCCTGGAGCCAGCATATCTCTTGGGTTGAGTACGCTCATAACTCATTACCAGTATCGTCCATGGCCTTATCTCCGTTTCAGTGTAGTCTAGGTTACCAGCCACCTATTTTTCCTAGTCTGGAATACGAAGTCGCAGTACCCTCTTTATAGAGAGTCCGTGAGACTCTCCTCCAGGTGGGAGCGTGCACCAAAGCTCAGACTGCGTACAGGAGAAATCTTTCATGTGACTAAGGGGCTGTTTACACCTGGCCACTTCATGCGTTTTCTGTGATCGGATAGTTATCCGATCGTGAAAAGACCTGGGGCCTCATGTATCAACACTGCGTACGTACAAAAACACGGCGTACGCCAGCTTTCTCGCTCACGGTCGGATGTACTAACAGTGAAATTAACGCGAGAATGTGCGTTCCTTCACGCCGATCTCATGTCTGGCGTATGTACATTTCTCATAGTTTTTGTCCGTTGGCGACTCTTACAGGCAATGTACACAACGAATTGTTCTACAAGTCTATCGCACCACCACATGTGGGAAGCATTGTTATTAATTTGCAATTTATAAAAATAATTATAAATTAGCTATAATTCCGCTCGAAGGGGGTCTCGCCCAGGGTGTAATTCAATGTAGAACCGCCACTGTTTGAGTCTGTTATTAATGGGTAGCCTACACGCATTTGCCATAAATGCAATGGATACGTAAAATCTCTGGTGTACTTTTGGTCAGCTACATTGCATGCATTTGGAAATTAAATAGGTAAGCTATGTGTACCAAAGTAAAAACAAATGAGAAATTGGTTACCTTCATGGCAGTCCTGTAGTAAATCCGAGTCTCCCACAGCAGCAGATATACTGCAGAGACAGTAAAGTGTCACCCATAATTGAGGCAACTCTCTGCTCAAAGGGTGTAAGTTCATCGACCCCTTTACCACTGCCTGTTCTGCCCACGTTTCTACCTCCGATAGCAGCACCTCCAATTCACTTTCTGTAAAGTTTTGTTTCTTGCTGTTGCTTTAGCCATTTTCTTACTGCTTTCTTTTGCCAAAGTGGACTCATTACCATATTTAAATTAATGTAATTAAGGGAGGAGACTGGGTGGGGCGTTGTGCTCGTGCATGTGTGCACAATTTTACGTTAATTGAGATGTACAAAGAGAATATGTGTGGGATCCTTCGTACGCAGAGATTCATACATCTGTTTTTTTTTTTGCGTCAAGTCTTTGTACATGAGGCCCCAGGTGTAAATGCCCTCCGAAACGCATTCGAGACGGATTTGAATCTGATCACTCAAACCACATCAGGAGGTGGTCTGGGCCGCATTCCAGACGAAACTGGAAGAGTGTAAATGCATCTGGTTGTTGAAACCACATATGTAAATTTTACTCCTCCCAAAAATGATAAAAATTAAACGTGTGAGAGCGTGTTATAGGCTATACGTCATGTTATAGGCTTTATGTCATGTCACGGTACTGCAACACTACCGCAGATGAGCAGCTGAGTGTCTATTCATCAAGTCACGGCCGTACGTGCAAACTATCGCAAATCAAAGTAAAAGTAAGGCTACGTTCACACTGCAGGCTGAAACGACCCAGGTCCGATTTTTTTGCCCCTATGCGACCTGTATCTGATCTTTTCATGACAGTCTGAACAACACAGATCCGATCTTTTCAAATGCTAACTCAATCTGAACGGCCAGGTCACATGTATCCGACCCGCACGCCATTGATATGCAACAAACGTCATAATTCTGCGTTGAAGTAGGCGGGAATGAGAAGATAAACAAGTTAGCTAGCGTACGATGGCATGCACCTGTAGCTAGCCAATACACTCTTGTCTCTTCCCGTGACAGAGTTAATCGAAGGCGCTCAAACGCTCTCCTCATTCTTAATTTTCTTCTTAAAACGAGAAGATTGTAATTGTGCTGGCTCTGTTGGGAAAATAACTTTAATATTGCTAAACGAGCTCCACTGTTGACATTCATGTTTAGCTACTTCCGCAAACAGCAAGTGACGTCGTTGACCGTTGAGTACTCTTCTGCGCATGCGGGTCACTTCTGGGTCATTTCACGTACACACAGGAGATCACAAAAGGTCGCATTTAATTGGAAATGTGAACGGCCTTGCAAAAAAATCTAATTTTTTCAAAAAATCGGAATTAAGCATTAAGCCCCTGCAGTGTGAACGAGGCCTAAGTCGCAGACGCTTAACACACAATCATCTTCATTAAAAGTAAAGAAACAAAATGATCTTACCAGGGCTGTTGCCGCTCTCTCTTATTGCTGTCTTTGATTTTGAAATTAGCCGATGATCAATAAAATGCAGCTCATATCTGTTGCTTTCTGTGACTTGCACTCCATTAAATCTGCATATAGGGGATGCAGGAGGGGGCGCGGATTTCAGTACTTGGTGTTGTCTTAAAGCGTATCAAAAACACCACGTAAACATATAAACAACATTACAAGCTTGATTTTTTACCACAGGGGGACTTTATGAAAGTGTTTTGGAAACACAACATGCTTGAATGTGTGTGACTTTACTTGATTGTGGATTTAATGGATGGATGGGCCTACAGTAATGGCTAAAAGTGATGTCCGGAGAGGATGTTTGCACAATATTTGCTTTCAATGACACTTAAGGTTCTATTAAACAATCAAAATATGAAGATTATGTTTTATTGAGTTAAGGTTAAAATGACTAAATAATTTGATATGAAAGGCAAACTCCAGCATACAATTAAATATGTTTTTTTATAATGTAAAAAAACAAAAATCTCAAGGGGAAAAAAATACATTGACTACAATGTATTCAGTTATTAATATTTTTGTGCATGCTTTTCAACGTTGCAACTTCTTTCCAATCCTCCTTAAGTTATTCCCAAAGTTGAGCTTCATTGGAAGACCTGCATGACTTCTCACATGTTTCCAATGGCTTTAATTTAAGACAGTTTTAAATTATTATCATGTTGGAAAATACACATTTGATCTTAAAACAGATCTATTCTTGTTTACATCGTGTTCAACAGGATCTCCAAGTATTGGTCCATTTTCAAAGTGCCAGTGACTTTGTAGATCCTTCCAACACCTGCAGACATGTGTTCCCAATGCCATAATGTTTTCCAATGGCATGCTTAATGGTCCCACTCATGCATTTGGTATTAAAACACTAAAAATATACAAATAATTCTCAAAGAATTACAATAAAAATGTATTATATTCAGTTGGATTTCAAGAAGTATCAATGAGGTCATGTCAATAAAACCTTGTTAGTGAATACGGGGAAATGAAACTTGTGACAGGCTGACATTATCATTTGACACAAATGAGAAGTTAAGTTGCCTCGTTCCACGTATTTCACCTAAAATTCATGAGAAGTTAGGAGTCAGATTCTGGGTCTAAAGTGACTAAAAGGCTATGAAGTTACGTCTGTGTGATAATATGTTGTTGGTTCTGATTCTGATATTGTTCAGATGAATTGGGTTTACTCTCAGGATCACCAATGGCCTCTTCACACAGTGTGTTACTCACGGTAACCTAGAAGCTGCGGTGAGATCAGTGTCACACACGCTACTGTCAGTGAGATATTTTTAAAGGGATACTCCACTTTTTTTGAAAATAGGCTCATTTTACAACTCCCTCAGAGTTAAACAGTTGGGTTTTACCATTTTTCGAATCCATTCAGCCGATTTTCTGATATTTAGAAGAATATCAGTAAGCAGACAGTTTCTGGTCCCATTGACCTCCATAGTAGGAAAAAATATATACTATTGAAGTCAATGAGACCAGAAACTGTCTGGTTACTGATATTCTTCTAAATATCAGAAAATCGGCTGAATGGATTCGAAAACGGTAAAACTCAACTGTTTAACTCTGGGGGAGTTGTAAAATTAGCCTATTTCCCAAAAAAGTGGAGTATCCCTTTAACAGAAATGTATACTTTTATTGAGCATGGAATGGATGCAATAAATTGATCGAAAGTTACACTAAAGTAATGTTACAAATTATTTCTATTTCAAATAAATGCAGTGCTTTTGAACTATATTGGTTAAAATAACTTTTCGCAAAAATGTGAACTGTTAATAAAATGATAATCATAAATGTTTCTTGAGCATCAGATCATCATATTATAGTGATTTCTGAAGGATCATGTGACACTGAAGACTGGAGTAATGATGCTGAAAATTCAGCTTTGATCACAGGAATAAATTACACTTTACTATATATTCAACAGCTATTTTAAATTGTAATAATATTTCACATTTTTACTATATTTAATGTAGTTTTGATCAATGAAATGCAGCCTTAAGTGATAATAAATCTCACCAACCCCAAACTTTTGAATTGGTGTATACATTTATATGCACATTTCTGAATGGTTGTTATTTTTGTGTTGTTTGATTGAGAGTTTCAATCGTTTACATCAATTTATTATTTATTATATTCGATTCAAACCCCTCAGATTATCTTAAAATGTATTTCAAATGGTCTTTTTTCTGATTTCCTTGTCTCAGACCCTTTATATGATGTATCTTTCACTTTCCTGCCTTGCCCTAACAGATTGACCGATCCTAAACCGATCCTTATTCTGAGTAAGATTTTCATCTTTATCAATATTATAATTTCAGATGAATGAAATCAGGCCTTGAAGCAGTAACTGTGTCTTCCATCGATGAGCTTTATTCATCAGTCGAGCTTCTGCTAGAAGACATCATGTATTGAGTCGGGACGAACATTTCCACGGTTCACTGTTTGTGGAAGCAGGAGAGGAGGAGAGCACAGGAAGCTTTTGGTTGTGTTTATCGTTTTTATGATATGTATGTTGAATATGAAATTATTGGGGAAATACATTTAATTTTAAAGGGCACCTATTATGGCATTTAAAATGTTCCTAATATTGTTCTGGGAGTCCCCAACAACAGTTTTACAAGCATGCAATGACAAAAAACACTTTTGTTATCTTATAATATGCATTTATTTTTACCTGATTTGCTCACCGACTCCCTAATGATTCGTTCAACGACTCATTTTTCCAAACCCCTCCTTTGCGTGACGCTAATCTGTGGTGATTGGTCAGATGACCCAGTCAGTTGTGTTTGTAGCAATCATTATTAAAATAAAGCGAACACAGCTCAAGGTGGCTATACTTGTGTGGTATAGTTGTAAATATAAACTCTAGCCACTGATTCTTCACATGCTCGTCCCTCGGCAGTGAAAAAAGGTTGCTTTTGATTCGCACTTCAGAACAGCGTCTCGTCGACATGATGTTTTCAAGTTTCTCTGGTGTCTGCGCGGCGCGCGCCATGAGTGGTGCGGCCAATTTGATAATTTTTCATCTTGACGTCACAAGGAAAAGGGAAAATGACTCATTGGAAAAACGATTCATTAAATTGACTCCGAGTCGACTCTTACTTTTGAGAGACAATAACTTTTTTTACGGTGAACTTTCATACATAAAACTTTGCAGGATGTTTTTGTTCACTTTCTTAGATCTATGTTACACACTACATGAAAGATAATTTTTAAAATTCCATAATACCCTTTAATCTCTCCAGAACTCACCATAGAAAGCTAGAAGTAGACCTACCTCTAAAGGTTTGGCTTTTACATTCAATTTAAACATCTATGATTTTGTTTACTGTGAGCATGGAACTGAAATATCCTTATTGCCATTATTGCATTATGTTTCTTCCACAGGTTGATTTTCATATTAACCTATATGAGCAATAAACGTCCAGATTGCCTGCGTTAATGCAACTATTTTCATCCAGCAGTGATCCTTCAAAACTAGAGGACCTGTTCCTCAGAGTGTATTCTCACATGTTATAAGTTATACTGCATTTCAGCAAAGGTGTTTAATCAAAGTTAATTGTGTTGTTCCTCTTGGGACATTATTGTAGTTTCTTCAAATGGGAATTGAGTGAATGTCATACATGCATTCAGGATTTTTGCTTCTTTTACATGATTTGATAATTATGTTGTTTCACCCTTTTCCAAACCTTTAATCTTTAAAACAAACAAAACTATGAAAATCCATTAGTCACTATGGAATTAAAATCAACAGTTCTTATTTTTTAGTGAATATTGCAGTATGAATTGTAATGCTTTATCCGTGCACATCATTATAATTCATGTTCCTCGTAATCTTGAATCAGAATCACTTCCTCTTGTAGCTTCTCTTCTCTGATGACGAGGGCGGGGTTATGACCTGTCACTCATATGAGTCAGCCAATAGCAAACCACAACCATCAAAATCAAGTCTTGAACAAGTCATTTGTTCTTGTTACAGTGTTTCACTCAGATGCTACTCAGTAGGCAAGAAAATACTATCGTGTTTTTTTTTTCATGCCAAAAAAAAAATATTACTATATTACATGTTGAAAGCTATCTGAACAAAGAGGGAAAAACCCAAAACATTTGAATAGGCTATTTATTTTTTGGAAAATATGTGTCATTAATTTTAACTGTGCCAGTTTTATGGAAGTAACATAATGAAAAATGTAAAAAAAAAAAAAAAAAAAAAAAAAACAACTTGAAAAAAAATATGCATTTCATTAACCCTGCTCGCATTTTAATGTATTGTATTTTTAGGGCTTGCATTTTTATGAGCTGTCATTTAACATGGTTGTATATTTAAACTGAATATTTCAATTCAAAACATTTCAAACACATTTTCATTATTAAAAATTCAATAATCCATATTCACATTTCAGATTTCACTTCCAAAATATTAATTCTATTTAAAAATACAGCCGATAATTTAATGATTAAATGATGTATGTAAATACTACACAGACGCAGAATTTACTAGAAATGTAGAAACGGCTGGTTCATTTTCTCTTATTCATTTGAATTGTAGAAGCCTGTATTCGAATTTTAGGAAAATATATGATTATTTGAACGCATTACAAAATAAATTTACTGTTATAGCTTTGTCCGAGACTTGGTTAACGGATGAGAAAGGTGTGGAATTTAATTTTGAGGGTTATGAGTTGTTTTATGTTAATCGGATTAATAAGAGAGGAGGGGGGGTTGCTTTATATGTTAGTAGTAATCTGAAATGTAAAACAATTGAGTGTATGACTACTGCAACAGAAGATTTAATGGAATGTTTAACTGTTGAGATCGAAATGAAGAAACAGAGGAATATTGTAGTAACATGTATATATATGACTCCAGGGTCTAGCATTACAGCGTTTAATAACAAGCTGGAGCAATTATTATTTGGGATGAATGAAAATAAAGTGTCTGTAATTTGCGGGGACTTTAATATAAATCTCTTGAATGTGTCTAATCATATTGGTAGTTCAGATTTTCTTGATTTGATGTATAGCAGAGGCCTTTATCCCACCATTACTAGGCCTAGTCGAATAACTTCCAGTTGTGCAACATTAATTGATAATATTTTTGTAAACATAATTGATAAAACGGTTAAAAGTGGTCTTTTGATAAATGATACAACTGATCATTTACCAATATTTTTAACTTACCGCTGTGAAGTAAAAATAAATAAAGAAAAGTCTAGTAAAGTTATTAGGTTAAGAACGGAGGAAAGACTAAATAGATTTAGAGATGATCTTATGAAAGAACAATGGGACAATGTTCATAGTACAAATAATGTTAATAAGTCTTATGAATTATTTTTTTTTAAGTATCTATGGTTATATAATAAAAATTGTCCAATAAAAATATTGAATGATAAAGCAAGAAATAATAAAAAACCTTGGTTAACGAAGGGTATATTGAAATCGTGTAAAAAGAAGAATAAGCTTTATCGGGACTTTGTAAAATATCGGACAGTAAATGCAGAAAATAAATATAAAGCCTATAAAAATAAGCTGACTACTATAATGAGACGGGCAAAGAAAGATTATTATATAAACTTGTTGATAGATAAAAGTAATATCAAAAGAATGTGGAAAGTCTTAAGGGAGGTTATGGGCAGTGAAGTGAATTGTTGTCAGCCATTATACTTAATGAATGAACAGAACATCGAGATAAGTGGTGGAAAAAATGGCTGATGAATTTAATTCATTTTTCTGCAATGTTGGTCCAAATCTTGCTAAAACTATACCACTAAATAATGAAAATAAAAGCTGGACAGGTGAAAGCAGAGTTATGCAATCTCTTTTTGTTGATGAAGTTAGTGAGAGTGAAATTATTTCTACTGCCTCTAAAATAAAAAGTAAACATTCATGTGATAGTGATGGTTTTGATATGTATATTGTTAAAGAAACTATAAGTTGCATTAGTAGACCATTAAAATATATAATCAATTTGTCTTTTAATACAGGTTTTTTTCCAGATAAAACGAAGGTGGCTAAAATTATTCCTCTTTTTAAATCTGGTGATAGGCATAGTCTCACAAATTACAGGCTTATATCTTTGCTTTCTCAATTTTCAAAAATTCTGGAGAAGTTTTTTGTTAAAAAATTGGATTATTTTCTTGAAAAACATTCCTTGATACATGATAATCAGTTTGGGTTTCGAAGCAGCCGCTCAATAGCTATGGCTTTGATGAAAACACAAGAAGACATTACTACAGAATTGGAGAATAAAAATCATGTTTTTATTGACCTCAGAAAGGCCTTTGACACTCTTGATCATGGTATATTGATATCTAAATTACAGACATATGGAATTAGAGGTGTAGTATTAAACGGGATTATTAGTTATTTAGAAAATAGACAACATTATGTAGAGTATATAGGCCATGAATCTAAGTTGGAAACAATACAGTGTGGAGTCCCTCAAGGCTCTGTGCTGGGGCCTAAATTATTTACTTTATATATTAATGATCTCTGTGATGAATCAAATAATTTACGTTTTGTTCTTTTTGCGGACGATACAAATTTTTTTGTATCGGGGAAGAACATAAAAATATTGATGAAAACTATTGAACAAGAATTGGTCCTACTGGTTTAATAAAAATAAACTGTCGTTAAATTTAAGTAAAACACAATTTATGTTGTTTACAAAACAAAAATGCCCTGAAAAAGTTTGTTTGACTTTAAACGGAATAACTATTGAGAGAGTGTCAGAATTCAGGTTTTTAGGAGTGCTTATTGATGAAAAATTTAAATGGAAGTCACACATAGCTTATGTAAGAAATAAAATTTGTAAAAACATTGCCGTTTTAAATAAAGTAAAGTTTATGTTAAATTATAATGCATTGAGAATCCTATATTGTTCCTTTATTTTGCCATATTTGATGTATTGTTTAGAGATATGGGGTAATTCCTATTTCACTAATTTAATGCCTTTATTTATTTTGCAAAAAAGGGCCATACGAATAATTAATGGAGTTGCTCCAAGAGAACATACTACAGGACTATTTCTGGAGTCAGGACTACTCAAACTGAAGGATTTGGTTGCTTTACAATCTTTATTAGTTGTTCATAAAGCCAAACATTACCTGTTACCACATGGACTGCAAACCCTTTTTATTGTAAATAGTGAGACAAGTAGAAGAAATAATGACTTTAAACAACCTTTTGCTGGAAATATCCTCAAACAAATGTGTGTTTCAGTTTCTGGTGTGAAAAGATGGAATCTTTTAGAAAATGATCTAAAATGTTGTTCAAGCATTCTACAATTTAAATACAAGTATAAACAGAAGATACTTAGTTTATATAAAGACAAATGTGAAAATTTATAAATTGTATCTACAATTATGGTCTCGTTGTTGTTTATGTTGTTAGAGTTGTCATTGCATCATTGTTGTTTTGTTTGTCTAAAATTGAAAGTAGTTTATATCTGGTCTGGGTTATTTTGTTATTTTTTGTTGTTGTTATCCTTTGTCATGTCGGTGAGGCCATCTAATTTGTAATTCTATTTTTATTATAAGAATGGGGTAGGAGTTTATAAGATTTTTTTTTCTTCATCCTACTCCTGTTCTTTTTGTCATGGAATGTATTTTGTTGTAATTGTTGGGTTTGTTAAATTGCTGCTGGGCATTTTGTGTTGCATTACCATGAAAAGAGAATATATAAATAAATGAAATGAATAATATTCGACAGACAATTTTCGTTCCATTTTATTTCGCTTTAAAAATTCGCTTCCACAAATTCAGTGGTTCAAATTCGACAGAAAATTCAACATTTGTCATCCGGGGAAGGCAGGAAAATCCAGGGAATATCAGTAGATTGCAGATCGATAATCTCTATCTGTTATTCGGCCTCGCCAGCAGGGGGTGCGAGCGACCGTGGATGAAGAAGCTATAATTACCATAGCAACAGGTGAGAGAGACATTCATTCATAAAAACGGATTAAAAACAAATGAAAACAAGCTTTTTTATTTTAAAAACATTTGTCATTATTTTATTTACATATAGTTTTGCCCAGAATAAAGCTTATTATTAGCCTGTGCAGTGAATATTATTATTATGCTTTATAAGAGCTTTAATTTCTTCAAGTTATGGAACATTTTTGAATTCTGTCTTTTATTAGGATGCTTAAAATGCTTTAACTATAAAGTTTTTTTTATCTAGACAGAAATACATCTGGCGTTTTATTGCAAATATGATTTCCATCGTAGACTTTTACAAATGAAACACAGTTTGAGATGGGCTTGAAATGACAGCATTGGAAATATTTCCTGATCTTCTCCTGCTATGCACGTATACGCCATATATCATCAAAATCTGTACGTTTTGAATGCTTATGTTTTCTAAATGTGAATTTTGTCATTGGTTTCAAACACACTACCTTATAGATAACAGTAAGGCTAATATATATAAAAATAACTAAAAACATAGGGCTATACCAAAAAATTGGGAATAGAACGCATGGGTGCTTTAAGTTTTTTTTTTTTTTTTTTTTTTTTTGTCAGTGCATCACACACTAAATATATTTCACACAGAAGTTTCACATGCAACTGGCAAAATTGTACTTTCACAAACAAAGGTTTCGTAAGACAATTCCTTCTTTTAATCATTTCATTTGTGAAGTAAAATATTTAATTAAATCACTAAGAACAATCGATAATAGGAAATGTACGTCTTTTCTGAAAAAAAAATATGATGAGATCCTTCATGTACCATGAGTTATATCTCTGTCGTTTTTTTAATTTATTTAATTTTTATTTATTTAATTTTTTTTTTTCGTTCTGTATCCTATGATTGTGCAAATTTGACTATGTATAATAGATGTTTTTTGGAAATGTTCTATACTTCTAAGAAATGTATGTTTGCACTACTGTAAAACATTTCTTGAATAAAATTAAAAAAAAAAAAAGTTTCACGCGCAACTCTGACTGTCACCAAGAGATGGAGACATGAACTCTTCTGATCGTTCTGTTGAGCAACATCTCTTTCTGCTTCAGTCACATCTTCTCACATCACTGCCGAGAATTAAACTACTCATCTGGATTCCCCTTTAAAAACATACAAATGCACTGTTATGTGTAATATTGTTCACGTGTTGTAACGTGTTGTCCGTGAACGCATGCAAACAGAGTCGATGCAATCAACGGATGCGATTAACTAAAGTGAAAAGTGGAACGATTTTTCAAAATATTAGACACCAAATTTAAACAATAGAAAGTTTCTGCTCTTTCATAATGATAACACACACATTCATCCCATGCCGACTAGAGGAGTGATGTGACCTGATAATCTGGAGACATATAGACCTGTATGTATGCATGATGAAATATTAAACAGGCAGATCTGGTTGTGAAGTGTCTTCTCCTGTCCTCCTTCCTCATTTCACATACATTTACTTGCTTATTTTCTCGTCATACAGACCAGAACTTCCATCATGAAAGAAATTATGAGCGACGCATCATTTAGAAAGTAGCCTAAACTCTTCACTTTTTGAAATGAGAACATGTAAGTCCAGCGTGGGAATTTACTTCATCAGTGCTTGAAAACACAAGCTAATCTTCATCACATAGCTGTTTAATTCATTATTCATTATTGCATGTGCTCAAGCTAGCATTAGCTGACACATTTAGAAGTGTTGAGCCATTTAAAGAGATAGGCCTGGAAACTAAAGAGTAAACCCTGACGAAAAAAAAGTTTAGTCGAGTGTGTTATTCTCTTAAACTAAAAGTATTCTCTCAGTCTACTTCTCAGAAATATATTTAAAACTGCATTTAAACTGAGAAAAGTCCAAGTATATTTGGCCTATAATCTTTTGATCGAGATATAAAGGTATAATTAAGTATGCACGGTTCATAGCTGATTTTACTCCTAGCATATTAAATACTTTTTCACAAGAAACAAGTGATAGAACATTGCTTACGCAAATGTAAAATAACGTGATCATCAAACATTAAACACTAGTATATAGTTAAAGTGCAAAAATAATACATAAAGTATTATCAAAACTATAAGTGTGATGCTATGTTCAATTAAAGAAAGCTTATAAGTATACTTGCAGTATAACACTAAATTAGTAGTTTACTGAGAGTATACTACAAAAGTGTAGGCTACTTTCAAAAAGTACACTCTAAAAATGCTGGGTTGTTTTAACCCAATATTGGGTCAAATATGGACAAACCCAGCCATTGGGTTACATTTTAAATTAGATTTTTTTACCCAATGTTTGAGTTTGTCCATATTTGACCAAAAATTGGGTTAAAACAACCCAGCATTTTTTTAGAGTGATTTGACTATACACTAAAAAATGCTGGGTTATTTTTAAACCCAAATGCTGGGTTGAACATTTGACTATGTTGCTTGGTTATTTTCTCCGTAATCAGCTGACAATGACCCAGCATTTGGGTTTGTTGACTAATTGTTGATTAATCATGAATGTATTTATGATTAAATTCATTCCCTTGAATAAACACTTTAATTGAATCAAAAAACAGTAGTGTTATTAATATTTTATTTTTGTTAGTATTTTTATTATTATTATCTATAATTAAGAACCTGTAACATGGGTTTGTTTGACCCGGCACTGATCAAAAAAACAACCCAGCAAATGGGTAAATGTATAAGACCCAATCTTCTCGGTCAAAATAACCCAGCGTGTGTTCTGTCCAATATTTACCCAGCGCTGGGTTGCGAAATAACAACCCAAATTGGGTTGTTTTTAACCCAGCATTTTTTTGAGTGTAGTAAACTCAGTATATGCTTTACAAACGCTTTGCAGTACAAACAAAAAAACTTAGTTGTAAACTAGTTGTATACTCAGTTTATATGTAAAAGTATACATTAAAAAGTGGATCACAGATGTTTCAGTGGCTGATAAATACATAAATGTCATTTAGTCAGTACAAAGGTGTTCATGGCTCCATAAAGAACATTTTACATCCATGAAACCTGAAAAAAGGTGAAATATTACTTTGGGAATCCAAGAATTGTTTGAATGAATAATGGTGTTTATTAATAAACAGATTATTGGTCTAATAGTTTGCGCCCTAGCGACTGTTAGCGACAGCCATCCTTCACCAGAAACCTGTTTTTTCACTTGTTCTCAACCAGCCGTGTCTTTGAAGAAGCTGAGACCTGCACTAGCACGTGCTTATTGAAGAACGGCCTTAAATTTGACATATAACAAATGGCCTTTTTATAGATGAGCTGATTTTGCCACATCAAGTCAATTATTTCTCCAAATCAGAGTGCAAAAAGCAGGAGAGTCCAGTGTTGTTTACTGCTGTTTCTGGTCCATAAAGAGCACGCTAAAGCCGTAGCCGTCCGTGATACCCTGATCATCTTTAAATCGCGGATGGCCTGAGCCTGCACTGCTGAGGTATTCTCTCAGGCTCGTTCACTGAGGAGAAAGGAAACCTTTTGTTGCTGTGAAAGGTTGTTCCCTAGCAACAGGGTTGCATTTGGAAGCCTAGGTAACGGTCAATAAATAACATCATTCTCAAGTTTCGGCTAGTTTGGAGATGGAGGTCTCGCTGCATCTTGTCTTACTTTGTGTGCTGGGTAGATTTGTAGGCCTTTCGGTACAACCTGTCGTCCAGTGTAGGTGTAGTTTACATGATAATGAAAGAAACGGACCATAGCTTTAATGGCTTATTAACATATTTGACCAGTGAAACTGAAGTATTGTTCTTTTATGGGGGCGTTCCTCAAAGATGCTGAAACAATCAATGATAAACTTCTCAAACGAGTTATTCATTGACCCATGAACTGAGCACCAAAACTCTGGACGCTGTTCTGCTGGAGGGCAAATGCAATACATATTTGTGTTTTGTCTTGTTTAATGTGTGAGGTTAAACACAGCTGACACAAAATGTCGTCGCGTCCATTATAATATTGGAGGTTTGGCCAGTCGCTAGCTTCAGTCGCTAGCTTCAGTCGCTAGCTTCAGTCGCTAGCTTAGAGGGGTTTTGGACACTGTTTTTAGCTGACCAGACAGATAAAAGACCAGTTAAAACCAGTTTAACTCCATCTTGGCCAAGCTGGACCATCTTAAACCAGCCTAGACTGGTGTTAGCTGGGGTTTTCATGATGGAGTTGATATATCTTTAATATCCTGCTATCAGAGCCAGGAGGAGTTTGCGATTTTTATGATTGATAAAACCATCTTTGGGCATTTCTGGAGACATTTTAAGTTTTATTTCTCATTACAGTTATGCCAGGCTAAATTAGTCTTCCAAACCATGCACTGTAAAAAAAAAAAAAAAAAGTTGGATTAACTTAAAAAAGTAAGTTACCTAGTTGCCTTAAAATTTTTAGTTAATTGAAATTAAAACTTTGAGTTAATACAACAAAGAAGATTGGTTTAATAAATAGAGACTCAAAATATTATGTTATCTGAACTACATTAATTATCTAAGTTGATTTGACAAAATATAAAAAGTTGTGATAACAAATCATGAAAATAATTTTTACAGTGTGGTATACTGTTAATGTTAATAATTTGCAAAGATTTACAATAATAATAATATTTTTATTGTTTATATATATATATTGATGTTATTGTTTTATTAATATTTCTGTGAGTTTCTAGCCACATGGGATAATGTAAATACGGATAATTTGCAAAGATTTTATACATTATTTTTTTTATATTTGTTTTAACTTTCTTTGCAAATTGGTCTGTTATGACAACATATAGTTTTACATGGCTTTAACTCATCAAAATAAGTTAAGCAATACATTTTGTTATAAGTTATGGGCTACAAGATCCAACTCATCTTTTAAGTCAGTTTAATGTATAAGTTGATTGTACTTTGAAAGAACTTTAACTCAGATACTGCTAAATTTGACAAATAATTACAAAGAAATTTCAAGTCACATAATTAATACAATTTGCAATTTTAAGGAAAAAGACTGAAATATTGTAAATCTTTACATCAATTTTTTTTTGCAGTGTTCGGATATGATATAAATGTTGATGCAGATATACAATATTTAATTTATTTGCACTTTTTTAATTTTTGATGGTTATTCAATCTATTATTTTACATGGGATCACGTTAATATAGATAACTATAATTTACAACTACTACTTTGCCAAATATAGCCTATTAGAGACACTTATGCACAGGATTTTAAAGGACAACTCAAAACACATCTGTTTTCAACAGCTTTTAATCATTTTATTATACGTGTTGCCTACACTGTAAAAAACTTAACTAATTATTTTGAGTTATCTTTTTGCATGTTTTTTTTTAGTTTAACTAACTTATTTCGATAAGTTGAGGACAAGAAAAACTTAAAATTTCTTGTTGTCTGGACAATAGTTATCTCTACACAAAAAAATAAGTTGAAATAACTAAATTGCTAAAATATTTTTTACAGTGTATGTGATGCTCTTTTCTCTGTGTGACATTGTAAAGCACATGTCAACTTGTGTTGTTTTAATTGTGCTATATAAATAAAGTTGCTATTGTTATAATTCAATATAATATATAGGCTATTGTTTTATTTTATCTTTATGTCTAACATATGCTAATTTAGCACCTTTATATGTCAATTTTATTTTTTGGAAAGAAACTTTCATGTCTTCCAAATACACACATTCAGTTTAAGTGTTCTTTTATGCTAGTTTTGAAAGTATTTGTGAAAAGAACAGGGTGACTTTAGTGTGTGTGTGTGTGTGTGTGTGTGTGTGTGTGTGTGTGTGTGTGTGTGTGTGTGTGTGTGTGTGGGGTGTGTGTGTTGTGTGTGTGTGTGTGTGTGTGTGTGTTGTGATGCTTGTGTGTGTCGGCAGCTTCAGTAACGCGCGTCCCCTTGGAGACTAGAGCAGGAGCAACACGTGACACTCCGCCTTACTGATCAGCTTTAGAGGAGAGAGAGAGAGAGAGAGAGAGAGAGAGAGAGAGAGAGAGAGAGAGAGAGAGAGGCGCAGTAATAAGCGTTTTCCTCTCTCCTCCCTAAAGCATCTCGGCGTGGGGGGGATTTGGGAGAGTGAGTGGGGAACTCAAACGCAAAGTTGACGAACTTTGCACATCTTTTACGAACGCCATTTTGATTCCTCTCCGGAACAACTTTTGCAGCTTCTTTTTTTTTCTTCTCTCTCTCCTCAGCTCATCACCACCACCATCATCATCATCATCATCATCATGTCTCGGCGAAAGCAACCCAACCCCAACAAAGTCAAACGTAAGTTACTCGACTCCCCTTAAAACTCTGCCGTATTGCTGTTGTGTGTTTATTTGATGTGTTTTAGCCTGGAGTCAGACACAGAGTTAAAGTTAATGTGGAGTTAGAGGACACTTTTTTTTCCCAACTTCAGCTTCCTCGTTGCGCGAGACCTGATGCTCACGCGCACAGCCCAAACCTGCCCCAAACAACTCCGTTTCTCTAAGACATCGGCCTGTTTCAGTGCACACAACTTTATGTTGGTCTTTCACAACTTTTTAATGATGTATTGAAGTTGTTGCATGCGGTGATGGGTTTTAAAGTCTGTTTCTGTTAGCTAGCGTTAAGCTAACGCGCTGCTGTCGCGCGGAGCATCACATCTCGCGTGCACTTTGATCGCGAGCTGCTTCTGCCATGATAGTTGTCGACCATCGAAAATGTCGTTTTTAATGCATATCACTTGTTTGTGTTGGTTTGTTTGTTGGCTCTACTTCGACAACAACCTGTTGCGTCACAAAGTTTGTTCATCTGTTCAAGGATGGCCTGTGTTTGATCACGAAACCGTTCAGGTAACTTAGTTGCAGTTTGTGTAACGTAAAAAATAAAAAGTCGGTTGGTTTTATCGTCGAAAGCGTGTCGTTTGACACATTATTAGGATTTGTTAAGATGTGCATCATCAAAGTAAGCACTTTAGGTGTTTAAATGTCGTTTTAAAGTGCTTGTGCAAGTTTTATTGAAAGTTTGTGGTGGACTGAAGGAATGGATGAGCCCGCTCGGTCTCTCGGGAGACGGGCAGCAGAGCTCGCGCTGCTGGGTAGATAATGGTTGCTAGGCATTTGTGTTCCGTCTCTTTTCCGCCCCTCCTCGGTGAGGCAGAAACTTCAGGAGAGCCCGAGGTAAACGTGGCAAATTCACTCGCCACTTTTGTGCATCCTTCTCCTTATATGCTTTTTTTTTTTGCATGCTTTTGCAGAGGTATGCATTAAAAAAGTAACCTAGTTATTAGTGTTTAAGGGTTAGTTCACCCAGAAATAAAAATTTTCTCACCCTTAAGTTGTTCCAAACCTTTATACATTTCCTTGTTCTGC
The DNA here is from genome assembly GCA_036326025.1 of Chrosomus eos. Lineage (NCBI taxonomy): Eukaryota > Metazoa > Chordata > Actinopteri > Cypriniformes > Leuciscidae > Chrosomus > Chrosomus eos. The sequence goes on from CM070840.1 coordinate 30,263,391, forward strand.
TAAACTTAAAGGAAGATATTTTGAAGAATGTTTGACTTCCATAGTATGGAAAATAAAGGATGACAGGATTTTCATTTTTGGGTGTACTATCCCTTTAAGCAATGGTAGACACGAGGCCTCTGGTAACCATAGTTATGATAAAATACACTACATCAGCAACATTTGTGAGTGATATTTTGCTCGATTAATATGAAGTGATGGGTAAAATTGGCAGAATTTAAGTTGTGAGCACATGAATGATCTAGCGAAGTCATATTTACTAGTGGGAAACTCTTGTAATGCTGATTTGTGAGGTTGAAAGGAACTGGTCGATTCGATACTTTGCAGAAATTATAATATAGATAATATGATTTGTAATTTAGAGTATCAGTGAGCTGTGGCAAATCATGTCCGTCACTTAACTTCCTTGGTTTTCTTCACATTTAGTTGCATTTAGATACCATTGATAAATAAGAAATATAAATGAATATTTTCCATTATTTTGAACTTAGGCCTATTAAATAATGAACAATAAACTGTACACTTTAAAAAAAAGTTGCTGCCTTACATTTTTAAGTACAATCAACTTGGATGTTTAAGTCATTTCAACTTAAATTACATTAAACTGACTTAAAACATTTAATCTTGTATAACTAAATAAAAATAAAAATTGCTTAACTTATTTTGATGAGTTAAAGCAATGTTAAAATATTTCATAACTTATAACTTTTTTTTACAGTGTAACAAACACATAGGCTACGACTTTTGAGTGTCACATTTAGTTGCATTTAGATACCATTGATAAATAAGAAATACAAATGAATATTTTCCATTATTTTGAACTTGGATGTAGGCCTAATTAAATAATAAACAATAAACCGTACACTGTAAAAAAAAAAAAAAAAAGTTGCTGCCTTAAATTAAGTACAATCAACTTTGGATATTTAAGTAATTTCAACTTAAATTACATTAAACTGACTTGATAAAATTGCTTAAGTTATTTTGATGAGTTAAAGCAATGTAAAAATATTTCATAGCTTATAATTTTTACAGTGTAACAAACAGTCACTACTTCAAATGTGTCACTAAATAACACAAAAACAGAAAAGACGATCTGGAACAAGCGTATACGAGTGACGCGTTTCTATAATCACACTTGGCTCCGGCTCCACTCCAGGTTTTCCATTCTGCACTCCCTGCACACAAGAGAAGCCGCTCCGACTTCCAAAACACCCGTTCCCTGCTCCGCTTCCACTTCACGCCACTTATATTCCCTGGCCTGGAGTGGATAGGTACTACAAATAATCAAGTCCAATTACTGCTCAACCAATCACATTAGCCGACCAAAACTAGTTTTGAGGGTCGTCAAATAAAGATGTTTCCCTTTGCCTCTCTGGCCTTCTTTTAGAGGAAGGGAGGAGAGGACAGATCCGGATGAGAGGTTCACATTCCATTACGAAATTCAACACTGTAGACGAGCAGAGAGTCGAGAGCTGCAGCAATGCACTATCACCACACAGACACCATGCCCTCTCTCCATCTCTAAATATAAGATCGTATGCGAGCCTTCTCTCCATCTCTAAATATAAGATCCTATGCGAGCCTTTAAAATTAAAGCCCCATCTGATGTATTTAGCTGGACCAGAAAGATGACAGAAAGCTCATTCTCTGTGCTTTTTCCTCATTAATGTTGTCAAAGTTTGGCAGAGAATAGCCTTGTTATGAGCAGGGCCGTACGGAGGCCTTGCAGCCAGTATTAAAGGATCAGCTTGATGATGTTGTGGCTAAAGAAGGAGGATGTTTCCATGTAGTTTCCTCTTTGGCTAAGGCGAATAGGAAAGTTTGCACTCATATTTGTTCTTTTTTTATTTTTGAGATAGTTTCTGAAGTATGCAGTTGCTCTTTTTTGTTTGTTTTCTGGGCTATGCTTGTGGAGTTTGTGAAGTGTTTTCTTACTGTTTTCACATGCAATATCTAGTGAATGAGATCCCAGAGGAAACCGAGAACTGTATGGGAAGTTTTCAGATTGCATTTTAGTTCCCAGTGAATAGAAACCCCTGCATAATGTCCCAGTGTGAATTTCTTTTCATCCGTTAGGCCTACTTAATTGTTTCATTGTTTATGCGTTCTCGAACACCTATAAATCTGGTGTCCAGTCCCTCTTGGGATATCTCTAGGGATAATTAAAAGTATATCACCCTCCCTCGGGTCTCGGTGAGTGTCCTGGGTATTGACATTATCTAAATTCATTATAGTGATTCCCAGGATACCTGTACACAGCAGGCCTCGGTTGTGGCTGCCAAACTATAAACACTTTACAGCAATGCTTTGCATCAATGAACTCCTCAGATTTACATTTCATTTTATTTGATTGTCCATCTTAGATAGTCAGACCATTGTTTCTGTAATGCTTTGTAAATAATTGATCTCAGATTCAATTAGCATTTTAAACATCACATCTTGTTGTACCTTTTATAGCTAGTATTAGGCAGCTGCACCTGGTTAATTCTTATACATCCATTCATTCAAGATGCTTTGATGTGCATCTTAGTTGTTTCATCGTTATTAAAGGATTAGTTCACTTTTAAAAAAACTTTTGCTGATAATTTACTCACCCCCATGTCATCCAAGATGTCCATGTCTTTCTTTCTTTCAGTCGAAAAGAAATTAATGTTTTTGATGAAAACATTCCAGGATTTTTCTCCATATAATGGACTTCAATGGGACCCAAACGGTTCAAGGTCCAAATGACAGTTTCAGTGCAGCTTCAAAGGGCTTTAAACGACACCAGACGATGAATAAGGGTCTTATCTAGCCAAACCATCGCTCATTTCAAAAATAAATAAAAAAGTTTCAGTTTTATTAGCACAAATGCTCGCCTTGCTCTGTTCTGTGATGCACGTTCGTGACTCTCCTGTTCGAACTCGTTCATCAAAATGAACAAATCTTTTTTCGAGTCATTTAGTTCATTTCGTTCGTTGAATGAACGAAATGTCTCGAGAAAAGACTCGTTCAAAATGAAAAAATCTTTTTTCGAGTCATTTCGTTCGTTGAATGAAATGACTCGGAAAAAGATTTGTTCATTTTGATGAACGACTTCGAACAGGAGAGTCACGAACTCGCATCACAGAACAGAGCAATTTATTTATTTTTTAAATGAGCGATGGTTTCGCTAGATAATACCCTTATTCATCGTCTGGTGTCGTTTAAAGCCCTTTAAAGCTGCACTGAAACTGTCATTTGGACCTTGAACCGTTTGGGTCCCATTGAAGTCCATTATATGGAGAAAAATCCTGGAATGTTTTCATCAAAAACATTAATTTCTTTTCGACTGAAGAAAGAAAGAAAGATGACATGGGGGTGAGTAAATTATCAGCAAAAGTGTTTTTTTTAAAAGTGAACTAATCCTTTAATACTATTGAAGTCTACATGAGACCTTACACGTGCATTAAGGGACTTGTGTAGTGGTGGTCCTGTTATCCTGATGGAGAGGGACCTGCTTTTGGCCTTAGGGCAGAATTGGTTGCCCCTTTGGCTCCCAGGCTATATTTATCCTTCCTTTTTTAGATAAGATTATATTCCATCCCTCTGTGTGGCGGAGGGACACGGCAGGAGAACGACATGGGTGGAGTGAGAGATGGAGGAAACGAGGCCTAAGGTGTATTTGTAGTTTTCCCCCACAAATTGTGTGTTTATCCATAAATATTAGGATGCTGTTGTATACGTATACACACTTAACATCACACAAAAGTAGATATTCAATTAGAAAAACACTATCTAGAATGGCGGGAATTATTTCAAGGGTTTGTTGATGGTATTAGATCACAGATTAGCTTGTTTTATTAAAACGAGTGGTTTATTTTAGAGCGACATGGACATGCTTCTGTCGGGACGCCCCTAGAATAGTGTTGGGTGCTGACATTTTAGCCCCGGCTATATTTGTGGTTGTCCAGGACTGCATTTCCCAAGTTGATCGTAGAACAATTGACACCAATGGTCTCTATGATCAACTTCGGTTTAAGATGCTTTTGTGTAATGCAGCCCTGACTGAAGTCCCTGCCTATAGTTTAACACAGTCATAAAAATGCATATTTCGTGAATGCTGCTCTGCCCGCCTCATTATCGTTAGATGTGTCAAATATGGGATTGAAAGGCAAGCTTAACCTTAAAAATTCAACCAATCCTCTCTGTGATTGCAGGAGATTGCTGTCATGGCCCACACAGCACTTATCTTTGGCTGTGGAAACTTGAAAAACACGTTTGGTTCAGTAACAGTGAAACTGCTTAAAAACTAGCAGCTGCAATAGATCTAGTTCAAAACAGCTATTCAGATTAAATTTGAGCAACAATTCCATTTAAATTGTAAAGAAAACAATTCAAAATGACTTGAGCTACGTTTGCTAAGACAAGCATGTCTATTATTCTTTTCTTCCTTATTATGACGTAGAGGGAACTTAATTTTGTCCGTTCGGTATTGATTGGATGGTTGTGGTTTGCTATTGGCTGATCTCATGTGAGTGACAGGTTATAGCCCCGCCCTCATCATCAGAGAAGAGATGCTGCAAGAGGGAGGGGAAGTTATTTTGATGAAAAATTGAGGCACAAGAATAAAAAAACAGATGTGCATGGATAAATCATTTATTATAAATACTGCAAAATTCCTTAAAAGAACAAGAATTGCCAATTTTGATTCCATGAAGTATTGAACCTGGGTAGTTTCTGTATGATGCCTCAAAACATGTGGCTTGTAGAGGAGAGATTTTCTGTTACACCTTTAGATGATTGTTCTCTGACTGAAAAATCCCAGACTGGAGTTGTCTAGAAACTTGAGCCAATCGAAACTCTAGCAACTGCATAGCAACGGTCTAAAATCACAACATCTTTAGCAACCACAAAGGAACATGTTGAAAAACACTCAATCAAAAACCCAATCAAAACCCATTAGAGAAAAAAAGACAGAACACCTGCATAACAATGTGTTTTTAATCTAGTATTATTGTTTTAATTGGCTGTTGGTTTTACTGAAAAGTTTCATTCGAGTGACTGATAGCCATGCTTTATAGTCTGTAGCTGTAGGATTGTGGAGAATCTTTCATCAGAGCACTGACCCAATCATGTGCCGTGTTTAGCAGTCGTCAGACTAACGGGCCATAAGGCTGAATGCATCTTTTTGGCTTTTGACGATGCATCACAAACACCCTGTTATTGCAGCCAGTCTTATCACCTCCCCCAAGCCGTTCCAACCAGCAAATAAAGTTAGTATTTGCTAAGAGTTCAAAGTCTAACCCAACGGCTATCACCGATGTGAAAGAATGCCACGGTGGAGGACAGGAGGGAGAAAGGGAGGCGGGGAAAATGGAGGTCCAGCAAAGCTGAACGGAGGAGATGAGAGCAAAGACGGGAAGTGAAACTTGCCTCTTCTCTGAGGTGGAGGGGAAGAGATGAAGGAAGTGTTCGAACAATAGCGAGTTTAGCAGCGACTGTTTCCCTCTCGGAGATTCAGACAGAGCTAGTGTTTTTAACACCACCGTCCCTGGATTTACTGGCTTTTTATCCCCCAACTCTCCTGTCTTGTTTCCTATAGAGTCATAAGGGACAATTCTTGTTTTTAATTGAACATTGCAGTATTTATTTTAAATTATTTTGCACATCATTATTTTGGTAACATTTTACAATAAGGTTCATTAGTTAACTGTTTACACAGAAACGATCTGAAGAGAAAACGCAAAAGTGGCGTTGCGTTATCACTTTTTACTCTGCGTTTAGACGAGTGTTATGGGGGGAAATCCGCGTGCATATGGTGACGCAAAAGTGTGTGAAATTCGATGTACTGTATATACCCGAATATAAGACGACCCTGAATATAAGACGACCCCCCCATTTTCCAGACTTATTTTTTTGGGAAAAAGGAGACGCACGCACACACACACACACACACACACACACACACACACACACACACACACACACGCATAGATAGAGAGGCGCGCGCGCGCTCTGGAGGGAGGCTGTCGCGCGCTCTTAAAAAGCACGTGAAGAGCGCGCGCTACAGTGATGTTTCCTCGCGCGGACCCGCTTCACCTGTTTGTCTGAGGTACTTTTGAAATATAATCTTATACAAATATGCTAAACGTTTAAACTGGCCATTCTAAGTGGGTTTTGTAACTTTTCTCAATTGTTTTTTTTACTTTAATACACAAATAAAGTAGCTCACCGAAGTGCTTGGCAAGAAATTTCTCCCTTTCCCCCCGTGATTTTGTCTATATCGCGAATATAAGACGACCCCCCATTTTTCAGCCTATTTTTAGGACAAAAACCTCGTCTTATATTCGGGTATATCGGGTAGTATGCACTCCAGACAGCTAGGTGGCGATGTGAAGCACTGCCACACAACAAAAACCAACTGCTGAAAAGACTCTTGTATGTTTATCAGAGCTGCTAGCGCAACTTGAAGGTCCGGCGGAGCGTTTTTAAGATTTCCACTGGAGGGTGGTTTCACTTTTTGGCGTTTTTAAGCCCCCAAAACGCTGTCGCCGTTTAAACAAAAGGCACATCCGATAAAATATTTTTACGTTTTCAACCGGAATCGTTCTCGTGTAAACAGGGCCATTTATTAATCTTAGTTAATATTTTTTTCAACATTTACTAATACATTATTAAAATCAAAGGTTGTGTTTGTTAGCATTAATGAATGCGCTGTGAACTAAGATGAACAAACAATGAACAGCTGTATTTTTATTAAAAAAGATGAATAAATACTGTAACAAATGTATTGCTCATTGTTAGGTCATGTTATTTAACCCTCTAAGACCGATGGGAGCGTCGGCGCTCCCGTTTGCGTGTGTCTGTTTAAAAGCCTATAGAAACTGAAACCAAATGGCTAGCTCAATCATTCTTTTTGCATACAAAACCAGAGATGTAACATGTTCAGATCAAGCCTCCAACATGCCCATGTTGCGTTGTTTTCACCCTCTAATCAGTCTGTACAAACTGCGTAATATTCGTTTACAAAAAACAACAACACAAAAATGCATTGCACGTCTTTCCACACATGTTCTATAGATCTGCTATTGATATTTACGTCTTCCGATGACTCATTGACGTATCACGTTCTGTGCACTATGACCCCCGGGTGTGTCACATGTTGTGACGTCACACGCTGCGTCATTTGACCATGCGTTTGACTCCCGTTTGACTCCCATTTGCTATATGTTCCTTATATCGTTATTGTCTTTTTACCATCGCTTTATTTTATTATTTCTTTCTCCTTTAGACGTTCACAAATACAAGGACATTCACACACCACACACACACACACACGCGCGAGCGCGGGCGCGCGCACGCACGCAGCGTTAGGTCTAAACGAAAGTACACGCCTTTTTTTTGAATGAGTGTAAAAATGAGTGTATCTTAAAAACTAATTTATGTAAACAGTTCAAATCAATTCTGTATAGTTTTAAATTGATTTGTGCACGTTTTTCTCATTGACAAGTTTGAAGTTGACATTTATTAATTTTTTGTATTGAAGAAAATACGTAAAAAAAAAAAATAATAATTTTTTTTTTCTTTTTGTTTATTGCACTTTTGAGATATGTATATAGTTACTATTGATTTATTACAAACATAGCCTTCAAACTGGGAGAGTAAGGATTATTTTGATGTATGGCATATGAAAATGCTCAAAAAAATGACAGCACAGCATGTAAAAATACAAAGATATACTCTGGTGGAATTGTTCTATGGCAGGTCATAAAGGGTTAATAGGCTACATTAACTAATGTTTACTAATAAACCTTTTTGTAAAGTTTTACCAATATTTTTTATTCATAATTATATTCATAATATAATTATCCCCTCCCTTTTGCAGCAACATCTCTACTAATCTGATGATGTGTTTACTGGCGTGAGGGCGGGGCTATAACCTGTCACTCACATTAGATCCACCAATTGCAATCCACAACCATCCAATCAATTCTCAATGGAAAAAATCAAGTCCCGCCCTATAATTTTGGGGTTTCACTTGGTTATACGTCACAGTAGGGAAAGAAATAACTATCGAACTTCTGTTTCATGCTGAATTTAAGTGTTGTCGTAGCGTGGGCCACTGATGTACTGCCTCTCTTTCCTTCTCCGCTCTCGTTTGCTCTCTCAAGCCTGAAGCTCGCTCTCTCCCTCCCTCTTGCTGACTAAACAGTTTTGTCAGCTGGCAGTTGCTCGCAGGATTTGCGATAGCTTCTGGAGGCTGGGACGGGGGGGAGGGTGGTACTCACAGGCAGCACTTGTTGCTTAGTGGAGCTGGCCGAGAGAGAAAGAAAAGAAGGGAGGGAAGAAAGGTTGGAACAGACAAGATGAGGGTGGTTGCAGAAAGGAAAAAAAGAGGCTAGCAGCATCGCACAACCAGTTTCTGTCCCGACTACGTGTAGAACGCAAATTAGGGGTGTAACAATTTATCGCAATACAAAAATGTAACAATATGTTTCGTGAATAGTTCAACCAAAAATAAAAATGACTGTGTGAGAATTTTTCAGTATTCAGAGTTTTAGTGTCAGTACTACATTAAACTATAATGTTGAATATAATGTATAATAATGCAATGGGAGAATATTTATAGGTCCTGATAATGCCAAATGTGTTGTTACCAGTAGAAGCGGCCTACATTATTTCTAGTCAGTGTCAGGGTGTATTCACACCAGGAAAGTCCGATAGTTCACTTGCTTTGGTCCGGACCAAATAATTTTTTTTTCTTTTCTTTTGGTACGGTTCGCTTTCACACTGCTCTTTTTGCAAGTGAACCAAAATTTGTAAACAAAACCACACGTGTGCTAAGGTCGTCCATTCATTGGACAAGGATTCTCAAGTAGGGAAATCAGGAAGTGCAAAAAAGGCTCAGCATGGAGATATTTCGTACTGCAATATTTGAGGAGCTCTTTTCCAAAACGCGATAAATCCATTTCAATAGTTTTCAGGAAAATTACATTTTTTACCTAGACCCACACATCTTGTGAATATTCAATTTATCTTGTTAATAATGTTTTTTTCCTCAGTCTGAACATGTTGAACAATGATTATTAAATTAAACAACAATATTGTTGATGATAAATTCAAAGTTAATTTTTTTTTCTTCAAAACGCTATAAATCCACACAAAAAATGGATGATTTTGCCCACTTAATTAAGTTTTGTTTTGTAGAAAGCCTTTCTTTAAAGTGGATTTCGTTTTGTATAAATTGTATCTTAATTTTAATAATGTTTTCATTAACCAATTGCCTGAATTCAATAAATAAGCAGCAAATAGACAATATAATCATGACATGGAGGCGTCGCCGCCGGCACTTGCATTGCACGCGAGCTGGAGCGCATCTCATCATAAATTAACCGAAATTCAGCGTAGCCTATGCTTCACAGCAGACATGAGAAATTTATCTATATAGAAAGATTGAAATGTCTTTAAACGAAACAATTAAAAACGAAAATAAATAGCCATACTCTCTGATTATGCAATCCATTACACGCATTTCTCTCTATAGGCGCGTACAGAGATGCTGATCGTCAGTTTCATCTTTGCAGACACTGACACACAGAAAACAGTTGATTAATAAAAAATAAAATAAAAAATTCGATTTTCGAATGATATTCGACTTTTGCTCTTTGATCGTCGAATGGCAGAAATTATAATATAGACAGAAACCTTTGGCAGCAGCATGTGTAGGTCTCACTGGCTCATCAAGGCCATCAAAAGTATTATCACCGTTTAAAGCACTCATTTTGAGGAATGAATGAACATAATCAAACCTCTGTTCAGCGCGCCGATGTTGGATTGCGTATAACGCTCACTGAAGTCTGATTTGTCTATAGGATTTATCGCGTTTAGGCTAAAATAGGTTTGGCGCTTATCGCGGTTTGGAAAAGAACTGCATCTTGCAGTACATTTTAAACAAGGAAATATAGCGATTTGGCATGAAACATTGATGGAGCAGTGAATAGGTTCAGAACACAGCGCAGAAGACGGATAAGGTATAAAGTTTTCATTCATGGAGAGGGGCTATGTTCACAGATTCAAATATGAGATTCTTAATACTGCTAACGAGTGCTGTCAATGTTAACGCTTGCGATACAGTTTGTCCAGTTTAACGCAGCATCATCCTTGTATTGTAACTATCGCATTATATGAACTGCAAAAGCTTTGTTTGCATCTATGCACGATTAAACTAAAGAGAACGCTCTGTATGTGAATGTCCTAATGCACACTCATTCATTCATTCCATTCCAATGATGCACACACGACGCACAGAAAGACGCGCAACAGTATCGTGTGGCCAGACAGCGCGCCGGAATGGAATGTAGTAGGCTACAACAGATCTTTCTTGCAATTGGGTCGGTTCATGTTCACACCGTAAACGAACCGTACCAGAGTTCGTTTGGAACCGTACCGAGACCACCTCTTCAGCTGGGTCTCGGTTCGGTTGTTTGGTCCGCACCCGAGTTCGATTGCTGTATTCACACCTGCCCAAAAGGTCCGCACCAAGGGGGTAAACGAACTAGAGTTCGATTCAATCGAACCAAACAAGGCAGGTGTGAATACACCCTCAGAGTGCAAGCATATTCGTCTAAAATAATTCAGTATTTTCAGCTTTAGAATCATGTATTTTTTTATTCTGGTGTTACTATTGTCCTGTGCATTGGGTTACCAGCACCAGGTCCAAGTTTATTAATTTACACCCACAATTTAACACCAAATTTAATCTCACAGTACATCTTTTGTTAACTTTTTATCATCACTCTTGAGTATCGCAAATCGTATCGTGATACTGTATTTATCTAGTCTTGACATGTGGGTATCGTCACACCCGTAATTCAAATGATACACTGCATTAATGTCTTGAGTTGGGACTCCTTGTGACCCAAAAAGGGTATTTTGTTGCAGCTTAACAATGTGTGGCACAACGCGTTTGAGGACATGCAGACAGGCCTTTGTGTAAACAGCGCAAATCTGGTCTGGCGCTAATCGAAAGGCAAGAGGTTGGCTGTTTGCTCCCGTCTGCCACCTTGCCACTCGACAGACAACAAATATAGCCTTCAAGGATGAGCTGCCCTAATGACATCTTACCTGGCAGCCACAGTGCATGCTGGGAAAAGATGTAATCCTGAGATGCAGCTCGGCAAACATGAGGTTGACCACAGATCTGTTGGTGACGTTTATGGTCTTTGTTGTCATTTTTGTGTTGCTCATACTGTCCAAGCTAGAAATATTGGGTGTGATTTATCTTTAAGACATTTTGTTTGCCAAATTAAACAATCCTGGCACTGTGACGGCGAGTTTTGCGTGTGCCCCACTTGCATTTCCTTTTAGTTTCTTTTAGCATATTTACTAACGTGCAGTGCCATGGAAATGTGTGTTGAAAGTTGTTGTCAGTCCATTTGAAGTCGCTCCATGTTGAATACAATAATCAACCGTTCCAGTAGCTCTTTATGCAGTGATGGATAAGAAACAGATAATTTAAGTGCATAACAACCTTCCCACTCACCCCCTTTTTCAAAACCAAACCATACACATACACATACCCATCCACACCCACACACACACACACACACACACACACACACACACACACACACACACACACACCACACACACACACAATGTCCTGCCATCTCCTCTCATGAGCTGAAAAGGTACTGTTGTTTGTTCTGCAAACACAGGACACACCTCGTATCCACAGAGACCGGAGCTCATGCCCCTAGTCCTACTGCACCTCAGGCTCGTAAAGAAGTCAACCACACACCTTCTTGCAGCCTCTTGTGCAAACACACAGGCCTCCACCTGAGAGCATCCCTTTGCCCAGCTGCTAATGTGTAGGGGGAAGGGAGGGCGAGATTACTGGACTGGCCTTGGGACGAAGGCGGAGACACTGGGAGTAAATGAAGACTCGGAGGGGAGGAAGGAACTCAAGGCTTTAAAACTCCACCAGCATTCCTGTCTCCCACTTTTTTTTGTAAAAATCATCTTGCAAGTTTAGACAAAACAATTGGTCACGTTTGACTTTTCGGGTCTTTGCGATGTCTTGAAACCTCTTCCGGTCAGGGCAGTGTGACGCACACTACAGGACTGTGGACTAGCTTAAATGCTGTGATGCTTTTGGTGGTTTCTTGTCATGTGTCGTCGGTATGTCACAGTAGCGCGCATATTACACAACACAATGCTGATGAGGTGCACAACGTTCAAGACATTTGGTTGGGGCAGATCCAACCAACAGCAGAAAAAAAAAAGTTTTGCTTAAATTTACGTGAGAAATTCACGCAAGTGATTACGAGATTTTTTTGTTTATACCATTTGCACTCTGATTGGCTGGATTAGTTACATCTTGTAGTTGCATTGCATACAATACATGATTATGTGGCAATAATATCAAACAGGGTTGAAAATATTGCAGCATCTGATTGGTCGAGACAGGCTTAGATCATGTTGCTAAACTGCTCACACTTAACGAACATCGGCGAGCAACAATTTAGGCCGCGGGGGGGGGGGGGGGGGGGGGGTTACTTTGTTACAGACCATGGAAATATGTGCGACAGCAAAATCCAACCAAAAGTCGTGTAGTATGAGCTTGCAGTTTTCTTTTTAAAGTTTCTCATCCAAACTGAAACGTTGGAATGCTTAAATTTATCTTACTATGCATGTGTAAAATATAATATAAGCTCACTGACATGATACAATAATATTCCATTTATGTTTTAAAAAGCAATCGTCCTCATGTTTTGTTATTGGACATCAAATGCAAATTGCAGTTATCTTTGAAGTAATGTAATATGAAGATTGTACAAATTAACATTTATCTTTAGTAACACTGAAAGTAGCACATAGTTTGCACATGCGTCAAATGTCTGGACATGATGTTATTACTGAGGACTAAAGACCCAAACGTACAGAAATCATGTATTTTAAAATATATCTGGATTAGTGTAGACGTAGCCTAAGATGTGTGACTCTTATAGCATGCAAGCATCAATGCCGAAGAACTCTTCCTGAAAACCACTCCCGGTCTACTTAGAAAAATGCAACCTCCCAGAATCCTCCTCAAAACCTTAACAGAGTCATCATCACACCAGGAGAATAACTCCTCGATGACAGGTCAGCCATTTCCAAATAACACCAGGCCACGCTGATTCTGTTTAGGGACATCAGCATTAGAAAAGATAGCAAATGCTGATATGCCGGCTACTGTTTCCAAAATAAATGCGGCTTTGTGATGGAGCCGGCCGATGTGATGGGGGTTGGGTTAGAGAGGCTCTAAAGTGGACGCTCAAGCCCAATTTTGAGCTGCAAATTCAAACGGCCAGGTGAAAAGGTAGAGGTGTGTCTGCCTCACTGGTCTGGGGTTAATGGTACACCGTCTGGCTCCCATGGGAAACAAGGAGTCAATGGGGCAGGCTCTGCTGACGTGCCCCTGAGGAGACGGCACAAAAGACAGCGAGCTGGGTTCTTTCTTCTCCTGAAACCTGGCCTTTCCCATCAGAGGCTTTATACACAATGAGCAGACAGAAACGCTGCCCTCCTTCAACACCTACTTCACAGCAAGCCAACACTCTCGGATATTTCTGAGGGACCCACCCAGGTGACATGTGGAAAACCATCAAGTCAAATAAATAATGTAAAAGTCTGACTCTACTTGGATGAATCTTGTTGCAATTATTGGTATTTTACAATTACAGAAAATATCGCCCAGACATTTCTTGACATTTTCACCAACAAACCTGACACTAAACCTGAACCTGGTCTCCCATGCCTCACTTTGTTATAAACAAGCACTACCTGTACAACAGCTGTGTGGTTCAAAACAACTGCTTGTTCAAATGCAGTATCATCCAACCTGTCTGTGCCTGTCAATGAGTCTTTAATAGGGGATAACATCCCCATCAGAGTTAGTCATCAGTAAATGCTTTGGATACCTCCACTTCCTTAATCTCGTTTCCATCCATCCACAGCATCCCACAAAACATGTCTGTCCAAGAAGTGTTATCATTAACCAGGGAGTTAGAACTCCACTCATGAACTTTGTTACCAAGTGCTTGGGGGAAAAGTAGAGCAGAGGCAATAATAAACTTAATCAAAGAGCAGAGAAGATAACCAGGCTGTTGATTGCCTCATGAGAAGACCAGATCAAGGGTCTGTCTGAAAGTACAACCTTTACAAAATGCATGTTGCATGTCAGAGATCGGATAAAATGGCTGCTTAGCTCATCCTTGTGGGTTACTGTATAATATTACTAACCTGAATTTTTTTTTGTCGTGCAAGTTGAAATTGATTAGTTATAAAGCTTTTGATACTTGTGCAGACATTTACAGGTCATAATTGTCAGCACATAAAGTTTAAAAACGTACAACATCCTCATTTGGGTGAAGTGCACTTGTGTTTGATGTGCAAAGTGTCGGTTTTGTCTCCATCAACGTTGCATAACGTGCCATAAAATGGATGGTGTCTCTGTAATGTCTTCTCTTAGATTGCAGTTATTTCATTGTCATAATCTTTGAACAGGGTCAGTGGGCAGTTGACAAGTTATAAAGAAATTCAGGGCTTGTCGGAAACTTAACTAATGCCAAAAGATTTGTTGCACTTCTGCATTGTTCTTCGGCTTCTAGACCACTATAGATTTGTTCCCAGATTTCAGGTGTTAAATCCTCGCCTTGTGATGTCAGGATTGGTCACTTTCGAGCTACATGTCTGTGTTTGTGATTCAACTGCCTGTGTCATGGATTGCTAAGGAAATGGCCTATCCCACAAGGCTGTGTGCGAGTCTGTTAAACCTCGGCTGAGCAGGAAATGGTGGATACTGGATGTTACTGTTATGATAATAACTATTGCGCTACATTTAAGGGAATTGTTCATCAGAACTAGTAAAAGTTCTCTTCATATTGCCAGGGAAATATTGCTCGGTTCTGCTAATCTGACTCTTTTTGTTAGATGGCAAACATTAAATGTTTAATCAGGTCGTGCTCTAAGAACCTCTCGCCAAGGGAAAAAATAAGTGTTTAAAGTTCTCCAAAATCAGTGGAGGAAACCAGAACTTTTTCCATTGTTGAACTATGTGACGGTTTCAGCTAACCCTCCTTGCCTTTGTTTGAAACTTGTAATTGTTCCTTCCTGCGTGGTTTAACCCCTTTTATCCTTTCAGGACCTCACAATGTTATGGGCTGTCACCCACCCACCAATCTGTACCCACCCACCAATCTGTACCCACTCTGGTGCCGCCTTGCATCTGATGGGACCCTCTTTATCAATGTGTGGGCAAACATTAAGGGCCCATAGAGATGGAAATGAGGGCTTTGCGGCCCTGCAGCCGAAACGCTAGTGCCCTAACGCCTCTACAGACTGTAATGGAATAACAAAAGAGATTGGTCTGTAATGACCAGCCGTCCTTTGACTGCTACACTCAGGCCTTGTGTGCTTTCTTTCATTTCTGTACTGGGTGATGTCATTCAGATTCGTCACTTGAAGGTGGTTTCAAGCTAATTGACACTTAAAGAACAATACAAGCATGAATAACATGTTGTGATGTCCAGTGGAGAACAATGTACATTTGTGCACCTTACTCCCAAATTTAGTCTATTGTGTTTTAATTATAGACTTAAATTATTTGAATAGAAGGTGACACCTAGCATACTTTTTTTTTTATGCAACACTTTGTAAGGACTCCATATGCACAATTAATAAGCATACTTGTTTCATAGAAGGGTTGGAACTCTAACATATATTTAATTTTCACTGTCAGCAATAGACATTACAGTTCTGAAACCTACTTTGACCTCTGAAACATTATGTCCAATGAAATTAAGTTTCAATTTGCAAAATGTCTTTGTTAATTTGAGTGTTGCGTGTGTGGTGGCAACAATACGAGATAAGTGTTTTTAATGTGGCAGATCGTTTCATAATGTTATGCTGAATGTTCACATTGTATGTTGGATGGCTTGGTGTAAAGTTAAAGCTTTTATTTGAATTATGTCACCGATATAGTTTACTCCAAACGGATATTCAATATGGTGAAATATAGGAACTCTTTAAAGTAACACCAAGTAACTTTTCCTCTTCGGTCGCCCTACTGGATGGAAACGAAATTGTCCATTGCCGCTGTCGTAAATAATTTAGCCTACCGTCGCACGCACACTCGCTGTTTACCCAGCACCGGCTTTAGAATGAACGATGTTCACAGACAAGGTAGAGTATGTTACATGATTTCATGAAAGGATGATGTATTGCGACATCGGAAACGAAGAAAAACGAAATAATGACTATTGTAGTGCTTGACGTAAAGCAGTCAAATTTTGTAGTTCTTTTTGTGGTCGAGTTCCTACCCGAACCCCGAAGTTACATAGTGCCAGTAAAAGCGACACAGACCCCGTCAGGCGATGGCAGACGAGTCATTTAACTTATTTTAAGTCGATGTACCATCACAAGGGTCTTGAAAATATATTATGAAGGTTGAAAAACTCAGAGGTGGAAAGAGTAATAAAATATTCTACTCAAGTAAAAGTACTACTACTTCAATGAAATTTTACTTAAGTACAAGTAAAAGTACTGGTCTAAAAATCTACTCAAGTAAAAGTAAAAAGTAGCTCATTTAAAATTTACTCAGAGTAAAAGTTACTGAGTTACTTTTTTAACAGGGGGAGGGGGGGGGGGGGTGTACCCATGTAGGGTTGTAATGGTATGAGATTTTCACAGTATGATAATGTCTCAGAAATTATCACGGTTTACAGTATTAATCAATTATTAAATAAACTGTATTTTAAATTATGGTTATTATTCTTATTATCATCAGTTAAAATGACAGTTAAATTAATGAAACAGGTTTTTTTTATTTGGTTTAACAAATGCTTTTAATTAAAACAAACTTAAAACCATTTGTTTGTTTTGTTTATTAAAATTTCAATAAAACGTCTAATCAATTAAATTCGATAACTGATAATGAATTAGATTAACAACTTATTTCTAACATTATTTATTAAAAAGTTTTAGAATAATATTGTCCTATTAAATGTATTTTATTCAGAAAATTTATGTTTCTATTTATGATTTAATACAAATGTATATTATCAAAAACGGTGGTAATTAAACGTAAATTTAAACTTGTGTCCTTTTATTTTTGGGGGAAGCGCTACAAAAACAGATTTACTAAATCAAACCATAGACAAAAAAATATATTCCTTTAAATACTGTTTAAATAAAATGTATTATTATTGTTGCTATTATTATTATTTTGAGAAGTAGGCTACGTTCTATTGTATGCCTACAATAGTAATATATTTCTGTCATAATGTCTCCTAGTAAAACCGTACTTTTATTTTGATGGGTTGTAGTGAAGACCAAAAGTGTAAAAAGGTGTTTCAAAGTGTATTTGACAATGATTTTTCTCAAATAAAATTATGAAAATGCTCATTAGGCGTTCTCTCAGAGCAGCTCTGGAAATGTTCATGTATTCATGTCCTCAAATTGTTTGTGAGACGCTGAAAACACCATGAACGTCACGCGTACTTGAGTATGTAGTAGACAAAGCGGCGCAGCTCAGCAGAACAAATATGGTTATATATTTGCCGTATTTTTGTGCTTAAATATTCACAGACCAGGTCGCGATTGGATTTATTGACCAGGTCGCGATTGGATTTATTGCACAGTTCTACTTTCCATGTATTCATCCATCCATTATTTTGCGTGTTTTACGTGACATCTGCGTTAAGTGAATAATTCCATTTTCATGACTGGATTCCGGGATTCCCTCTGCATAACGTAAGTCATTCGGCCTTAAGTTATAATCGGGACATACCTTTATTTGCAGGAGGGATGGTGTCCTCCTTTTGCAGCCACTTTGCGTCCACATTTTTTTGCAAATTGGATATCTATCCTCGAGGACAACCACGCTTTTTTCCTACAAACTATTTTCTCACTGCCCATAATTCGCTTCATAAGAATTCGAGGGCGCTTCGCTTTCAGCTTCAGCTGGGTCTGCGTCACCTTTCTTGCGCGTTTGTTCTCCCGCCCTTCAACCAATGCAGTAATTTCCGGAGTGTGATTTTTTTTTTCTCCCTTGTTGTATTATTATTTTTTACTCAGTAACGGATATGATTTCAAATGTAGCGAAGTACAATACTTCAAACAAAACGTACTTAAGTAAAAGTAAAAGTACAGATTTTAAAAACTACTTGAAAAAGTAGAAGTACACAAAAAAACTACTCAATTACGTAACGCGAGTAAATGTAATTCGTTACTTTCCACCTCTGGAAAAACTACATAGTGTTACTTTAAAATATGTTTTTGTTCTTTGGGTAAAAGCTTAATTGACCCCTTTTCTAGTGTGAAATGGCATTTGGAAATTGCAACTAAATGCGTAAAATTTCAAAAGTTCTCACTTTTGGCTCATTCTTTGTTTGGAGACTGCCTCTACAGCCTTTTGTAGGATGGTCAGCCTGATGCTAACCACCAAGCTGCCACATTTACTAAAAAAAAAAAATTGGGACTTTAACGCTCTCAGCCTGCAAATTCTCCTCTGAAGTCCCAATGCCTCCACCCCCCCCCCCCCCCATTCTAGATGAATCGCTCCCTTGTAGGAGCGTGTCCTCAGGCAGACGCCTATGTAGGGGAGAGCCCTGCACAGCAACTCTGGAGCGGTACGAAAGGGAAAAAAACAATGTGACTCTTATTACAGGCAGGGGGATGGGATGGGGGGGGATCTGTACGTGATGTGATGCTAGGCTAGGCTAGGGAGTCGCTTCAGCACAGATGAGAAGCCCTGCGCGTCAGCACACACTGGAGTGTGATGGATGACCCCTTCTGCAACCGCCGGCCTGGTTGTCACTCAGGCGAATGGCAATAACAAACAGCTGGCAGTCTGAGTTGTGATTGGCTGAAGAGAGTCACATGGGTTGTCTTTTGGGGGCGTGGCTTTAAAAGTGGGTGGTGGATGGCCGTCACAGCACCAGTTGGCTGATGTTTTGGCCTTGTACTTTGGCCTGCATCCTTGCTTTTGGAGTTTAGGCCATGTAACATTGGAACAGAAGCCAAAATTGTCCCGGCGGGGAGGGGAGGCGCAGGAGTGATTGAGTGAAAGAAGAGGCAGTGAGGGAATGCACACTGACTGACGATAACATCGCTGTCAGAACCGGGCCTTCGAGGTGTCCAATAAGTTCTTTCACAGATCTTTTCTTACACCAAACAAGCGTTCTTTTTCAGGAGAGAAGACAGCCACAAATCATGCGTGGTCACTGCATGTGTGCGCATTTGAGCCGTAAAGAGATGTTCTCAGCATCAGCTCGATGAAGGCCGTATTCTTCTTTGCTTTACAAAGAGCTCCATTATAAGTGCTGTAAGAGGCATATCTGCCTAGTTCTCTGTCAAACACCCCTCCAATGGTTTTCCTTTGCTTTAGTCTTTCAAATAAATGATGGAGAACCCACTGCGGTGCCTCTCCAGCCTCAAAACTTGACCAGCTAGACTTACAGAAGTGTGTCGGTCGCATTTTAGCACATTATTCACAGTGAATCAAATTGTCTTGACTTTGGTTGACCTGACTAAAATGTTAGTGCTGGTTTGTTTGCACACTTTTTTCATAATTAGCATCTTTGTTTGTTCTTGAGATTTTGTTCTCTTTTAACATTGATTTGTATGAGGGAATCCCTTTGCATCAATGGTACGTCGTTCACACTATTTCAGGATGCGAGCATTGTGGGCCTCTTTTTCAGTATGACTTGTAGGAGCTTGCCGTTTTTACAGGACTGAAAAGGCCTGGAGGTACCCCCACCACACCTCCTCCTCTTTCGACTCCTTGTCTCTTGTGTTCTCAGGTGTACAGTGAATTCAGAGTCTATTTCATGAAACCAGCAGCCACACCCATACCTCAACGGTGCATAAAAGATAGATGGTTATCATAAGTGTCTCTATACTTTTATTGCGACGTTTGGCAAGCATAAGTCAGTCATTATGTGGCTTTTAAGATTAGTTTTTTATTTTACTTGCATTCATGCCTACTGTTATGCGTACAGCATGCTAATAACATTTGAACTTTTTTCGGTTTTACTTGAGATACATCACATGGAAAAAAAATCTATATTTTTTTGCAATACTCTTAAGTTAGCTTTGAGCATTCTTTGCATTAATTTTTGTCTTAACTGTTCATGCATCTGTTTCTCCATCCCTCATTATCATCAGTGATGTTCAAACAGAAGTTTTTTAAATGGTAGATGGTAGATTTGAGTTGAACGTTTACAGGACCAAACATAATTTGGTTGTTCTAGTAGCTGATGCGAGACATATACAACCGCAATTTTGGCTGCCGATAATCATCCATAAAATTCAGTATCATTAATTTAAATAAGTCTAATGTTAAAGGGATACTCCACCCAAAATTGGAAATTCTGTCATCATTTACTCGCCCTCAAGTTGTTTCAAACCTGTATGAGTTTCTTTCTTCTGCTGAACACAAAGGAAGATATTTTGAAGAACGATTGGAACCAAACAGTTGGTTTGGGACCATTGACTTCCATAGTAGAAAAAAAAAATACTATGGAAGTCAATGGTGCCCAAGTTCCAATCGTTCTTCAAAATATCTTGCTTTGTGTTCAGCAGAAGAAAGAAACTCATACAGGTTTGAAACAACTTGAGGGCGAGTAAATGATGACAGAATTTCCAATTTTGGGTGGAGTATCCCTTTAATACAAAAAAGCTATTTATTTATTTAAAGTTTTTTAAAATAAATAAATAGTTATCAAAATGCATCCAGAATTTTCAGTTTCGCTGCATCCCTAATACACTGAGGTTTGGAGATCCCTCCGTGTGCCTCTGGATTTATGGAGCCGATCTGTCACTGCTGACCCTCGATGAATGTCCCATTTGTTGCACAGATAGACAACTGTCAAAGGAGAACGGCATGGGCCCACTGCGTCCTTTCTGCCATAAAAGCTGCCACATCGGCCAGCTCTGCCGCGAGGGAGGGATTGGGGAGAAATGGGAGGAATTCCCTGGTGACTGCATATTTTATTTTTCCATGTATGAACCAAAAGTTCAATTTTTGCACATAAAACGTATTCAAAACAAAATAAAAAAAAACCTGGTACCTTTAAAAGATCTCTAATTACTCAAAACAATGTCCGTGAACAGTGGCAGTTTCAATTGCACAAGTCTTCACATCTCGAAGTGTCTTCACATGTCTTCACATCTTCCCGTTCTCTAAGCAAGCCGAGAGAGAAAGGCACCTCAACAACGGCCCAGGGAAAGATCTCTCGGTCTTCCTGCAGAAACATGTCTGTTAAATAAAGGAGTCATCATAACAAGAAGAACAACAGGAGGGAAGGAGATTAGATGCTCCGATCCTCCCTTCACTCATACACCTCACGCACGGTTTAACCAAAGTGAGCCTGGGATGAACGTCCCCATGTAGTCTCACATCTTTGTGAAATTCATTCATGGCTCTGGTTTCTCCCTCAAGGAAGAGTTTTAAAATGGCTGCCCTGTTTTGGATGGACTGGTGGGGACAGCGGTATTCTTTGAGAGAGCTGTGCGCACACACACACCATCTGTAATGAGGGGTGGACAGTGTATGCTTTTTCCAGGCAGCTGTCAATGGCACACTGATCTGTCAGCATGGACCCTGCATCTGCACTCCTCTGTAACTCACACCACGACTCTCCACAGAAACCGGGCAAGAGCCAGCGTCTGTCTTCGCTTACAAGAACTCTATCTTGGTAAATCCAGCCTCTTTTGTGCGAGAATGCAGTTCTTTCTCTTTCCGCCCATGCATATTTGCATGGATATGGAGATGAGGCTGTGCTGTCCTCAAACCTCACCCATGTGACCAGTCAACCACCCCACTGTGAAGTCTGGCAAATCCAATGCACCATATGTGTCTTTAGGCTCAAATAAAGACCCACCATCTGCAAAAAAGAAGGGTAAAGGACTTGTCCCTGTCGCAGGCACCTGTGAGGTTCGACATGCGAGTCGTCTGTTGCCAAGGACCCCTCGATTTGCATGCTAGTTTACATTATCTCTTAACCTCTGAAAAGCCAGGAACGATTGAGCCTGTTCCACAGCTGAGTCCCCATCCCCCTAAAAACACCCAAAGAACATGTGCAGACCAAGAACCAGATCTTCCTGTGCATCTCTTCTGCACCCAGCAAGACATTTTGCTGTTAAAGGGCACCTATTATGGCATTTAAAATGTTCCTAATATTGTCCCCAACAACAGTTTTACAAGCATGCAATGACAAAAAACACTTTTGTTATCTTATAATATGCATTTATTTTTACCTGATTTGCTCAACGACTCCCAAATGATTCGCTCAACGACTCATTTTTCCAAACCCCTCCTTTGCGTGACGCTAATCGGTGGTGATTGGTCAGATGATCCAGTTGTGTTTGTAAAGCAATCGTCATTAAAATGAACACAGCACAAGGTTCGGGTTATACTTCCCACTGATTCTTCACATGCTCTCTCTGGGCAGTGAAAAAAGGTCGCTTTTGATTCGCACTTCAGAACAGCGTCTTGTTGTCGACATGATGTTTTCAAGTTTCTCTGGTGTCTGCGCGGCGCGCGCCATGAGTGGGCGGGCCAATTTGATAATTTTCGTCTTGACGTCACGACGAAAAGGAAAATGACTCATTGGAAAAACCATTCATTAAATTGACTCAGTCGACTCATACTTTTGAGAGACAAAAACTTTTTTTACGGTGAACTTTCATATATAAAACTTTGCAGGATGTTTTTGTTCACTTAGATCTATGTTACACACTACATGAAAGGTAATTTTCAAAATTTCATAATAGGTGCCCTTTAAAAGATGTCTAATAGCCATCCAAACACACCCCGGACGTCTAAAACAAAGCAAAATTTGGGCTTTCAGTGACAATTTAATAGACGTCTAAACCATATCCCAAGAATAGACTAGTTATAAAGTAGATAACAAAGAAATTAAATGAAACAAAAGCCAAATTTTGCCTCGTTTTAGATGTCTGGGTTGTGTTTGGAGACGTCTTTTAAACGCAAAATTGCTTGCTGGAATGGATCTATCTGAAAGCCATTTAACAAGATGAGCGTTGAGTTTTCAAAGAGACGGATTTGGGAGCTTTGCAACTTTTTTTCTTTGACTGAATCTGAGATGCGCGCACAGATACAGAGCTGGTTTGCATGAAGCAAGCTCGCCCAAGGCAACGCAGCCAGGGTTGATTTGGAAACGAAAGCCACTTCCTGCGCAGTTCAGCTCGTTGCCTGTTATGATGTACACTCGACTCAGGTGTTGATTGAGTAAAACAGTCGACCACACAGACAGTCATGGAGTGATGCCACAACTTCATTTGCAGAACTCCTCATTTTGTTCAAGTTAAAGCGAAAGTTACAAATTTGATGTATTCACATTCATAGTTTCTTTCCTGTTGTTAGTCATGTCACCATAAAAAAAAAAATCTGTCAGCTGACAAAACTAAACTGGATGTGCTGTGTTTGGTGCCACTGGTTGAACCCAGAATCGTTGCAAATTTGTCTTTAAGAAAAGGCAGATAATCATGTAGGCTATAAGGAATTTCTCATTGAGAAAATAACCAGGGTTTGGTGACGTGCTTTTGTTCTCTTTGGTTTGTCCTCTTCTCTGTTCTGCTCTAATATAAACCATCATCTGTAAAAGGAACTCAAACCTCACTGGAGTTTCCACATGTTGCCACACAATGGCTGGTCAGATGATTTCAATTCGCTTCGTCTTTGCTTTTGATTGCATCGCTGGCACTTCTGCTGAATAATTGAGAAACCTCCTGAGGGATGCTTTTTTTTACCATTCAATTACTAATACCATATTTTTGATATAGCCATTTTTATTTGGAAACATAATAACATAGTGAACTTTTATTGTGATGGCATTCTTTAAAGCAAATACGTGTTGTAACTGTCGTCTTCGAGTTATGCAATTATTTAAAGACAACTGTTTGAAGACAGTTAAACTTGACATTTATAGCTAGCTTCCTGAATAATTACACAGTTTAATGGCACAGACCGCCCCCTTAAAGTACTCCGGGTTAGTTATGTCATAGTTTGAATTCATGTTAAATATGTATAACGGGACTGCGTTATTGCATCGTGTTGGCTTTAACTTTACATCTCAGTGTAACTGCATTTCCTACTTCTGATGGGATTGCTTGGAAACGACACTTTCTTCTAAAAGGACTTTTAATACACTGGGCAATTGTGTTTTTGAGCATAGCCTAGTATCAGCCCTTCTGTAGGCTGTGTGTGTCTGTCTTGACGGGTGTACGGTTTGCATTGATAAGGATATGAGACCTCAGGGTGCGCCCCCCCGCTCTCCATGTCAATGTCTCTGGTGTTTAATAGAAACAAAGCAAACAAGCCAGGGAGTGAGCAGTTAACTTGGTGCTGTCTTTCAAGCTGCAAACTGGCCCGTCCTGATTATCCAGATTCTCACCTCGCTCTTTCTCTGCTGTTTTTTTCCCCTTTTCTTTCAAACCTTTCTTTAAACTCTTTTGAACCTTCCTCTCTTTGCACAGGTCCAATCTCCTCTCTTTCTTTCACAGTTTTTTTTCTTGGCCTCTCGCTATTGAAACTGATATTGAGGGGTGATGTGCTAGGCAGAAATCAGCACTATCTCAGCGCGCCAAATGCTCTCCAACACGTCGGTTCATGCACTTGTCCGTGCCTGTCATCCAGCCCTGAAACAGAGCAGTAGCATTCTTTCTTTCTCTCTCTCTCTCACACACACACACACACACACACACACACACACACACACACACACACACACACACACACACACACACACACACACACACACACACACACATACACAAACAAACAGGTTTAACCCTAAAAAGGATGTAGGCTATACCTGCGCTCATTAAACATATCTTGCCTAAATTAAACGGGTTCCTGTCATGCAGAATAAATGACATGTGTTTATTGTGGCACCTTTCTTTGATTATTTTTAACTGTTTAAACTCTCAAAAGTCTAAGTTCAAATATATTGACGTATCTATTTAGGTGTGTTTGCAAAGAAAGCCTCACTATCACTGATGCGTATGCGTTAGGTCTGTGGAATAACTTCAGCACTGTGTCCTATGGTAATGAGTGGGGGTGACAGCGATTTAAATCACATTACTTAAGGCAAAGTCATATGACTATTATGATGCATATTTAGGAAATTACCCTAGTGTTCAGAAATTTGGGGGGGGGGGGGGGGGGGGTTATGTCTTTGAAAAGTTTCTCATGCTCACCAAGGCTGCATTTATTTGATACAAAAGCAGTAATATTGTACAATATTATTACAATTTAAAATAACTTTTCTATTGTACTATATGTAATTTATTCCTGTGATCAAAGCTGAATTTTCAGCATCATTACTCCAGTCTTCAGTGTCACATGATCCATCAGAAATCACTATAATAGGATGATTTGATGCTCAAGAAACATTTCTGAGTGATCAATAAAATCATTATTATTTATCAATGTTAAAAACAGTTGTGCTGCTATTTTTGTGGAACATTATTTTTCAGGATTTTTTTTTGATCAATAGAAACAGTATTTAAACAGTATTAATTTAAAATATAAATTTTTTATAATATATATATATATAATATATATATATATATATATATATATATATATATATATATATATATATATTATATATATAATTTACTTTTATTGTCACTATTGATAACTGCAATGTTTTTTAATCATACAGCCACCAAACTTTTTCTGTAATGTGTTTGGTAAATGTGTATGCAAGTTTATGCACATTTTCATAATTTTATTTATATTTCAGCATTTCCATCCAATATTTATTCTAAAAATCTCATTTTATGAACCGCAATGTACAAGGACTTGCTACAAAGCTTATTGGTTTTGTTCCGTATTAATGTTTTCATATATAGTTTTTCATATTTTAAAAAATGACAGTAAAACTGATCTGGCTTGCTCATTCCCTCTCCTTTTGTTTTCCCCTTTCCTTAAACTATTGTGTGATTCACACTAAAGCCAATAACAGTTGCTGAATACAGTCACTATCCTGTCGTCATCATCATCATCATCATCATCATCATAGCAATGTAACATGGGAGAAGAGACACAGGCTGGGTGTGTTTCACAGGGACACAGCAAAAAAATCTTACACACACACACACACACACACACACACACACACACACACACACACACACACACACACACACACACACACACACACACACACACACACACACACACACACACACACACACACACACACACACACACACACACACACCACACATATATACTGGCGTGGCTAAAGACCACAGCAATCTAAAATGTCTCCTCCACCCAGGCCATTATACCTGCCTCTTTGCCTCTCAATTAGGCAGTCTTACCAGCCACTAATCTGATAATCTCTGTCCTGTGTCTCTCATCCCATCCTCCATCTCTCTCTCTCTCTCTCATCCCTTCCTCCATCTCTCTCTCATCTCTCCTCTGATGACGACTCCGCTCGTCTCTCCATCTCGTCTCCATCCCCCACCAACACCAAAGTTTCCTGTGAACTTTTTATGGTCCTCTCTCTCTCTCTCCTCTCTCTCTCTCTCCTCTCTCTCCTCCTCTCTCTCCTCTCTCTCTCTCTCTTCTCCTCTCTCTCTCTCTCTCTCTCTCTCTCTCTCTCTCTCTCTCTCTCTCTCTCTCTCTCTCTCTCTCTCTCTCTCTCTCTCTCTCTCTCTCTCTCTCTCTCTCTCTCTCTCTCTCTCTCAATTCAAATTGCTTTATTGGCATGTATTGCCAAAGCTTGGAATACATATAATAATTATAAGGACATCAAAATATTATAACATGACTATTTATGTTTAAATTAAATGTACAAATTAAATTATTTGTACAAATGAACAGTGTAACAGATTAGAATATCTGTGAACATTCGATACCAGTGTTTTAACATACTGTACATAAACACACACACTACCCTCTCTTCTCTCTCCTCTCTCTCTCTCTCTCTCTCTCTCTCTCTCTCTCTCTCTCTCTCTCTCTCTCTCTCTCTCCTCTCTCTCTCTCTCCATCACCCCTTCGTCACGTCTCCTCTCTTTTGAAAAGCTCCTGCTCAAAGAGGATAAAGCTACGTAAGTCTCTCCTCCTCTTCATCTGTGCATCTCCGTATCCCTCCATCCCTCGGACAGCTAAACGGGCCAATCACTGATTAGTGATGCAACAAATGATGCTGAACAACTTCTTACTGTGTTTATTAGTAGCAGATCACATTTGTTTGTGCTGATTTTAGCTGAGAATTTATTTAAACATTGGGTGATATCAAAAACATTTTAAAATACTAGTTCCAACAAATAAGTAATTTAGCAGGTTGGGATACCGTTTTTTTATTTTTTTTATTTTTTAGAGCTGATTTTCTGCTCAAGAAACACTTCTGTATATCTATATTATCTGTGTCGAAAACAGTTGAATAGCATTTATCTGAAATGGAAATCTTTTGTTAACCCATGATGTTAACCCATCGCACATTTGATTCTGATTTTAAGTTTCACAAACCTTAAGTACACAAAACGTGTTTAATTTTTACAATCACTGCAAGTAATAGTAATAAGTGAGTCAGATATTGATTCAGTGAATGATTCAGTGAGTTCATTCATTAAAGGATTAGTCAGAATGATTCAAACTGGTAGTTTCAGAGTTTGTGAGTCATTTGAACAAATCATTAAAAGAATCCCTTCATAAGAGTCAATTGTTTGTGAAGTGAATAGAAATGTTACTGAAACATTTAAAGCGATTGACAAATTTCTGCTGTGTATTGTTTTAACCTATGCCAAACATTCAAGTGAACAGCAGTTTCTTGATTCGAAGCAGCCTTTGGGGAGAGATTGGGTTAAATTGTACCATGACTGCGGGTCAAACTCCAGCCACTGAGATAGAGATTCTGTTTCATAGCGCTATGATTCAACACAACAAGTTTTGCAATGATTTTATTACTTTATAACAGATTTCAAGGTCAAAAGTCTGTGGCACACACACTTTCTTTCGGGATGAGTGTGTGTGTGTGTGTGTGTGTGTGTGTGTGTGTGTGTGTGTGCATGTCTGGCAAATCCTACATTATGGGGACAAATTGTCCCCACAAAGATAGCAATATCTGAAATCCTGGTCCTTGTGGGGACATTTTTTGGTCCCCATGAGGAAAACAGCTTATAAATCAGACTAAGTGATGTTTTTTGAAAATGTAAAAATGCAGAAAGTTGTGTGTGATGGGTAGGTTTAGGGGTCGGGTTAGTGTAAGGGGATAGAGTATACAGTTTGTACAGTATAAAAATTATTATGCCTATGGAGAGTCCCACAAAGTTAGCGGACCCGACGTGAGTGAGTGTGAGAGAGTGAGTGAGAGAGGTGAGCGAGTGTGAGTGAGTGAGTGAGTGTGAGCGAGTGAGTGAGTGTGAGCGAGCGAGTGAGTGTGAGCGAGTGAGTGTGTGTGAGCGAGTGAGTGTGAGTGAGTGTGAGTGTGAGCGAGTGTGTGAGCGAGTGTGAGTGAGTGTGAGTGAGTGTGAGTGAGTGTGAGCGAGTGTGAGCGAGTGTGAGCGAGTGTGAGCGAGTGAGTGTGAGCGAGCGAGTGTGAGCGAGCGAGTGTGAGCGAGTGAGTGTGAGCGAGTGAGTGTGAGCGAGTGTGAGCGAGTGAGTGTGAGCGAGTGTTAGCGAGTGAGTGAGTGTGAGCGAGTGTTAGCGAGTGAGTGAGTGTTGAGCGAGTGTTAGCGAGTGAGTGAGTGTGAGCAAGTGTGAGCGAGTGTGAGTGAGCGTGAGTTAGGGCTGGGCGATATGGCCTAAAAATAAAATCTCAGATTTTATTTTTTTTAAATCGATTTACGATTTTTTTTTACGATTTTCCCCCCTACTTATTGAGGAAAGCAAAAAGTACAAACGGCAGACAACTTAAGCAAATTTTGCTTTTATTTAATCAAAAGCAAGACAAATGTAACCCCCATTTCTGGAATGAATAATAAATAAATGAATACCCTCTTGGAATCAAAGCCCAGCTGTGTTTGTCTAGACTAAAAAGAGGCAAACATAGCACCATTTTCTAAAGCATTAACAATACATTCAAATCAAATCTGAGGAAAATTGTTATAATTAGAGGATTTGCCAGCATACAGAATTCAGCACTGAACAAAAAGTATGTTTTAAGCGGTGAGGGAGTCTGTCTTAAATGCTTAAATTGGCCATTGCGTTCAAGAAAAAAACACATATGTCTGAGATTTTTATTATTTTTATGTTTTAATCATAGATGTTTCT
This sequence comes from Chrosomus eos, assembly GCA_036326025.1. NCBI lineage: Eukaryota > Metazoa > Chordata > Actinopteri > Cypriniformes > Leuciscidae > Chrosomus > Chrosomus eos. The sequence goes on from CM070840.1 coordinate 30,292,651, forward strand.
AGTTTGCGGGAGTCCCGCGAATCGTTTTATTCTCCCGCAAACCGCACACACAGAGTGAGTGCATTACCGCCCGCGCGCGCGCTCTGCCATCAACTCTAGTCCCGCGCTGCACTCTATTGCGTTGGCAGTGCACGTCTCTCAAGGGCCCGACCCGAGGATAGTGACGGGAAATATCGGCCCGACCCGCTCGGGCATTATAAGCTCGAGTTCACTCCTATGCTAAGGAACAAACTTCCCACTCTCACCGGTAGCCATGTTGTCGCTTGCTGTATGCTGTTGCAGTTTCGTGTGTGCATTGATGTTGTTGTTGTCGTCGTCGCTTGCCATTCTGCTACGTGATGTGAGTGAAACTAACGCTACGGAAACTCGGGGGGCCAAATATGCGCCATTACACAAAAACTCGATTTATTTATTTTTTAAATCGCCCGCAACAAAAAATTCGAATTAATTCATTCAATCGATTTTTCGCCCAGGCCTAGCGTGAGTGAGTGTGAGTGAGTGTGAGTGAGTGTGAGCGAGTGTGAGCGAGTTGAGCGTGAGTGAGCGAGTGTGAGCGTGAGTGAGCGTGAGTGAGCGAGTGTGAGCGAGTGTGAGCGAGAGTGAGTGAGCGAGAGTGAGCGTGAGTGAGCGTGAGCGAGCGTGAGCGAGCGTGAGCGAGTGTGAGCGAGTGAGTGTGAGCGAGTGTGAGCGAGGGAGTGTGAGCGAGTGTGAGCGGTGTGAGCGTGAGTGAGCGAGTGTGAGCGAGTGTGAGCGTGATGTGAGCGAGTGTGAGCGTGAGTGAGCGAGAGAGGAGCGAGATGTGAGCGTGAGTGAGCGTGAGCGAGTGTGAGCGAGCGTGAGCGAGCGTGGTGAGGAGTGTGAGCGGTGAGTGTGAGCGAGTGTGAGCGAGGGAGTGTGAGCGAGTGTGAGCGAGGGAGTGTAGGTGAGCGAGGGAGTGTGAGCGAGGGAGTGTGAGCGAGGGAGTGTGAGTGTGAGTAGTGAGTGTGAGTGAGTGTGAGTGAGTGTGAGCGAGGTGTGAGCGAGTGTGAGCGAGTGTGAGCGAGTGTGAGCGAGTGTGTGCGAGTGTGTGCGAGTGAGCGAGCGAGTGAGTGAGCGAGTGTGAGCGAGTGAATGAGTGTGAGTGAGTGTGAGCGAGCGAGTGATGCGAGCGATGGTGAGCGAGGCGAGTGAGTGAGCGAGTGAGTGTGAGCGAGCGAGTGAGTGTGAGCGAGCGAGTGAGTGTGAGCGAGTGAGTGAGTGTGAGTGAGTGTGAGCGTGCGAGTGAGTGATGTGAGCGAGTGAGTGAGTGTGAGCGAGTGAGTGAGTGTGAGCGAGTGAGTGTGAGCGAGTGAGTGTGAGCGAGTGAGTGTGAGCGAGTGAGTGTGAGCGAGTGAGTGTGAGAGAGTGAGTGCGAGTGTGAGTGAGTGTTAGCGAGTGTTAGCGAGTGTGAGCGAGTGTGAGCGAGTGTGAGCGAGTGTGAGTGAGTGTGTGCGAGTGTAAGTGAGCGAGCGAGCAAGTGAGAGTGAGCGAGTGAGTGAGCGAGTGTGAGCGAGCGAGCGAGTGAGTGTGAGTGAGTGAGCGAGTGTGTGAGTGAGTGAGCGAGTGTGATCGAGTGAGTGTGAGTGAGTGAGTGCGAGTGAGTGTGAGCGAGTGAGTGAGTGAGCGAGTGTGAGTGAGTGAGCGAGTGTGAGTGAGTGAGCGAGTGTGAGCGAGTGAGTGTGAGCGAGTGAGTGAGTGAGTGAGTGAGTGAGTGAGTGAGTGAGTGAGTGAGTGAGTGAGTGAGTGAGTGAGTGAGTGAGTGAGTGAGTGAGTGAGAGTGTGCGAGTGTGCGAGTGTGAGTGTGTTCATAGGCATGCATATTAAACTCCCTCTTTGTGGTCTCCCTGCAGTGTGAGCAGTGGTTGCTGACACACGAGGTGCACTGCGGTCCCTCTTCAACACCCGAACGCCAGCAGAATAATACAACCTCGTCTGAGGACGGGTAAATATACCTCACCGTCCGGTCCGGTCCGAGCCGAGCCGAGTGAGCATCCTCACTGTTTGCACATTCAGCATGGAAAACTGGCCTGCTTATCAAGCCCTGCCCACACGTTTCACCTGAAACTCCTTTATTTCATCCTTTCATCCATGTCTATTCATCTCCGCTGTTTTAAAGTCACAGCTACACATTTTGACATCCTTGGCTCCCATACCTTTTGCTCTATCATTCATCAAATTCAGCTGTTCTGCTCTTTTGCAGTGTGCATGCAGTCCAGAAACAGTTAAGCTAGCCATGTATGCAGCTTAATGGGCTTTGTATCCATTTATAATTGAGTTCGGTAAACAAAACAGATGTGCGAATATCCTGTTTGTCAAGTTACAGTTTATTATTTTGCTTCATAAAAGCACTGAAACCCTTAAGCTTGAACTTGTAATCTGCTTTCAGCTCATGAGACATCACATGCACTTCATATACACACTAACGTCCTCTGCATGAAGCTGGATCTATCAGTGCTGCGTTGTCTTGTTTTAAAACTCTAGTGCTGAAAACATGATGGTTTTTGGTTCAGGTTGGGTGGTAAGTTACAGGCATGACTTTGCATCGAGATGCAGGAAGGAATCTGAAATATGTACTTGTGCTTGTTGCTTTGAAGGGAAAAGATGTAAAGACAAAATACCAGACAGGCCAATCTTCAAACTCAATGGAAGTTGACTTCAATTGTCTTCAGTTCAGGCATTGATAAAGCTGTGCAACGTCTAAGATAAAGATAGAAACTACCATTGTCGTAACACTTTACAAAAAGGTCTCATTTGGTAACATTAGCTAACATGAACTAACAATTGTACAGCATTTATTATTCTAACTTAATGGTAATCTAAATGTATGAAATGTAGACAGCTAATTTATTGTATACTGTTGTTGATAATATTGTTAATTTGTCCATAATACATTAATTTAACTTTTTTGGTAACACTTTACAATAAGGTTCATTAGTTAACATTAGTATTAACTAACACAAACTAACCATGAGCAATACATTTATTACTGTATTTGTTCATCTTTGTTAACGTTAGTTAATAAAAATAGAGCTGTTCATGCTAGTTCACAGTGCATTAAATACTGTTAATAAGATTTTAATAATATATTAGTAAGTGTTGAAATTAACATTAACAAAGATTAATAAATGCTGTATAAGTTCATTATTAGTCATGCTAACTAATGTAGTTAACTAATGACCTTTTTGTAAAGTCTTACCATTTTTTTGTTAAACGTATTTGTTTATCTAATTAGCTAGAATATTCACATTAACTAAGATTGATAAATGCTGTGAAAGCATTCATCGTTTTTATTTCATGTTAACTATTGCATTAATGTTGACAAAATGAGCCTTAAAGAGATTTTTTTTTTTTTGGTTTTTCTTTTTTCTGTAAAGAACTTCAGTCTATAGTCTAAATAAGAGTTGCTATCTGCGTTTTCCTCTGCTCGTCCTGCAGCGTTCTCAGGTAGCAGGGTCAAAGGTCAACATTCTCTTCTGTAAAACAGCTGTGCTATCTAGGTGAAAGTATGATGCTCCCAAAGACACATTCTTTTACACAAAAGTACTGAATTATATACAGTATATCTGCTCTACAATTATATCATTCTCTTTGTTTCACCAATGTGCTATGAAATTCTTAGGGCTATTTGATTGTTGCTTATTATTATTATTTATTATTATTATTATTATTATTATTATTAGACTAAACCAAAGAGGTGATGTGCCCAAAGATTCTGAGTCATGGCCTATTGCTCAAGCCATGCTTTCGAGCGCCTGCAGTTCCCCAAGCTCAGACTTGTGGTGCATTTGTTAAAAGTCACTGAACAGGACCGAACCATTCATCACATACCGACAGGGCATGTAACAATGATAACAAAATTCATTAGATGTGCCAAGATAAAAGTGAACAAACTGACAAAAAGACGCCCTTTTCTACCCAAATTGTTCTATTATGGTGTGTAATATGGTTGTTTCACTTTGTTTGATAGGTTTTTGAGCTGGTGGTGAAGCGTGGTTGGGCTTGAGGCGTGTTTGATAGGTGAGGCAAACCTGTTTGAGTGGCTGCAGGTTCAGAGATAAAGGTGATACCGAGAACTCGCCATAAACGGTCACAGTTTAGCTTGTGGTAAAACAACTGAGATTTACAGTGATGGAGAATCATTTTGAGTTAAAAAAAAAAGGCAGTAACCAGACCGGATAGATTTGGCAGATGAGAGCATAAACTATTTTGATGCTGTTGTTTGTTGGAAGATCTTTACAGTGTGTTAGTGTGTGTTTGTGCTAGGCCACCCATTTTTTTTTTTTTGCTTAGCATATCTGTTTCTGTTCTGCTCTTGGGGCATTGAACTGATTTTATTGAGGAAGTATTTAATAAGGGGTTTGTTTTTCTCACACTACTAGATTTAGGCTGTTTTGGTCTCATGTGATTAATTGTGGAGTCATGGTGGTTTAAATATATTGTAGTTTTTTGTTAGTTTCAAGTTCTGTTTACTCTGTAACACCCTAAATACGTTTATTTGTGTAGGGACAGTACAAAAAAACATGATCCCAGTCAAAACTGGAAAATATGTATTGCACATAGAGTATAGCCAAAGCTAATTTGCATCTCAGGTCCCTAGAAAGGCTTTTCTAAACAAAAATTGTAAATAAAACTACTACTATTAATCTGAATTGGAAACCTGGTGGCAATTCTTGGTACTAAAACATATCTAGAGACCCCTACATTCTGCATTTTTGTTATGCTGTTTATAAATTTCCTTAAAAGTGCATCTATTATAATCATTGCTGTTTTATTTGTGTCTGACTTGCAATGTTGGATTTCAATATTTCAACCCCAACAAAAAGCTTAGTCACCATGAAACGATAACAGCACTTAGAAAATGACAAGACTTTCTACAATCCTGATGGACAACATTAGGTCCAGCTCTACATTTCTTTGCTTGTTTGTGAAGCTGTTTCACTCGGATATACATCACAATAGGGAAGAGAAGACGGTTGCGTTTCCATGCCGCATTTAACAGGACGCATCTCAAATTTGTTGCTTAATTACAGCTTTTAATAGTCTTGGAAACTCACCATTCGTGTGGATCAGGTTACAGGATTTGCCTGATTGCTGTAATTTTCATAGTGTATGGCTAGACAATACACCCTGATAAGGAGAAATTTTTGCTTCAGGGCATTTCTTTTTTACTTTGGACAGGGTTTATAAAGTCCCATTGTGTTTTCCCTCAAGCACAAAGCTAGTTCAGTAGGCCATCACGTTAAGATAAGAGGCTTATATAAGTTTGCGCCATCTCTGAGAGGGAGGCTACCTTCAGACTGTCGGTTTTTGGGATTGACAATTGCTGTTACTTACAGGTGTGTGAGTTTTGAAATGTCCTGTTTAAACAGCATCTTACAGTAGAGTTTTGTATTGAGTCTGTATGAACGTTCAATGGGAGTCAAGCCTGTATTCGCTTGCCAGTAACCACAATGACCAAGTCATATCAAAGATGGTGGCGTCAATAAAACTAGCTTTTTTGACACGAGAAGAGTCCAAAGCGTGCAAGTTCATCTGTCAAATCTTCATTAAAGCAACACCAAGTAACTTTTCCTCTTCGGTCGCCCTACTGGTTGTAAACGAAATTGTCCATTACCGCTGTCGTACATAATTTAGCCTACCGTCGCACGCACGCTCGCTGTTTACCCAGCACCGGCTTTAGAATGAACGATGTCCACAGACAAGGTAGAGTATGATACATGATTTCATGAAAGAATGATGTATTGCGACATCAGAAACGAAGAAAAACGAAATAATGACTATTGTAGCGCTTGACGTAAAGCAGTCGAATTTTGTAGTTCTTTTTGTGCACGGGTTCCTACCCGAACCCCGAAGTTACATAGTGCCAGTAAAAGCGACACAGACCCCGTCAGGCGATGCAGAAGTGCCTTTCACCCTGTTACGACTTGATGAACCACTGATAAGATTTTGGAAACATTATTTTAAAGGTAAACAATGTTACATAGTGTTGCTTTAACTAACAGCAGTTTTTATATTTGAGCATTTGAGTCGTGCGCGTACATCACAAAACTGACAGGATTGGCTCCTGTGGAGAACAGTGACTGGATCTAAAACCTGAGATGACACACACACAGCTCATATCTCCATCACTGTAAGTCACCAAAACCACACTAAAAACCCCTAAAACACACTGTAGACACTCGTTTGTGCAGCACAGAGCAGCTCTCTCGCACTGTATGACGCATTACATAACAGACAACTAGTTGTCCTTCACACAGCACAGCTTTTCCGAGAATGAAGTTGTAGTAATAATAATAATAATACGTTCATTTTATATATCGCCTATCTGCAAACGCAAGGTCGCTTTACAATATGATACAAATACACATGACAGTAGACAAAGAAACAATACGGATAAACTGAATAGGTAACATAATTAAACTGAAATGGATAAACGTGACTAGAATCAGATTATAAAGTCAGAGATCAAAGAAGCAAAAAGTTTAAAAAGAATATGTTTTATAAAAATATGTTTTGAAATCTTGTAATGATGGATGGAAGGTCGCGAATGTGTTGGGGAATATAATTTCAGAGAGTTGGGACAGCGGCCCAAATGATGATAATTTATGCCGTGGGATGAACAACAGAAAAAAGTTGTGAGTGTTGAAAATGTACGGGTGTGAGTTTAGTAGTAGAATGCGGTTGTAAATAACTGAATTGTGTCTGAACAAAACTATCTTAAAAACTCAAACTGTTGCTGTGTGAATGTGGCTGGAAAAATCTTGTGTAAGACTCAGTCAACTCTAGGGCGAATGACATTCGAATGAGCGGGCGAAAGAGTGTGATTTACGGGAATAAGAGAGGGAGTACTAGTAATATTCCTTCCACTCTGTCCTAGTTTGGCCCCAAACCAGCCCCCTTTCTCTCGCTCTCTGTAAACATAGTGCTCTACTGATACCCTGATCTTTGCCCTTAGAGAGTAAGAGAGACTGAACGTGAAAAGTTCAAGCTGGCAGGCTGCACAGCACATAAACTAAAACGAGAGGTGCGCTCAAAATATTGGTGACCGAATGCGCCACTTTGTCATCGGGAGTTTGTGTGTGTGTGAGAGGATTTGTGAAGCTCGGTCTGGCAAGTCAGGACAAGATTCTGGCTCAATAGGCCCTAGTTTGAGTCATGTGATCATGTGATGATTGGTAGGGAGGATAGATGCGAGGTGGGAGAGAATTGCTACTCTGAAACACTTTTTTTACACCAAGATCTTGGGATGTTTGGTTTCCGGGAGTGTATCTTCCTTCCTCTACTGCCTCGTCTATCTGTGTTAGCTACTTATTTCACACAAGCATTTCTCCTGTTTTCTTTTGAGCGCTGTGATGTTAAGACACTGAAAGCTATAATAAACAGCCAACATATGGTCACTGGATTTTTTTGCAATCTCAACCCTCTCGCCTCATTGCAGACCTCTCTACTATTTCTCAATTTAACTACAAAGCGCTTTTGTTGTTGTTGAGCAAACAAACCCCATTTTTAGCCTTGTCCCGCTCAGGAAGAACTTTTATATCTTCATCCTTTCCCTTTCTAAATGACTAAGAACAGTGAACCGAACGGTCGTTTCATGCAATAACTGTTTGCTTTTGAAGTGCATGTGTCACTTTTGTCAGTTTGGCTTGGAGCTATTGTCTGACAGCCATCCTCGAAAAGCCCAACCCACCTCGGCTCTGTCATTTGCATCCCAGAAGCTAGGCCAATTACTTTAATTCGAGCTCTTACTGAATGTAGGCTGGAGGCATCATATAAGGAAGGAAAGCGCTTGTAATGCCATGGTTTTTGACTAAATCATGCATTGGTGACTTGAGTTTGTGTCTAGAGGGGGATGCTTTGGCTTCACGCCCAAGTTTTAAGGTAAATTTAGATTAGGAATGCTTCTCCAATAAATAGTCAGGTGCTATTTGTACTATTTGGCAGTGTCATATGTATGTCCCATGGTAAAGTAGAGGGAAGGACAAGCTGTTGACTAAATTTCAATTGTCAAGCTGAAACCAACTTTTTGCCAGTATTGCAGTGAGAACAGCAGTTCTCAACCTTTTTGACTCCAAGAAACAACCCCCAACACTTTTTAAATAAATAATTAAAATTCGAAGAATCATTCGTAGAATAACAATTTTGGGGGTGCATTAAAATTTAGTTTGATTTAGCTTATTTTTAAGCTTTTGTGTAATTTTAAATCATGTTGAGGCCTCCTAGTTGGCGCTGACCCCCTGGTTTAGACCTTTCTAGTGTCAAAATTAAACAAATTATGATATTTTTGCCAGCATTTATGTGATGCAAGCCCTGCACAAATGCGCAATTGCAGAATTGCAATAATTTGAATGCTTGGCATGTTAGTTTAGTAAATATTTCAGCTACTTTTCTAATACCTCATTTAAGATGTTGTAGAAGAAAACTATGGTTATAGCCAGTGGATTATTTAAGCTTTCTGTTGTGAACAAAAATTGGGTTGTAAAGAAATGCTGTCAACCTCAACACATTTTAGAATAATTTAGAGGGGGAAAAAAGTGTGTTTTTAACTAGGATGAAAGAGGAAAAGCAGCGAGGGACAGATGGAAGACGAAACAAGATGGAGAGAGACAGAGAAAGGGAACAGCAGAGGCATTCTTGCTCGCTCGGTTTGGCATCGTGTGAGAACTTTTCCACCCTTGTGCTTCTGACTAACACAAAAACACTCAAGAAGCTCACATAAACTAAAGCACACGCAAACTCATCCTCAACATACTCATAGTCTCACCGAATCATCTCTGCTTTCCCAGAGTTTGACTTGTTTTAACAAGGATGTGCAAGAACCTCTTTCTGTCGTGTGTGTGTGTGTGTGTGTGTGTACAGGATAGTGAGACTGATGGGTGGGAACAGATGTAGTAACAGCACCCCCCAACTCCCTCCACCCCCACTATCTCCCAGCAAAGGAGAATCTTATGACAAGTACAACTCTGTCTCACTCACTCTCGCCCCAAACCCCCACCTCAAATCCTTGCACAACTCGAAACCTGCCCTGCTGTTGCGTAATCTCTTGTGTTTCTACCTCTAATCATCGACAGAACCCAACAGTATCTCGCTTGACTTTCCACACCCATCTCTACGAATACAGGTTTTCCCTCCTTTCCCTTTTCCCACTGTGATCATCTTGTTTTCAGTGTCTTTCTGTTTTTCTCTTCAGTACATAGTACTAGTATGTCCCCCACCCTAAACATCAACCGCTTTTCCTTTTCCAGCAAAAACGTCCCGCCCATCATGCAAACGTTCTATCAGAGGAGTGGCTCATCTTGTCTAATGAGTGAAAACAGACATGCAGCCATGCTTTAGTGTGATTGGTGGCTTGAATACAACTTGCCTTCAATGCAAGTTATCAGATGAGGCTTTTTATTCTTGTGAAAGTTTTATTCTGACCCTTTCTTTTTAATTGAACTGAAAGCATTGACAAACTGATGAAATTCTAGTTAAAAACTCATGAGTAAAAAGTATTAATTTTTCCTTGCACATGGAAATCGTTATTTTCAAAGTTAAAAGTATTTTTTATACAAATATCATGAATTTTCAATCCATAATTACCATTACATTTTTGGGGAGTCATGCCACATGAAATTTTACAATCTGAACTAACTTGCCTTGTCATAAAAAGGCCAATATCTAAAGACTTAATAACTTGGACACACACGGTGCGTCCAAAATGGTTTGGTACTACTTTGGATGTGCAACAAACTTTATGACTTTAAAAAAAAAACTGCAAGGACATTCATGAGAGTCTTCTCTATGACATAATTTCCTATTTAGTTTTTTATTTGTTTTCACTACAGTGATGTTTGGTGGTTGAACACACTTGTCAACCCCCACTTTGGTTATTTTGAGGAGTAAGGACTCAGAAGAGGAGCTCTCTCCGCATTTAGGGCTAGACTAGCAGGCTGTTTTTGGAGGAATTTGGTTTACCTCCATTTGGCTACAAGGCGTATGTGAAGTTTCACTTATTGGTGCAGAGTTGGCCATCCCTGATCATATCTACCATGCTGTTCTGGTCCAGCCAACAGCAGATCCTGTTGTCCAACTGCCTCGTGTGTCACACACACACACACACACACACACACACACACACACACACACACACACACACACACACACACACACACACACACACACACACACACACACACACACTCGCATTCCCTTATCCTCTCTCCAAAAGAGGAAGTTGCCCAGACTGCAGAGGAGCTTCCTGTGTGGTTGTGGATGGGGAAACGGCAATTAGCAAAGAGAGAGTCTTTCGCTTGCTTGTTCTTTCTCCATCTTTTCCCCCCTCCTAACTCCCAATGTTTTTCCCATTCTTCCTCTTTCCACAGCTCTCCCTCCTTAATTTTACAGCTTTAGCAAACTCTTTAGTTGTTAGCACACTTGTTGAATCATAACCAGCATGTTTTAAACTAAAGTACCTTTAGCATCTCTCATCATCCCCACAGGAATGAACCCCTCATGACCTCCCCATCTTAAAAGTACCGCTTAGACCCCCCCCCCCCCTTCTTTGCTCATCCAGATTAGCATCTACAGCCATCTGCCAGACCAACACCCACCAAAGCAGAGATGTGCCTGTGTGGTCGTGTGTAGTTGTCCAAAAATTGGGTGAAACCAGTCATAGTTTCATAGGCCACAGCCTATTCAGTTTGCCTATGACGTTGCAAGTTTGATTTCTAACATTATTCTCTCAACAGACATTTACATCGATAGTCTGGCCTTATAATTTATTTGCTTTTGGTGTACTGTGGAGTAAGTAAAACTGTTTTTAATGGCAGGCTAGCAGATACCGTTGACTCGCGCTAGCCTAGCACCGGCGAACTATGCAATTTGAAGGACTGGATGAAAACTGTCTCCACTGATAAATAACACACAGGCTAACTTGGAAATGAGGTTCTATGTCCAAAATGCCCATTTAACCCAATCAGATCTCCATTTTTTTTTTCTTGAACTTGGCTAGGATAGTAATAAGTTGTGCATATTTCACAAAGATTTTGGATGTCAAGGATGGGAAATTCAGTGTAAACAATGGCCCATTAACAGAAAAAAACAAACCGTGGAATAGAAAAACGCAAGATCTTGAGATGCCCAAGCATCTCTTATTTCTTATTTGAACCTAACCTATTAGATTAAAATGTAACCTGTTTTTACATCGCTGTCATGTGAGTCTCTGCTAAAGATGTGAAATGCAAGAGCAATGGTTGTTCAACTAGTGCATGTTCACATAGAAAAACACTGTACCAAAGTGGAATTCAAAAACATTGCATTCCAAAATGAAAGTGTGGATGTAGAATACAGATTGAATCTTCAAACTTCAGTTTATGACATCAAACTTTGTGTATGCCGACTCTTGCGTTCGCCGTGCTCGTGTGGTCATGAGCCGGGCAGACACACCGCCTCTCGAGACAGGTGCTGGAGCCATAAAGCACCGGGAGAATGTGTGTACTGCCTCATCTAGAGAACACACATCATGTTCTGCTGACTGGGAAACTGCCCTGTGTAGTTACAGCTCTTCTCAAACTGTTTCTCTCTTCATTTAGATGCTTTAGACAAAGAAGCTGTTCTCTAACTAGCTGTTTTCTGCTCGTAAAGTTCGAATATTTGTAGATTTTATGAAAGTTATTGCAAGACTGTTTGAATAGAAGCGTGACTTCCAGTGCACTCAGAGCAGCCTTGGCTTATCTGCATCTGTTTTTTCTTCTTTTTCTCCATAGTTATGGAAAATTCAAAGGAGGAGACGAGAACAGAATCCGCTATTTGCACTCAAACTGCAGAAAAGGTGGAGCAAAGCGATGATGTCCAGAGCCCCGCCCCCACAGAAACACACACAGGTACAAATCTATTTATCTATCTATCTATCTATCTTCTATCCATCTATCTACCTACTCATCTATTTTTCTGTCTATTGACCTACCTATCTATCTACCTGTCTATCATGCTATCTATCGTTCTATCCTTCTGTCTGTCTGCCATTAATGCAAAGAAATTAAAACATCCACAGAGGGTTCTGCCAGTGTAGAGGAGGAAGGAAATGAATGGGAGAATGGACAGAATAGAGCAGATGGAGAGATGCATGTAGCCGATGGAGTGGACTTGTCTTCCATTAACTCCATGATGAGCACTGTGATGAAAGCAGCTCAACTTAACGACGTAGTAGACTCCGCCCACACCACGCCCAATAAGGTGCCAGTCAAAAGCCCCAGCACCAACCGCAGTGGAAGAAAGATCCAGGTAAGCGGTTACGAAGAGTAAGGGCAAAGGTCGCATACATGTGTGCTAAATCAAATAGAATCAGAAAATAGGAAGTGTTATGTATATGTGGATTTACATGCAATTTATATATGTAAAACAGTAAAATCGAAGGAAAGCAATGATTTGTTTTTTATGTTTTTATAAATGTTTCTTAGTATTTTGTGCAACAGATGCAGTGTTTTATTGTCGGAAACAAGAACTGTTTGGGCATCTAAAACAGAAGATTATATTTATGATCCAAACTCAACCCTGAATTTCTAACACTGATTCATAATCTCAAAAAGCAAAACAAACTCATGCTGACTCAATCAGACGAGCCTGGGCTGCGTTCAAATTAGCACACTTCTACTATACAAACGTTTGTACTTGGTGCTGATGAGAAAGTTTGTAATGAGACCGGATGCCACTACAACATCATTGTTTGTGTCTGCATATAAGTTTTAAAATCTAGCTATATTCATTACCTTAAAATTCATTGTTAATTTTAGGTTAATCATACATTCAAACACTCCATTGTCATCCTTGCACATTTGACATACTATTTTTTATTTACTGTAATGGAGCACGCTAATCCTAATAATACAGCACTATTTAATGAATAGCTGGTGCATATACAGTCAAACCAAGATTTATTCAGACACCTTCAACATTTCTCACATTATCTCAGTTTATTCGCTATAGTTTAGAAAATGGTAATAAAATATGACAAGAACTCAGAGTTTTCAAATCTGTTGATATTTCTCTGTTTTTGTCCATCCTTCCAGTTTAGCTCAACCAATTACCAAGCAATACTTCGTTTTGTTCAGTCAGTTTGTTCAAGAAAAAAGAATAATTTTTGGTCTTTTTTTTTTTTTTTATTGGTAGTCACTGTATGAAGAACTTTTGGGTATAATATGTCACAATTTACTTTTATTTTGCTATGCTCACTTACATAAATGAACTATAGTGTCCTGCACCCACTAGTAAAAAAAAAAACAAAAAAAATCTGATGTCTGAATAATTTTTGGTTTGACTGTGTATATATACATGTGTTTTTGTGGTTAGAAAGTGGTCCAGGTGGGAAGGACTTTATGGATCCAGCATCCTGTTTTTACATGAAAAGTGACAAATGGTCTTCTGGCATCTCAATCCACCTTTTGTCCACACGGCTGCATCACATGTCTCTCATTACAGCATGCAATCCATCCCTTAACACTCCTGTGCGGAGCAACAGGTGTCACTTTTAACCCCTTAACACCCCTGTGGAAATCTGGGGGAAGTTTAGTACCCCCCCCCCCCCCCTCCCCCTTTAGAGAGATCCTTCCCCATTTGAAAAACTCACCAATCAGAGTGAGTTATTTTGGCATATTTACATAGTCTGCATTCTGCAAATTTTGTCTGGAGGGCAATAGCTATTAAATAAAGGCTGTTAGTCATATCTAGAGACCAGAATAGAAATGTGAGGGCCTGTTTCACCTGGAGAGGCTGTAGCCTAGTTCTCAGGCCTCTTTCACCACCTTTTGAGAAAAAGTAAAGAAGCTTACAGTGAGTTGTGTAATTTAATGGATTAACTGAGCATAAAGAGACGCGCCAAAGTACAGCACAAACAGGCTCAGACAAAACCTGTAAAAAAGTGGCTAACAAGTGTTCGCTCAGGTGCTCCTTATGAAATTAATTACATCCACTTTTTGAATCAAACTGTAATAATCTTAGGAAGTCAACGTTTTGAAGATTTGTTTTTAACTCTACCGTCTCTTCTGCTCACCAAGTCTGCGTTAATTTGATCAAAAAACATAGTAAAAACTGTAATAATGTGAAATACATTTGAACTACTATATATATTACTATATATATAGTAAAGTGTAATTTATTCCTGTGATCAAAGCTGAATTTTCAGCATCATTACTCCAGTCTTCAGTGTCACATGATCCTTCAGAAATCACTATAATATGATGATCAAGAAACATGATTATCAATGTTGAAAATAGTTGTGCTGCTTCATTTTTGTGTGGAAACCGCAGTGCATGTTTTGAATAGAAAGTTTAAAAGAACAGTATTTATTTGAAATAGAAATCTTATAATCTATATGTCACTTGTGATCAATTTAATGTGTCCTTGCTGAATTTTTTTACATTTCTTTCAAAGAAAATCTTCACAACCTATTGTCGGTAGTGTAATAACAGTGCAATAACACATTTTATGACTTATGTATTTTAAGCAGACCAGTATGCCTGAATTGTAGCGATTAAATGAATGAGACCGCCTTGTATGACGAAACTATTACTAAAGCAAACCTAGTCTGTGAATGACACTTCCCCTCATAACATGCTGAATGGTAAACACGGTCAGCTTTAGCAATTGTCTCTCGCTGGTCCTGAACTGAAGCCAAGACAGTCATGGAAGGAAAACAAGCTCTACGCCAACGTGCCATCAGAGGAAAAGGAAGTGCTCGTTTCTTCCTAGAGATGTTTTTGAAGATTCCAGTCGAGTTGAACTGCTTTGTGTGTTTGTAGATCATGTGGGCGTCTATTTTAGAGCTGACTCATGCTGTTTTTATATATATTATGAGATATTTACGCACTTATTTTATGACATCATAGCATAAGTATATAGGGCATTCTGTCATGTGACGGCATCAGATCTGTTCGTACAGGAGCTGGTCTCACTGAATGGGACTGTGCCGTTACGTTCAGTTAATGATCCGTCGTACGGTCGAGCTAAAGGAAGGGAGCATGTGTGGTGTCGGTTTACAGATTTCCACTCAAGGTGAAAGAAGCAGCAGTTCTCACTCCTTCAAGATGCTTTTCATGAAATACACAAACTCACACATCAAAAATTCAGATCTTCTGATTCACGATTGTTGTTCATGTTGAAAAGGCTTGAGCACTTTGAAGTGTGACTGTATTCTGGTGGTATATTTGTGATAGTGCAGTGACTGATGTAGCTCCTGGAGCTCAGCAAGTGTTTATTTAACAGAGTGAATTTAGCTCAGTATCTCACACATACAACATGTTCTGACAAGACATTCAAGGTCAGAAGACAAGGCCTCACTCCCCGCCTCCTGCATATGGGCTTTTACCCACGCTCTTTTAACTGTGCTATTTGGGTTTAATACAAAAAGACTGGCTTTTATTGTATATCATTGAAGGATACGATTTATTCATTTTTCTAATATATGTTTTGTGGCCAAAAAATGGTTCTTAACGGATTAGTTCCCTTTTAAAAAAACTTTTGCTGATAATTTACTCACCCCCATGTCATCCAAGATGGCCATGTCTTTCTTTCTTCAGTCCAAAAGAAATGAAGGTTTTTGATGAAAACATTCCAGGATTTTTCTCCATATAATGGACTTCAATGGGACCCAAACGGTTCAAGGTCCAAATGACAGTTTCAGTGCAGCTTCAAAGGGCTTTACTCGTTCATCAAAATGAACGAATCTTTTTTCGAGTCATTTCATTCATTCAACGAACGAAATGAACTAAATGACTCGATAAAAGATTCATTCTTTTTGATGAACGAGTTCGAACAGGAGAGTCACGAACGTACATCACAGAACAGAGCAAGGCGAGCATTTGTGCTAATAAAACGTAAACCTTTTTATTTATTTTTAAATAGCTAGATAAGACCCTTATTCATCGTCTGGTGTCGTTTAAAGCCCTTTGAAGCTGCACTGAAACTGTCATTTGGACCTTGAGCCGTTTGGGTCCCATTGAAGTCCATTATATGGAGAAAATCCTGGAATGTTTTCATCTTGGATGATATGGGGGTGAGTAAATTATCAGCAAAAGTTTTTTTAAAAGTGAACTAATCCTTTAATGGCATCGAAAAACCCCTTTTGTAACCTTTCTTTTTACGTTTTTTTTAATAAAGAAATTAATATTTTTTATTAAGCAAAGGCACATTAAAGTAATCAAAAGGGACAGTAAATGCATAAAAATACTTCTTTTGAACTGAAAACTGCTAAATGTATCGGTTTCCACAAAAATATGAAGCAGTGCAACTTTTTTCAACATTAATAATAATCAGTCATATTTCTTGTGCATCAAATCTGGATATTAGAATGAAGGATCATGTGACACTGAAGACTGGAGTAATGATGCTGACAATTGTCAAATTGAATCGAAAATTCAGCTTTTAAAGTTTTAAAATATTTTATATTATTTAAATTGTTTCACAATATTACTGTTTTTACTGTTTTTGAGTAAATTATTTGAGCTTGGTGAGCATAAGTTATTTCAAAAACATCAAAAAAAAAATCTTACCATCCCCAAATTTTTTAGTGTTACTGTATGTAATCGTGTACTCAGAAAACGTTGACAAACTTTAGCAGATATACTCTTGAAATATTTGTTTTTAAACAGACTCTGGTGTGCATCCGAGTCCTGAAAACAGCTTTCGTGCCAACCAGACATCAGATTTACGTCCGCACCAAATCTCTGCTGTGAAATTGCCTTAAAACACCGTTAGTCACATAATATAACACAATGCTGCATGTATACTATGGAGATCTATAACTCAGACATTTTGCCTTGTATATATTTGTTTCAGGAAGCCAAAGATGACAGTGGGTTACTTGTCTGTCCGCTGTGTGATAAAGGCTTTCAGACCCAACACCAGCTCACCATGCACATCCGCCAGGTAACACGCACGGCTAATTCATTTCTTCAATACACTGATGCATACCTGTTGATTTCTTAAAGTCTGTATGCAAGTCTGTATGGAATAAAGACAAGTACCATTTGTCCCAGAATATGCTTCGTCGGACAACCTGGGAGAGTTAGTCGAGACAATATATTGAAGATCTTGGCCTTTAGTGTTAGCTAGCTGACCCAAATTTCCTTTTTCCAGCACAACACCGATAGTGGGAATGCGGACCACTCTTGCAGTATCTGCGGGAAGTCTCTGAGCTCGGCTAGCTCTCTGGATCGTCACATGCTAGTGCACAGTGGAGAGAGACCCTACAAATGCAGCGTGTGCCATCAGACTTTCACTACCAATGGCAACATGCACAGGTGAGTCATGGTTTTCTAACTAAATTATTTGCATTTTGCTATCCGGAGCCAAGATGTGTCCCTAATGATGTGTTGCTAGGATGTTCTAGGGTTACCAGGGTGTTCTGGGTGGTTACCAGGGTGTTGCTAGGATGTTCTATGGTTGCCAGGGTGTTCTGGGTGGTTACCAGGGTGTTGCTAGGATGTTCTATGGTTGCCAGGGTGTTCTGGGTGGTTACCAGGGTGTTCTGGGTGGTTACCAGGGTGATGCTAGGATGTTCTAGGGTTATCAGGGTGTTCTGGGTGGTTACCAGGGTGTTGCTAGGATGTTCTAGGGTTACCAGGGTGTTCTGGGTGGTTACCAGGGTGTTCTGGGTGGTTACCAGGGTGTTGCTAGGATGTTCTAGGGTTACCAGGGTGTTCTGGGTGGTTACCAGGGTTTTCTGGGTGGTTACCAGGGTGTTGCTAGGATGTGCTAGGGTTACCAGGGTGTTCTGGGTGGTTACCAGGCTGTTGCTAGGATGTTCTAGGGTTACCAGGGTGTTCTGGGTGGTTACCAGGCTGTTGCTAGGATGTTCTAGGGTTGCTAATGTGTTCCAAGTGATTGCTAGTGTATTGCTGTGCAGCATCTAGTGTGTTTTATGGTGTTTTAAGTGGTTGCTAGTGCATTGCTATGCATCTGCAAGGGTGTTCTCAGTGTTTTGGTCTTTTCAAGCATGGTAAGATGCGAAAGAGAACTCAGACAGCATGCCAGTACTGCATTGTGAAGCTACTGTCTGTTTGCACATTTTGAGTGTGTGTGCACAGAGCCGATGTAAGTTCTCATGTTATTGCGCTTGAATGCAGAGCAGATGAACAGAACCCAGATAGCATGATCTAGATCTGCACGATTAATCGTTAAAAGATCGCAATCTCGATTCAAACACCACACAATCTTATTCTTATATGACAATGATTCGCATGTGTTTATTAAACCTTTGACAAAATCGTACCGGAACATTCAGATCTGTGTTGGCGATCAGGTACGAAACAGCTTCACAAACCGTCTTTTCAACCACACAGTATCATTATTTCCATGTTACAAATATTCGTGTTATCACTGAAAAACTTGGATAAAAGGTCATAGTTCGGATATAAACACTGATGTCTACGGAAGCGAAAAATTGGAGTAAATCACCTTTTGAAAGTAGCATAGCGCTTAAAATAACGATTGTATCGATTGCAACGTTACGCCACCAAAATGTATTTGTAAAAAAATGCTGATTCATCCAGTATTGAAACAAGTGAAGTATTTATGAGCGAGTCATTGAATCATTAATTTAAACCAGGGCTGCATTGATTATGCCGATTGAAACGGCACTGGATTATGCAAAGGCTGGGTTTATTTTTATTTGTATTATTATTATTTTTATAAATGCACAGCTTGTCAGTGAAGCACAGCTCTGTGATCAGTAGTAAATTCTGTTCTGTCTGAAAGCCAGAGGCGCTCTTGAGCAGAAACCCTGCAGAAGTACGATAACACGCGTCATTCCCTTTGTGCATCTCTGTAGTTGAATAAACAGAAGTTTGAAATGCTTTTAATGATTAAACACTATTAAAAACACACAACAGCATATGGTTTATCTGAGTTCTTTAAGCCGCCTTGGGTATTTTCATGATAATAAAGTAGATTTATACTTCAATGCTAATCGACTTAGCCTTTATCACTGTATAGCATACTATGAAATAATATGTTGTGTGCCAAGTGATGCTCAACTGTCGTTATGAAGTGAGTTTGGACTAAATACTTTATTAAATGTTGTCTTTTGTTGGACAAGAGGTTCATAAATGCTTCTCATGTTTGGAAAGATATGTTGCTTTTTCAATTGCACCTTATTAGCTACTCAACTTCGCAGTGTTTTCAGATGGAGCAGCATTTGCTACTGATTACAGAGCCGTGCTTCACTAACAAGCTGCGCACAAAAAATTGTGATTTCATAATCGCAATAATCCAAAACGGTTTAATCGCGATTTCATGTTAATTTGTTTAATCGTGCAGCTCTATTTCAAACCATTTTTTAAAAATAATTCAGATTCATTCAAATTTTTAAATAAACTGCAGCAATTAACATTTGTCAGAACCTCTAGTAAAGTACTTTTTTTAAGTTGCCTGTACAGAATCGTGGGAGGATCATGATGTGTTTGAAACAAAAAAAATCTTGATTCTTCTCAGTTTATCTTGAATCGTGCAGCTCTAATGTGATCGTATACTGTAACGCTAGGCATGCTGTGTTAGAAACATTCAATGTTTCTACACGTTAAATAGAAAATATTAAACGCATAATTTGAGAAGTTGAATTTCTCAAGTAGATATGCTATTTTTTTTTAGAGAAGTGAAAGCTTGTTGGTTGATTACATCCTTTAGGCCTTACCCTGGCCCTGCGTTGAAGAGTTGCCCAGAGGATGAGTGTGCCACAAAGATAAATGAGAAGGCGTTGGTTTGTTTGTGTATGTTGGTGGTCATATACTTGTGCTACTGCTGGGGTTTGTCAGCTATGTAGCTCTTGTTTAAGGAGAGAGAGAGAGAGAGTTGCAGGAAGCGAATGGTGACTCTAAAACACCTCCCCCACCCGTCGCTTCCCCAGTTTTGGTCATGGTATCTTCTCCCAGCAGGCCTTGCTGATGGAGGAGGTAAACATGAACTTCCTCCCAAGGTTGTGGAGGTTGATGGTGAAGTGCATATGGGGAATCTGTGTGTGTATTTGTGTGGACAGCTCTCAGTAAGTTGTTAAAGGCCTGCAGGGTAGGATGGCTTGAAGAGACTCTGTAAATTGCAGTTATCTGGTAGTATGCAGAAGTAAAGTCAAATTGTTGGGTGGAATTGGATGGACTACACCACCTTTGATATGCGTGGTATGTGCTGTGACAGATGTGAAGGGAATCTGGATTTACTACATCAGCTGTTAGTCCTAATAACATTTCCTCATCTTTCTCATAGTCTTCGTAATCATTTTTTAATTTTGAGTATGAAGAAAATGTAAACAGTTTGCCTATACAAACAAAAACAAAAATGCGGGCATTCTGCTAGTGTGTAGTTGGGTGTTCTGGGTGATTACTTAATTGTAATATTTTTTTGCCCATTGTTGTAATCTTACAAGCAAACCTTCCCATTACTTGCATCTTTAGCACAAACAGTGCTGGACAAGGTGCATGCCAAAGTTTAATTGTGATTTGTTATGCATGTTAGAATATTTGGCTACATTCACTTCTTTCATAGTTTTCCCCCATTCATTTTTTTTTTGCTCTTCATTGCATTCATGAACGCCTGAAAAATATTTGAGCAGTGTGAGAAAGTTTTTTTTTTTTTCAGTGCTGAGATAAGTTAACTGATAGTTATGAGGCCTCATGTATGACCAAGGAAGTTATCCATGTACTGTAGTTGGCAAGGAATCAGCCATCTTGTGCCAAAGCATCACATGGTTGATGGTGGGGGGGTCAGGGCTGGGAGGAGAAGGAGGGAGTCACTGTTGCCATGGAAAAAAAGTCACAACTTCACAGAAGAGAGTCAAAGTGCGTTCTGATTGGCTGCTTTTATTTGCTTTAACTCCTTCAGTCTTAGCTACTCCACTGAACAGCCGTAGGTTTAAAGGTGTGCCCTTGCTTTGACATTGCTTGGAAAAGAGTTAACTTTCTGACACCACAGTGCCCTCTGTCTGTGCTCTGCGGGAACACCATGGAATGATTGGATTGGATGGAATGAACCTGTTTATGCATCAACAAGTTTTATGATCCTTTACAGATTAGCCAGCCTGCTCATGAAATGTCCATATTGACATCCTTCATTCAAGGACAGGAAACTTCAGTCTAGTGCAATTTGAAAAAACGTTACCGCCACATTACTCATTAATTGAAACTGTTCTGCATGACTCAGTCATATTATTATAAACTAGCAATATTCAACTAATTAGTGTTTTTCAGTGGAGAAGTTGTCATCCTGTGTATGAGGTTACAGTGGTGGTGATTTCCATCCAATCCCAGTTTGCTGACTTGGCAGTGTTGGTTTTCTGTGATTGGTCAAAGCCAAGGTCAGAGTCCAGAACAGAGAGATATAACAGCCTGTCAGATCCTCACACGAGTGTTCAACATGCTGATTGCTATTAATACACCACTGACTGCAGAGTGAAAACTGAGACCTGCAAGACCATGGGATGTCTGACCTTTTTTACACTTGCACATGCATGAAGTACTTTCAATTGATACACTTTTTTTAGGTACACGTATATAAACTTTGGATGGTGCAGACATGTTTCGTTTTAAATTTAACCTTTGATTGATTGTACAATAAATCGTTTTGTCTCTGTGTGAGTTCAGTGAAAGACTGAATTAATAGTGTATGTGATATTTTAGCCAACAGTGGGCTTGAAGCGATTACTTAAGTCAGGCATCCTGATTTCTTTGGGCCTCCACTTCCTATGTATCCTCACCGGTTTTCTCATGATCTCTCTGAAAAATAGAGGATCAACTCATGGCCTTCTCCATGCAACATTACCGCTCTCTTCCGCCGATCTCAACCCGCCATCTTGGACTCTACATATGCACATATAGAGTCTGTGGGATAATTGCAGGAGTTTCCAGCCCATTAGCATCCTCCCATTACAGTCATTTCTGTATTTCATTGCTCCCTATGGGATGAACAGGGACCCTAAATTTCTAGAATATTATTCATTAATTACTCATCCATCAAATTAGTGGGAGGCAGCTGGAAATGTCCTCAAGATGCAACTACTTCCCAAGCATTTGTTCCACAAATCCCCAAGCATTTTTCAGAGATCAGAATCATGTGTGATGACTGCTAAATCTTACAGCTGGCTTGTTAACACACAACATGCAGTTTTAAAGGACTCTTTTATCTGTTTTTAGACACATGAAGATCCACGAGAAGGATTCTGCAAGCTCCATCCCCAACAGTCCGACTCTGTCTCCACCGAAGCGACGGCGTCCCTCTGCGGCCAAACGCAAACTAAACCCAGATGAAGATCGAGAGAAGACGGAGGAGCCATCCAGCAAAAAGGTAAGTGTGGATCCACCATCTTACCCAGTGCTACCTGCACCCCAGGACGGTGCTCCCAAATTAAGCTTTTAACCTGTGTGCTGCAGGTCCTGGAGGATAGTGGGCCAGATGAGCAGAGTTTGAACAAAGGACAGGAGGAAGTCTTGGCCTGTCCTATCTGCTTCAAGAACCTCACATGCAGAAGTGACTTTGACACCCACATGGAGACCCATCCTGACACTACACTGAGGTACAAACACATGCATCAGTATAGTAAATGTATTGTTGTGAAGAGGCATGAATTAGGCTTGATAACAAAGGAATGTTTAGAGTTTGACAATGGAACTGTTCTGGCCCTTCCTACACTCGGTTTTCTGTTCAGTATATTATAGCTGTCCATTAAGCTCAGACAGGAATGTTGTCCCTTTTGTTCGAGGTGAGAGTTGTATTGCAGGGAGACGCCAGTAGCTGAGGCTTTAGGCTGGATCCCTGCAGTTGCTTGGAGATATGGGGGCATGCTTTGTGCTGGTACAGTCATAATTTAACACATCCGACTACAGAGGGAGGAGTAACTATATAAGCAAGGGATTTCTTTTTCAGTGGGATTTTCCTTTTATATTGAGCTACATGTTAAAAAACATTTGTTTGGTTCAGATAGAAATCTTGTTTTACAGGTTTGGCCTTCTGAGTAAGCTAAATTTGTTTTGCTCATTGAAATGTTATGCTAAAATGTAATTGGCTGAGAATGATCATACCTACATGAGTGTAATCCTGTCGACGTGTCCCCCTCCCACTCGTGAGAGGCCAAAGAAGTCCCAACCCACAGTATGTGGCCCCCAGGCTTAAGGCAAGGGAGTGGCATATAGAGGAAAGAAGGGAAAATGGAGGGGGGAGGGACCACAGAGGTTGTGTGCCTGGGGGGGGGGATTTAATGAGACACAGGAGGAGACTTCAGCTAGATGCATTCTGCAGGACATCTCTAGTAGTGTGTGTGTGCATGCATGCATGTGTGTGAGGTGGTATCTGTATCCTTGGAGACATCAGTCTGTAGACTATCCCTCTAAAATCACCCAACCCATGGCTAGCTCTAGTTAATGGATAGCTGTATGGGATTGCTCTGGGTAAAGGAATTTGGCAGGGCCTGTCTGAGTTTCAGAGCAGAGTTATTGTTGCATGGAAGTGCTGCAAATTTAGCACTAATCCTGTGTAATCACAAGAGCTAAGAGTGCTAGTTAAGAGGATCTAGACTGCTGTGAATTGGGTTCCACTCTGAAGAGTTCTAAAAGCAGCTAAATAACCACACTTACACGTACAAACAGACACAAGAATGTTTTTTTCAAGATACAGATATGTTATCTGTCTCACCCAAACAGCCCTTCCAAGTAAGGCAGACACTCCCATACATGCATGCTATAATAAAATGATTAGAACCAACTCTGAAATCTGATTGGATGAGCCACGTTTGAAGCCATTGCAAAATAGCCAATAGAAGCAACAGCATCCTGGGCAGGGGATGGTTTAGTGTAATTATATGAAACATTGCTTGAACTACATGACAGCTACATTTTGCTTCTCCATTTTGATTTACATGATTTTCTCATGCAACTGTATTAAAGCATTCACAAGCAGTAATCTTTAACCTGTTAGCACTTTAGCTCATTATGCTTCTCAGGTGGATGCGCTGCTATGCTCTGCCTTGCATTGCATTGTGTATGTCTGCTGAGATAAAAGCTGCTTATAGTCCCTATGGACACGTCATCACCATGATCAGGGGCAGGACATGTGACAAGACCAGTGCACAGACATTAACCAGATGTCTGTTGCAGCACCCAATAAACACTGAACGAGAGCCATTGTAGGCTAGGGTGTGATTACTATTGACTTTCAAATTCACCTAGGAAATCCCAGATACATTTTGGATGTCTAGGATGCATTTCTACAGCACACTGTAGACTGGGCACTGTATTTATTGAAGAATGTGGGCAATGATAATAATAATAATAATAATAATAATGTCAGTGTGTTATTGAGCATGAATTTATGCATATACAACATGCAGATTAACTACAAATAGATACAAACAATGTGTGTGGTGTGTGTATCTTTGAAATCAACACCTTACATAAGCATTCTTATTCCTAGATGTGATTTATGCTGCATTTCATTCCGGACACACCGAGGTTTGCTCCGCCACAATGCAGCTACCCATAAGCAACTACCCACAGACCCCAATGGACGACCCTTTATTCAGAATAACCCATCCATCCCTCTTGGCTTTAATGATCTGGCTTTCATTGACTTTTCATGCCAGAAGTTTCCTCGTATTGCCCAGGTAAAAGCCATTGTCAACTTTTCTGTGGTTAATCTGCACAGTTTGTAAAAGTTCTTTGTCTTGACTGTAATGTGCAAGTTTTGTTAAGTTTCAGTTTTATTTTGACCCACAGATTTGGTGTGAAACAAACCTCCGCCGATGTACTGGCAAATTCCATCGTTTTGTATGTGACACATGTGATAAGGCATTCCCTCTTAGCTCAGCTCTGGACTTGCACAAAGCCTCACATGAGACTTCAAGTGGCACCCAAGAGACCACTTCACCCTTAATTATGAAAGATGAGCTTCCCACTCCTGAGAAAAGTAGCTTCATGGACTCCCTGGGCTTGCAGCACATCTCTCAGATCAAGCCTGCCCCCTCAGAAGAGGATATCCAGCAGGCCAAGCTAGATAGCATACGGATTATCCATGTTGATCCGAATCAGTCCACCGTACCTCAAGAGGCTGGCCTTGGTGGTGGGGTTAACCTGTCACTTGTAGACCCAGCGACTCTTCACGGACTTTCCCATCAGGAAGCTCTCAAACTGCTGTCCCTTCAGCCTTTCCAGACAGGTTTTCTGGTGCAGCCAGATGGTGGTATGGTGGTGAAGCCGGTTTGTGGTGAATCCGGCATGGAACTTGCTGATATACAGCAAATACTCGAAAATAGCTTCAGCTGCTCCTAACCAAATCTCGCTCCCACCCTTATCTAAGGCACCCTGTAGTGCTGTTCAGTCGGGATACAAGCAGATGCCTCCTCTCAAGCCAAAGCCCTTGGTGGCTCCCAGAACCAGTATGGTAGCTTCAACTCCACCACCCCTATTTAACACCCAGCAAGCTTCACTGGGCTGCATCAGCCCTAGCCTCCCACCCCCTGCCAGCCATCCTCTCAAGACAGCAAGGGATCTCTCCTCATCTTCCTCTCCCTCTTCTGCCAACAACCAGGCTTCTGCAGAGAGGATACAAATGGAGGCAGACTGCATGGGAGATGCCCATACCCCAATGGACATGGACGAAAGACATATCAAGCAGGAGAATGGCAAGTTAGATGAGACCACTGTAAAGAAGGGAGGAACTCAAAAAGGCTCATACCCCTGTCGATTTTGTGACAAGGTATTTGCGTTCTCTGGTGTGCTACAGGCACACATGCGATATCATTTGGGCATCCTACCCCACCAATGCAATATCTGCGACTATGTTGCTCCAGACAAGGCTACATTGATCCGTCATTTGAGAACGCACAGTGGTGAGCGCCCCTATGTCTGCCGGCTCTGTCATTACCCATTTACTGTCAAGGCTAACTGTGAGCGCCATCTTCGCAAAAAACACATGAAAAACAATCGCAGGGAGATTGAGAAAAACATCAAGTATGTTACCTCGTCCACGTCCACAGCAGATGTACTGGAGCAGGCTGGGACTAGTGAAACTACATGCCGCTTCTGTGGGGAGGACCTAAAGACCTTCCGGGCCCTGCAGATTCACTTGCGAACACATAATGGCTGCCAGCGAAAGCCATTTGAGTGCAAGCGTTGTGGAGCAGCCTTTCTTGCCAAGCGTAACTGTATCCATCACCTTCTCAAACTACATCCAGAGGTCCAAGAGCAGGATATTGAAGAGCACATAATCACTCTTCTAGCTGCCTCAACCCAAAATAGCCCAAACCCATCTCCTCTCAATGGGGTTTCTCCTAGCACTGTGGTGCAGCCTATCAAGATTGAAGACCTCAACTTCTACGGCGTGGATATGGATCAACCTCTGGACTTCTCTAACAAAAGTCGTGGGGGCAGCAGTGTTGGAAGTGTGAGTGGATCACCCGGGATCAAAATTGAGCCCGTCTCCTATGACTCTTCCATGGAACCCATTGACCTCTCTATTCCTAAGAATCCTCTGAAAAAGCTTAAACAAGACATTGAGGCTGTATTGCCAAGAGAGATTAAGAAAGAACATTCAACCATTAGCATCCTTGCACAGGCTCTTCAGACTGATAAATCCATTGATGAGAAACCGCTTGGATGCTACCAGGTCCCCGTAGCCTTGACCTCCCTTACTGGTAGCACTATTTCTGCAGGAAGACCCTTGCGTCTAAAGCCCCTGCTTCCTAAACCTTCCTCTGCTGGTGTGAAGGAGCTTCCACCACTAGCATCCATTGCTCAGATCATTTCCTCTGTTTCTGGTGCCCCTGACCTTCTAAAACGGGACAACACTAATAGCCTTCAGGCTGATTCTGACACACATGGCAAGCAAGAGTCAACAGATATCTTGATAGAGGAGCTCTCTGTAGAGATCTCCAAGAAGAGATCCAGGAAAAGGGCTTCCAGAAGCATAGCGAAAGAGAAAACTGTGATAAATGCCACAGACCCGAGTATTGATTTGGAGTCTAGTGGGGAGTTTGCAAGTGTTGAGAGGATGTTGGCGAACACTGATGCCAACAAGTTCAGTGCCTATCTTCAGACCAACACAATTGAGTTGGCAAGAAAAGACGGGCAGCAGCCAGGTGCTAGTGACGAGAAAGAGGTGAAAGATGAGAAACGCTTGCCAGCCCGGCAGACTATTCCACCCCATCAGTCCAAAGGGAAGAAGAATGCATACTCAAATTCTGTGCAAAAGATGACTTGCCCTTTTTGTCCCAGAGTTTTCCCTTGGGCTAGTTCGCTTCAGCGCCACATGTTAACACACACAGGTGACTCTTATGTACATTTTCACAGACTACAGCACTACAAGGGTGTACAGAGTTAATGTACACCTTCTATGTTACCCCTCATAGTATGTGTGTAATTTATTTTCTTGCTTTTATTTTGAATTTCTTAAACAGGTCAGAAGCCATATCCTTGTCCCCAATGTGATGCCTTTTTCTCGACCAAGTCCAACTGTGAGCGACATCTTTTACGCAAACATGGCGTTTCCAACCGAGTGCTTAGGCGCAATGGTGGAAGACCCAAGTCTAAAGATGCAGAGGAAGGCTCACAAGACAGTGCAGGTATCAAAAATAATATACAAACTTTAAATTGCTTATAGACAGTGGTATCTTTTTAACTGTTGATTGAGGTTAAAACTGTTCTTTATTACCTGATGTGTAATGTGTCCATTAATATTTTAGAAAGCACATCTGAGACAGACCTTCCTTCGAGTGAGGCAATGGATCTCACAAGATCAGACCCTGAGAAGCCTGAAGCAATGGATGCTGAAAAACCCTCACCAGCTAAGCCGACAGAAGCGGCTCTGGTAGAGCCTATTCCTCACAAAGAGGAGGACGACCCAACAGCCCTCGAGTCATTGAAGAACAGTGACTCAGAAAAAGAGGATGGTGATACCCATAGCAATAAGACCCTTGACTTGATGTTTGTCTGTAAGCCAAAGGACTTCAAGATCACAGAGAAAGACCTGCCACAGTCCTCCCCAGCAGCAGATGGTGACATGTCTGATAAAACACCTCAGGATGAGTCCAAATTCACCTGCAAAAGTTGCAAGAAGAGTTTCCGCTACGCTGCCACCCTGACCAGACATGAGAAAGTTCATCAGCAGGATGAAGCATTAGACTCAACTAACGGACCTGCACAAAGCATTACAAAATCGGCTGATCCAATTGTGCCTTGTGAAAATAAGAAGGAGGTTACAGACGAAGAGGTGGAGAGCGTAAAGAAGGGCACATCTGAGAACGAGGGAACGGGCAGTGTGGTGGAGAGTGGGTCGGAGGAAGATAAGGAGGAGAGGAGTGATGAAGAGGGAGCTGCAACTGAACCAAAGAGTGCCGAGGGAGAAAGTGAAGAAATTGGCAGCAAGCCAGACAAGAGGAAAAAGGTGTGCAATATATGCAACAAACGTTTTTGGAGCCTTCAGGATCTCACCAGGCACATGCGCTCTCACACAGGTACAGACAAACCTAAAAAACATACTTGGCTT
The DNA here is from genome assembly GCA_036326025.1 of Chrosomus eos. Taxonomy (NCBI): domain Eukaryota; kingdom Metazoa; phylum Chordata; class Actinopteri; order Cypriniformes; family Leuciscidae; genus Chrosomus; species Chrosomus eos. The sequence goes on from CM070840.1 coordinate 30,321,163, forward strand.
GATAAATCATTCATAAGAACTGACAGCTCTTGTTTGATAACTAAATGTTTCGGTTTCACTTTATTTTAAGGTGTCATTGTTACAGTGTAATTATATATTTAAGTACTGGGTAATATTAATTAACTACATGTACTTACTATAGGATTAGGATTTGGTTGAGGGTTAGTTGCATGTAATTAATTTACTGTTCTTACTGTAGTAAGCATATGTAACAAGGACACTGTAAAATAAGTGTTACCAATGTTTCTTATTAAAAGCTCAATGTTTTTAAAGTAACACCAAGTAACTTTTCCTCTTGGTCGCCCTACTGGTTGGAACGAAATTGTCCATTACCGCTGTCGTAAATAATTTAGCCTACCGTAGCACGCACGCTCGCAATTTAGCCAGCACCGGCTTTAGAATGAACGATGTCCACAGACAAGGTAGAGTATGATACATGATTTCATGAAAGGATGATGTATTGCGACATCAGAAACTAAGAAAAACGAAATAATGACTATTGTAGCGCTTGACGTAAAGCAGTCGAATTTTGTAGTTCTTTTTGTGAACCCCGAAGTTACATAGTGCCAGTAAAAGCGATACAGACCCCGTCAGGCGATGGCAGAAGTGCCTTTCACCCTGTTACAACTTGATGAACCACTGATGTGATTTTGGAAACATTATTTTAAGGTAAACAATGTTACATAGTGTTGCTTTAATGTCTCCTTTCTACCAGGTGAGAGGCCTTACAAGTGTCAGACATGTGAGCGCACCTTCACCCTCAAGCACAGTTTGGTCCGACATCAGCGTATCCACCAGAAACTACGCGGAGTGGATAGTGACGGTTCGACTTGTGGCGCCGCAGGTGGACCCGACGAGGAGGGCTTCAGTGGGCGTTCGGCTAGCGAAGGCGAGTGCACACCCACCAGCACCAATCCACCCTCTGAGAACGAAAGTGAAATAACAGACACTGTTAAGGGGGAACCAACCTCAATGGATAAAGAGGACTGTGTTCCCTCTGTGGAAACTGAAGAGTTTAAACTAACTTCCGAGACTGGACCAGAAACACCCAAAGAACCTTCAGCAGAGGAACAAGCATCAGATTCATCCAACACATCTGACGTAGAGCCGTCGGAGGGATTCATCCACGGTTTACTGGAGATCCACACCAATCCCACTACTGAGCACATTTTGCCCACCTCCGAACCGCCACTGCTTGGGGTGAAGTGAAGAGCGACTCTTTCTTGGTTTATCTTTACGTTGTGAAACTGTGCTGCAACAAGAAGCAGTGCCATATAACACAAGTACATTGCAGCAAAAAAGCGATGACTGTTTCCAAGTGCCTTTCTACTTTTTTTTTGCTATATCTTTATCAGCATTTATCATGATCTAAAGTTGATTTTTTATAGTATTTTACAATGATCATTGTGTTTTTTTTTTGGTGGAATCCTGAGAGAACTACAATAAGCAATATATGAACAAACTTGCATATCGTTTTGTACAGTTCAGCGACAGTGAAAACTGTCTTATGAAAAGCAGGTTTATAGCCTATTAAGCGAAGGCTGAGACTAACAAAGGATATATTTCTACTGAGAGGCTCGCACCCAAGTGCATAACTGGAATACGCAAAGACGACTTGTTCACCACAGGGCTTCTTCGTGGCTGTTTGTCCTCCCTTTATTTGCCAGTAGTTTCCCATTTTGTGCAAATCCTTTAATGACAAAGGCTTCCAGAGTAATTGTTTTATTACAATAATGAGCTCTGTTGTTCTGGGTGCTGTGTCACGTAGAGATTTTTCTTGGGGGGAAACAGCCCAGCAAAGATCTGAGGGTCATACTTGGAAAGGTGTTGAACAGCTATGATGTAAAGTATATGGGCAATGTTTGCCCAAAAAATAGGTGATGAATGTCCAGCTGTGCTGATTGTGTCAGATGTCCTTAGCATTAGCGTTTTGTTTTTTGGCACAAATGGGTGGTTTTTAATGAGGGAAGGCATGTTTTTAACTTAAGGGCTCATGAATTACTGTCCCTCAAGCCCCATCTCAGCTACTTAAGAACACAAAAACAACAAAAAAGGAATTAAGGAAGCCCATGAGTTATAAATCTGATGTACTTGACAAAAATTATGAAATGTGTTCCTGTTTCCAGGGTGACCCGTCTTCCAAAAACATCACTTATTATAAGCCTTACTCTTTCTTCTGAGCTTTAGGCAGGTGTCTCACTTTCTGCCGGGCTCTTGAACTTAAATTCATGGTGTACTTGAACCCTGTCGCCCTGCTGCCTCCTGTCGGGATGTGCCTCAACTAGGAGGACCCCATGTCAATCACACGTTCTTTTGTAGTGTTGGATCTCTTTGACCTCTCAGTTTTATGAACTCATGTTGTAAAAAAAAACCTCAGACACAAACAAAGCAAACCTCAAAGGGCATGAAGACTGTTTGAAATCGCATGGACTGGTGAGCATCTTCTGATTTCCTGGAGCAACCGTCTAGCAAACGAATGACTGTTGACCTGCAGGATTATATAAGAAGGCAAATGAGTGAAAAGGAGTATTGAACCAATTGTGGCAATGGAGAGAGAATTTGCCCCCGATTGGAAATCAGGTTGTGCGCGCCCCCTAGTGGTGAAGATCTAACATCTCTGCTCAGGCAGGAGACTTGTAGTATTGGATGAACTTGAATGCAATTGCAATCGCTTTCTCAATCTGTGTATTTCCGGGACTTCTGCTTCTCCCGATGCCTTTTCCTGGGTTCATGTGAGTGTGTTTTGTGTTGGTTGTGCGTGGAAGTGGTTGGGTTTCTGGTAAGAATGCTCACAGACTGTTTTTAATGTATTTATTATGACCCAGTGCAGGTGAAGAAGTAAATGTGGAGAAGCCATGTATTAACACAATTATGCTGCATAAAAAAAAATGATTCAAATTCAATACTTAGCATCCCAGCGTTGATCTGGGCTCTTGATGATAAAAATCACTTTTGATCTGAAAGCTTTATGTAGACCTTTGTATGCATTTTTATTTTTTAGAATGTGTGGTCTGTTTCTGTTATCTTTATTATATTATTATGATGATGATGATTATTTCAGTTTGACAGAGAGATACAAGTTGTTTTCATTGATATATTCTTTTAAGTGTAAAACTGTGAAATTTACTGTTGTTCTGCTATGGGTGAATCTGTAGGGTAGTTTTGCATGATAACCTTTTATGTTGTTGATTTATAAAGTTTGTTTTTTTCCCCTCTCTTTTTGCCCCACCCGCCGCCTCGCTCTGTCTCACTCTCAGGGTTCGTACAAAAGGCTTTCTCAAATCGTAATTTTCCTTGCTAAATTTTGTTCTTCACCTATGATTTCTGAATATATTAAATCGTCAATCACTACTTTTTTAGCACTTGACTGTGAATTCAAATCAACAGGGTGGAGTTATCAAATCCACATTCCACTCTTCGGTTTTCTACAAGATATGTTCACTTTTTTCCCTGTTTTTCTTTTCTTGTTTTAATCCTCCCTGTCTCTTTGGAAGAATGGAGACCCGTCACTGTTTGACGTGTTGACCGGTGTAAAAGGGAGTTTCGTGTCGCTGCTACATCCCCAAAAATAATTCTACTGGACTTGAATGGAACCAGAATCACCAGAACATTTTTGGTACACTACTCTTGTTCTTTGAATGGGTGCTTCAGAATCAGAAATGTAAGCTGTTCTGTATCAAAACTATTCAAGCAATAAAGATATATTAATGAAAAGGTGTGGCAGTATTTTTTTTTTACCTTCCCAAAAACGATCAGGCAGTGTTGTTGCCTATTTAATGCATAATTTTGTGTTCTTCAGTCCAGATTTTTACTGTTAAGCTTTTGTTTTTGGCAAGCAATAAAGCCCTATACATTTCTTAACCCATTTTTCCAGAAAGAAGTACATCCAAAATCGCATGCTGTTGTTGTTACTACATTTGATGAGGAACGAACTTCACAACCATTAAATATAGAGTCAGAATGTGTGCAGTAAATCCAGACGGACCACATTTGCAGTGTTAGATTTGTTATGTGAGAGTTGTGTTCATTCACTGCCATTCAAGACCCCTCACGGTTATAGTAAAGTGTCCAATGGATGTGCACTTCAGAATCGCTGTGGAAGTAGTACCCAAATGTTTTATGAATAGTAATACTGTGAATTGCACGCTTCTCATGTAATGTTTACTGTAGGAGATTAGGCATATTCGGACACAGGGACGACTGTTTCCAGGGATTTTGCATGTTGCATCCACACCCAGGATTGGCTTCAGTAGTTAACCCCTTCTGGTAGATGCTGTAACTACACCATGCAAATAACCCTTACAGGGATAGTTCACCCAAAAATGAAAATTAGCCCATGATGTCTCGCCCTGAAGCCATCCTAGATGTATATGACGCTCTTCTTTCAGACGAACACAATGGCTCTTCCAAGCTTTATAATACCCATCAAAGCGCATCTATCCTTGATTAAAGTGCTCAAAACTGCGCTGGGGGGTTAATAACGGCCTTCTGAAGCGATGCGTTAGTGTAAGAAAAATATTCATATTTAAAAATTTGTATCGACTATTTTCCGGCAAAAGAGTAAAACTTGACGATGTATGATTGTAGGTTCAAACACACAACCGCGTTCGTAATTACGTTGTGCATCAAGTTCAAGTTTTACTCTTTCGCCGTAAATCGATGCGTACAGCCGTCTGCCGGAAGCTAGTTATTTAAGTCAATAAAGTTTAAAATATGAATATTTCTCTTACACTTAGAAGGCCTTTATTATTAAAGTGTAAATTGCAGGTTAACCACCACAACTGATTAATGTGTACATTAAAGTGCCCAATATGTATATATTTAAAAAATTCTGTCTTAAAATGCGTTAAAATAACATTTATTGGGGTTTCTTCAAAGGTAGCGTGTTTTTTACCGTAACTGGGTGATGATGTCATAACAGGGAGCTGCGGGCAGTAATGCACTCACTCTGTGTGTGCTGTTTGAGGGAGAATAAAACGATTTGCGGGACTCCCGCAAACTAGAAATATCTGAATAAAACGTAAAAACTAATACAATTTTATTCATCTGTTGCAGAAAATCAATAAGAACATCTAAAACAAAATAGAAACGGTTTACAGGCAGAGTTTCTATTTCTAACATGTCAGCAGCGAGGAGCGATGTAGCCAATCACAGCCATATGTGTTGATTTCTTGAACGCAACAATAGCCAATCAGAAGCATTTACGATGGACTCCCCTCACCGCTCAAAACAGACTTTTTGTTCAGTACTGTTCTGTATGCTGGCAAATCCTCTAATTATAACAAACATAGTGTAACGTTATATATTATGAAAGCTTCATTGATAATAACAGAGATGTGTGAGATCGCGATGAACTGATGTCAGCTTCATGCCATGCACGCAGTAGCCCGCTTGCTTTTATGTTATAACAGCGACACGTAGGCTAACTTGAAAGTATGTGGAGGTACAGAAAAAAAGTATTTTTGCGGGCGGGAGCGGGACAAAACATGAATGTTGCGGTCGGGAGAAAGTAATTGAGCACGTCGGTTATAACGACACACGTATTCAAAAATAGCCGGGTTTAAACCGGGCTCGGGCTCATAATTACAGTTAATGTGTCGGGACGGACTCGGACACAGCGGGCTCGGGTAACGTTAGGGTCTTGCTTGATGTTTTAGGCCTGATCTAAGCTCTACCTCGGGTAAGTTATGCTAACACTTACAGGCACGAATCAGCCGTTTGTCCTTGGGAAACTTGTGGAGCCTCTCCCCCGTTTTTGGTGTATTCGTACATCCCGCACAAGCACAATAGTTAACCATTTTCGCTAGCTAGGTCTCCTCCAATATAACGTAACTCTGGGCTTGGAGCATAGACCGTAGAAGCTTGGAGTCCCTGTTATGACATCACGCCCAGCCTAGTGGAAGGAGGGGGCGTGGTTAAAAGCACTGTAAAACGAACCAACTTTTCATTATATTCAGCATTTGGTATAAAAAATATTAAAAAAAACAATGGTGGGCGGTTCTTATCTTTATATTTAGTAAGCACATTGCATTATCTTCGTGACGATTTTTACCTGAAATTTACACTTTAACCCCTGGAGCACTTTAATCAGGGATGCGCTTTGATGGACTTCCAAAAACAAAAACCCATTCACTCCCATTACAAACCTTGAAGAGCCAGGACTATTTTTAATATAACTCCAATTGTATTCGTCTGAAAGAAGAGCATCATATACACCTAGGATTACTTAGGGGTGAGTAAATCATGGGCTAATTTTCATTTTTGGGTGAACTATCCCTTTAATTACAACACAGGCCCTGTCCCAAACGCTACACTTCATATGCACTCAGTCGGGTGGACCTATAACGGCCACAACATGCGCCTGATCGTGTGCTTCAGGAGTTGTAGAGTGTCCCATTTGTTATTTTAGGTTTCAGAACTGTGCCCCCCTTTGCGGTCGTTACGCGCCCTCGATACACACTTTTGCTGAGCCCGCACTGAAGCGACTTCTAAAGTGACATTATGTCACATGAGTGCGGACTCATAGGAAAAGTTAATTTAGTGAGAGATTAGTGATGCCTCAGTGTTTTATTGAAGGTCTTTTATTCCTGCTTTAACGAAGCGGTGTAATTATTGTATATGGATAGATTGTGCTGTAATGTTAAATTGTTTGTGATGTTTAATGAGGGCGAATGAGATTCCCTTCAAGGGGATTAATAAAGATGTTTAACCAAACCATAGGAAGACCGTGAGTGTTTAGTGCCATTTGGGACGGGCCAGAGAAACAGGCAGACAATAAGAGGAACATTGTGACTGTGACCACTAAAATAAATTATATATAGAAAAATATTTTCAAGATTAAACATTTACAACTCATTCATTTAATTTACATCTATTATGAGATGTCAGGTATAAAATAAACAAATTATTACAAAAACTTTGGTGGCCAAAGTAATACATTATAATATTAATGCAACGAGTGGGTGGTTGTACACTTGCATGGCATTTAAGCAGATCCTGAATCTGCAGACTTTACATTTTCTACACTGACTTGAGGAAAAATCTGTGGAATGGATTTAAAAACAGTAAAATGTATTAAATACAGCTTTGAGCTTAAAATATTTAACTGCTGACTATTTAAAGGTCAGGAAATGTGTAGAATAACAAGCACAAATTCTGCAACATGAACATGACATTTAGGTTTTTGTACTGTATTAGACTTGTTCAATTAAAGGATTAGTTCACTTTTAAAAAAACTTTTGCTGATAATTTACTCACCCCCATGTCATCCAAGATGTCCATGTCTTTCTTTCTTCAGTCGAAAAGAAATGAAGGTTTTTGATGAAAACATTCCAGGATTTTTCTCCATATAATGGACTTCAATGGGACCCAAACGGTTCAAGGTCCAAATAACAGTTTCAGTGAAGCTTCAAAGGGCTTTAAACGATACCAGACGATGAATAAGGGTCTTATCTAGCGAAATCATCGCTCATTTCAAACATAAATAAAAAACTTTACGTTTATGAGCACAAATGCTCGCCTTGCTCTGTTCTGTGATGCACGTTTGTGACTCTCCTGTTCGAACTCGTTCATCAAAATGAACGAAACTTTTTTCGAGTCATTTCGTTCATTTCGTTTGTTGAATGAATGAAATGACTTGAAAAAAGACTCGTTCAAAATTAATGAATCTTTTTTCGAGTCCCTTCGTTCGTTGAATAAACGAAATGACTCGAAAAAAGATTCGTTCATTTTGATGAACGAGTTTGAACAGGAGAGTCACGGACGCGCATCTCAGAACAGAGCAAGGCGAGCATTTATGCTTATAAAACAAACTTTTTTATTTATTTTTGAAATGAGCGATGGTTTGGCTAGATAAGACCCTTATTCATCGTCTGGTGTCGTTTAAAGCCCTTTGAAGCTGCACTGAAACTGTCATTTGGACCTTGAACCGTTTGGGTCCCATTGAAGTCCATTATATGGAGAAAAATCCTGGAATGTTTTCATCAAAAACCTTCATTTCTTTTCGACTGAAGAAAGAAAGACATGGACATCTTGGATGACATGGGGGTGAGTAAATTATCAGCAAAAGTTTTTTTAAAAGTGAACTAATCCTTTAAAGCCCCTTTCACACCGGGAAATTGCCAGAACGCCTTCTGTGTGAACGCAAACACGACCCGGGATTGATACCGGGTTGAGGACCTAGTAACATTGCCGGAATCAGTCCCGGAACCCGCGCTGTGTGAACAAAAGCCAGGACCAATGTCGTAAGGGGTGTGTCATAGTGATGACACATGTGCCATCGCGCAACTCTGTTGCTCTTAGAAGAAAGTTTGTGTTTGTCATCAACAAAGAAAGGACGAACAAATGTCTGCAAACTGAAACGAAGCAGAGACAGGAGCTCCTCACAATCCGCGCTGAAGCTGAGATCGTTCGCCAGCTCTGTGGAAAGGTATGCGCCTGTACATGTTTTCGACGCGTACGTTACACGTCTCATCTTGACGTCATGTGTCTTTACGGGATCTTTACGGATTGTGTGTGAATGCACTCACAGATCCCGGCAAATCACTGGTAGTGTGAATGAACCGAAATCAAACAATCCCGGGACAAATGCCGGGTCACATTATCCGTGTATTTTCCGGAATCTCTGTGTGAAAGGGGCTCTAGAGAGTTTAGCTCAGATGCAAACACCCTTGAACAAGCTAATAGCGGTCTAAAGATTAGATTACTTGGAAATTACAGGCAGGCGAGCTGAAGTCGAAATGACAGTGGACCTTCAGGAGAAGAATCGAAGAACCCTCGACTACATAAACGTCCTTTTTGCATGTTCATTCAAGATTTACCCTGGAAATTCCTCTCTTCTCTCCAGTATAAGTATGGCGAAGATCTCCCAATTGGGAGTTTGTGTATACATCAACAGTTTAAAAAAAAGGTGTAGGTAATTTTTGAGACCTCCCGAATGTATAGAGTTCTTCAGACTGGACGGTTCTCATCAGGAGTCTCATCTCACTGATCGGGACTGTTTTCCATGTGAACTGAATCATCTCCACAGGTGTTGTGTGGTTCCTGCTCAACTATAACTGAATGCAGTGGTGTGGATTCTTGATCAAAGTTTTTAGTCGAACTCAATACCACCTTTCTAATGAAGAGGGTTCGAGTCTTCACGGATGGAGATCGGCTTCTGGAGTAAGTGTAAAATGCAATTCCTTTTCTTAAAAACTGCTTTTTTGGCATCAGGATACTAGCAGTGAATAAATGCTGCAGATTCTTCAATGCGCTCGGATGTTTGGCAAGGTGAGAACCCCTGGTTTCCTTCCACATCATTAATTTTTAAAAGTCTCAGATGATACTGGACTCGAAGGAGCTGAAGAGACAGTGATAGCCTTCACGTCATCCATTATAGCAATGCAGTTTTCTTCAGATTTTACTTGACATTCTGCAAAAACATACCAGTGTAGTTACATTGCAGGAAAAAGTAATAATCAGTCATTTTAATTTCCACGGCTGCCCCCTAGACCTCAAATATGGCTTATCATTTGAAACATAAGTAGTAGCAGCTTTACATGGCAACTCGCTCTAACGGTAACCTAGATAAATGTGCGCTATTATAAGGCGCATATCCAAGTATTTGTGTGGAAGCTAAAGAATAGCGTGCTTTACTGCATGACATGAGGGCCTAAAGGTCATTACACATTGAGTCCGAAGTTTTTGCATGCGTTTTTTCGTATCAGTCATTTGGTGGCTCTAAATTGTCAAAACAACATTCAAATGCTTGTTACGGATACAGAAAACACAGAAAATGTGAACTTTTTTATGACAGACGAAAGTTTCGTAGACATAACAGGAGGTCGTATTTATTTTTTAACGTGCGGAAATTTCAGACCTTAATATTAGCGGAAACAACTTAAAATACGTTGTTATATATAATACGACACACTGGCTGTGTCTACTTTTAAAATAACCATTTCCATTTAAACATATAGGCTACTACCTGATTATGTAACCCGTATGAATGGTGCATTTCCTCCAAAGCGGAGATGGCGAGTCCACATCGTCAAATTCATCTTTGCGGCCGACACAGACTCAGAAAACACTAGTTTATTAAAGTTCTCCTTTTATAAAATATAAAATGTCTCCTTGCTATTTTTTCTGACACATTCATAATGAACTTGTACCATGCTTTGCTGCAAGCTAGGCTATATATTACGCCTATATAGCCTTTATTAAAGGCTCATTATGTTTCAGTAATTAAATAAATATAAACGTGCGATTAGTCGACTAATGGCTTTAATGAACGACTAAAAAATGTTTAGTCACGGGCAGCCCTATTAAAATGACATGTTTATTGTGTATGAAGGCAAATTTCAACACTGATTTTTGTCAAAATCTCTTCTCTCTCTCTCTCTCTCTCTCCTCCCCTCTCTCTCTTCTCTCTCTCTCTCTCTCTCTCTCTCTCTCTCTCTCTCTCTCTCTCTCTCTCTCTCTCTCTCTCTCTCTCTCTCTCTCTCTCTCTCTCTCTCTCTCTCTCTCTCTCTCTCTCTCTCTCTCTCTCTCTCTCTCTCTCTCTCTCCTCTCTCTCTCTCTATATATATATATATAATATATTTTACAAGTTTTCACTGGGAATGTGAGTGCAAATTTGACCATACAAGTTGTATACAAAAGCAGTTGTGCGTGATCCAGCGTTTATTTCCAAAGTACAAAGAAGAACTTGTTAAGTGTTTGGTGTCGGTCCTGTTTATGGATATGAAGCTTGTATTCTTGTAGCCAAAAAGTACAACATTAGTTAGATGTTAAATGGGTGAAATGTTTCTTAGAATAACAGAAGTGTGCACATTTTTATGAGCACACAGTTCATTGGTTTTGAAGGAGAGGCTGGTGGCATCGAACCACGTAAGAGAAATACACATGATATATTTTTGAACTGGCTGTTTGTCATAACCTGAGCCATACTTACCGTATTCATCAGCAGACTCTGGTTCTTTCTTAACTTCTACAGCTGCGTTAGACGGGCCTACGCCAACCGTGACCTTCACAACCTCCTTTGTTGCAGGTAAATCCTTCCCCTCTGTAAAATTTTCAATTTAGACAGAAAATAGAAAGCATTTCAAAATTCATTGCAATCATTATTTATACTTCAAAAAAGAGCAATAAGAATAATTCATAACACTGTAAAAATAATGAGTTGGTGTGTTCCAAATATCCAGTCTAAAGCACTAAAACTACTTGATCGAGTTGAATTTCAAACAGCAGTAATTATGTTTAAGGCTAGAAACTATTTATTGCCTGGCAATATACAGAAAAGCTTTCCTGAGGAGAGGCTACGACTTAAGAGGAACGCAAAGTTTCAGACTCCCAGTTTTCAAACTACTAGGTAAAGTGTTTGTCAGTGAGGTTAAATTGTGGAATAAATTAAATAATGAGTTAAAGCAATGTACAAACTTATTCCATTTCAAAAAGATGAGCAAAGAAATTATATTCCAGAGGTACAAAGAAACACAGTGCTAATAATAACCTGAGCTTATATTGAATCATTTTTAGTATGTGTGTAATATATGTATGTGAATAGAACTTTTGAATATATACTTTTTCATTGATTATAGATTTATTATCTATGTAGATTTATTAGTTTGTAGCCATTTCCTTAAATATAGTAGTACGTAATATAGTAGTTTTACTTCTTCCTACTCCTTTTTGTACATGTACATTTTAAGTACGGGAAAGTATGGAGTTTTATGTTGTTGTTCATTTGTTTTGTTTTTACCATTATTATTATTATTTAATTTTTCTTTCTGTATTTACATGTTCAAAATAAAGACATCAATCAAAGTCATGAAGGTGAGTGAATAAATGAGAGATTTTTCATTTCGGGATAAACTCTCTCATACCTGCATGCATTACACGCAGGTGTTTTTTCATGGATGATGAGTGAGCGAAGAATTTGAGGCATATGGGGCACTGGTAAGGCTTCTCCCCCGTGTGACTCCGCAGATGTACAGATAAATGTGCAAACTGTCGGTAGCTCTTCTTGCACTGAGGACACTGGTACGGCTTCTCTCCAGTGTGAACCCTCTGATGAACCACCAGATCTTTAGCTTGGCCAAAACTCTTCCCACACTCAGGGCACTCGAACTTGGGTTTATTCTCCTTGGAGTGAGTCCGCAGGTGGACCTTCAGGTGTCCCGCCTGACTGAAGACCTTCTCGCACTGAGGACACTCGTGCTTCTCTTCGGTGTGTGTGCGCCGGTGCAGAACCAGACTGCTGGGATGACTGAAGCTGCGCTCACACTGCGAGCACTGGAAGAGTTCGTCGCCGCGGTCGTAATGGTGCCGGCGCTGGTGACGCGCGAGGTCCGATAGTTTGACGAATCCTCTCCCGCACTCGGAGCATTTGTGAGGTCGTTCTCCTTCGTGAACGTAGCGCACGTGTTTCCTGAGGCCAGCCGCTTGAGTAAACGTCTTCAAACACAAACTGCATGTATGAGACACACCTGGAATTATAATATACAATGTTGTTGATAAAATATTCGTTTCCTGTTAACACTTCTTGTCATGTATAGAGCGATTGTACGAAAAATATACATTTTAATAATACAAATAACATATTATTTTTTCCCGTTTACTTCTCATCTATACATTTATGCTCTTTTGGGGGATATGAAGTACCTTTTTACCTATATACTTCAACTACACCATTAGCATGCATATGAAATATTACATGTTTATGATTTTTTTTTTAATAATGATCATATTTAAATAGGAGTTGTTTCTGGATATTGATCTGGGTGTTAGATGCATAATTCTGTCATCTGCAGGTTAGATGTTTTTTTGCCGATAATATAGTTTTAGCTAGAAAGTGTAATTACCATATACTTCCAGCAGAGACCCCATAAAGATCCATTCATTTTTCTGGATGTGATTTACTGCTTTCATAACAGCTTTTGTTATGAATAAATATATATATTTAAACATTTTAAAATACATTAAATCAGTATTTTTGTTAAAAAAGTTTAGAATTTTTTATTGTTGTTTGAAGTCTTTTGAAGTGTCTTGTTATTGCAATCATATAGACGCCAAGAACAGATTGAGGGTTAATATTTTCATTCAATAAATATGAATTACTAACAAAATAAATAATGTATGTAATATAAAATAATATATATTTATTCATTAACTATAACCTCTGATGAGGTTTTGTCAGAAATGCAACATCTGAGCTGTGATGCATTGATTATAATTCCAGTGTAGCGTGTATATACATTTTTTTGCCAAATATAGAAAATGAATAGTTGCAAAGCACCACATCTAAGACAAAAAATGTACTAAATTTATCATCAGGCACTTTTTTTTTAATTTTTGGAGTTGAGGTTATAAAAAAATGAGGTGACATATTACTGGCATTAACCCAAAAATGAAAATGCTGTCATCATTTACTCTTCCTTATGTTGTTTCAAACCTGTATGAGTGAGTTTCTTCGGTTGAACTAAAAGGCAGATATCTTGAAGAATGTTTATATCCTCAAACAGTTGAGGATAGGGAAAAAGCATTGACTTCCATAATAGGAAAAAAAGAATACTATGGAAGTCAATGACTTACCATCAACTTTCAAGATTCTTCAAAATATCTTCTTTTTAGTTCCAACATAATAAAGAAACTCATACAGGTTTGAAACAACATAAAAATTAGTAAATGATAACGGAATTTAAATTTTTGGGTTTAAATAACAGAATTTAAACTATCCCTTTAAAGCAGGGGTTCTCAAACATTTTGGAGCCAGGGACCCCTTACAGGGGAAAAATATTTCCAAGGACCAACAGTGACTGAGCCCAATGTTAATGTGGGAGGCTAATGAAATGTTTTGACACAAATAAGTCCTCACCCAGGGTCGTATGGGTTTTCCAAATAGTGTACTGAGGTGCCAAAAGTGATCTTGCTAGGGGGGTTCGGGGGGCATGTTGTTGTTGGCATGTTGTCTAAAATTATGTTTAAAATGTGCTTGTGTTGTTAAATTGAGCTGATATCTACTGTAATTAGCTAAATAAAATAATGTTAATTTCATCCTGGACACAGTATGCTTCTCTCGACCTGTAGCTGGAGAGCGGGGCACAAAGTAATGCTTTTTGACTTTCTCAGTTTGTGTAAATTCACTTGGGGTTCAGAGTATTTATTTTTTCCCAAATTAATTTCACACGTGTCTTGTTTAGCCTACATCTTATCTTGCACTTTGCGTTGCAAAGTGCGTATGACCGAATAACTGAAGCGTCATGTGGAAATGTGCATTTTGACATTGACGAACGCTGGTAGTCTGCTGAAACCGCTCAGATTAAGTTCAGTTTATCATCGCGATGTTTAATATCCTCGCAGGCCAAATTAGAGTTAATATTAGGCAATTATTTCAAAACTTTCATTATTTATAGGCTACACATTGAAAAATTACAGAGGTCCAGACCTGCACGTATCAGCATCTTCACATGTGGAGAAATGAGATGGAACAACAGCAAGTCGACAGTATAATGATTGACCGTCACTGCCTTCATAGTGTACAACAGACAAACTAAATTAAGCAGAACTTTTTATAAGTTCGGTGAGTATTTTATTTTGATAATGCATAGGTTTTGATGTAAAATTAGCAGTGCTAGAATTGACATAGCCTGTAATTGTGCGCGCCCAATGAGGCATATGGGGCAATCGTGTAATCGTGCCCAAAAAACGACCAAAACACAGCGAATACTTGACGCACAGGCATAAGAAATATAGATAGATTATCTATCTATAGAAACCTTTAAGAGCATACTATTTTATTATTTGACAATAAATGCAATAGCCCGATAAGTCACTTTGGAATAAATAGCAAGTTTTCAGATGATAAAGAAAACATGACTTATAGTCATGGAAAAACGGTAGGCTGTTATAAATTATTTCGCGGACCCCCTGGCTATCGTTCACGGACCCCAGTTCGAGAACCACTGCTTTAAAGTAACACCAAGTACTTTTCCTCTTCGGTCGCCCTACTGGTCGAAACGAAATTGTCCATTGCCGCTGTCGTAAATAATTTAGCCTACCGTCGCACGCACGCTCGCTGTTTACCCAGCACCGGCTTTAGAATGAACGATGTCCACAGACAAGGTAGAGTATGTTACATGATTTCATGAAAGGATGATGTATTTCGACAACAGAAACTAAGAAAAACGAAATAATGACTATTGTAGCGCTTGACGTAAAGCAGTCGAGTTTTGTAGTTCTTTTTGTGGTCGGAGTTCCTACCCGAACCCCGAAGTTACATAGTGCCAGTAAAAGCGATACAGACCGCTTCAGGCGATGGCAGACGTGTCATTTAACTTATTTTAAGTCGATGTACCATCACAAGGGTCTTGGAAATATATTATGAAGGTTGAAAAGTGTTACTTAAAGTCACCTAAACAAATTTATAAAGAACGAAAAAAAAAAAAAAAGTCTTTTGCCTAAAAAAATATATATTTATTTCAAAGCATTAAAAATGCATAAACGACACTTCTTTATGCTATACACACTTCTGATAGCTAGCCCCCCCTCACAGCGTGTTACCTGTATGAAATGCATCTTGGTGTTTTTTGAGACTTGCTTCAGAGATGAATGTTTCATCACACATTGCGCACTGGAGAGGGTTCTGGCCCGGGTGGCCGCTCTGGTGGGCTATCAGGTTTCTCCTCCAGCGAAAGCTCAGGCCACACTGAGAGCACTTGTACGGTCTCTCTCCGGTGTGAATCCGCTGGTGGATCTTAAACATACAATGCTGGCCGAATCTTTTCCCACAATGAGAGCATTCAAATGGCTTCTCCTGCAAGTCCACTTTTGGACCACCTGTTGCTTTCTCCGTTCCACTTTGCTTCTTTGTGGAAGCTTCTGGAAAACAAAGAGAAAAATTAATCATTAAAAAAAAAAACCTACAAAGAAAGTAGTGCTGCGTGGCAACGTTTATTCGCTATTAATCGCATCCAAAATAAAAGTTTGTGTTTACATAATATATGTGTCTGTACTGTGTATAATTATTTTGTATAAATACACACACATGCTCGTTTCGTTTCGCTTATTTCACACGTCGTCATTATATAATTTACACACAATTTCAGAAGGAACAATGGTCATATGTAGGTCATGTGAAATGGGGAACCCCAAAGAAGCTACTAAAAGCTTTTAGGAGGGGGCCCGATGACATAAACACACAACATATAATATACAAACCTAAAACTCAATATACCATAGACACAAAATAGACAAAAATCAACAGAAAACAACCACTACAACAAAGAGACGATCCCGAAAAGTATAACAATTACGGAATGTTCAACAATCATATGTTATAAGCAATTTTTCCTTGAGATTTTTCCAGTAATTAAATGTTTTTCCCTTGTGTCATATGCCTGCTGGGGACGACTGATTGGAAGAAGCTCACATGCATCTATATATTTAAGAAAAATTTGTTATTTATATATATATATATTTATACAGTATATACATGCAAATATTTCTTAAATATATACATGCATGTGTGTGTGTGTATTTATATATAGAAAATAATTATACACAATACACTACACACACACATATATTATGTAAACAAACTTTTATTTTGGATGCGATTAATCGTTGCCCTGCACTAAAAGAAAGTTTCCGAGAAACGTCAAACTTACTTTCATGAATTCGCATGTGAGCTCTGAGGAAACTGGGCCGCCCGAAGCCCTTGAAGCAAACAGGGCAGTTGTGTGGCCGCACTCCTGTGTGAACCTCCAGATGTTTCTTCAAGTCTCCAGGGGTATAAAAGCTCTTACTGCACACAAAGCACAGGAACGACCTCTCTCCTGTGTGAGTTTTAATATGCACAACCAAAGCCGACCGCTGCCGGAAGCTTTTGTTACATGTGGGACAGTTGAAGGGTCTTTCGCCCGTGTGAATCCGCTCGTGCTGTAACAAGCCCTGGCGTCGACCGAACTTCCTCCCGCAGTAAGAGCAGGGGAAGCACTTGCCCTCGAGGTCAGCATGCTGATCTGTTCAAATCACAAAGAAGAAAGCATACTATCAAAACCACTATAAAACTCGTAGCTTTGCGTCAACCCTGTTTTCATCATCACTCAACCCTGTTATCATCATCACTCACCCCTGTTATCATCATCACCCAACCCTGTTATCTTCATCACTCAACCCTGATATCATCATCACTCAACCCTGTTATCATCATCACCCAACCCTGTTATCTTCATCACTCAACCCTGATATCATCATCACTCAACCCTGTTATTCATCATCACTCCAATCCCTGTTATCATCACCGATCACTCAACCCTGTTATCATCATCACTCAACCCTGTTATCTTCATCACTCACCTGTTATCATCATCACTCAACCCTGTTATCATCATCACTCAACCCTGTTATCTCATCACTCAACCCTGTTATCATCATCACTCAACCCTGTTATCATCATCACTCAACCCTGTTATCATCATCACTCAACCCTGTTATCTTCATCACTCAACCCTGTTATCATCATCACTCAACCCTGTTATCAATCATCCACTCAACCCTGTTATCTCATCACTCAACCACCCTGTTATCATCATCACTCAACCCTGTTATCTTCATCACTCAACCCTGTTATCATTCATCACTCAACCCCTGTTATCATCATCACTCAACCCTGTTATCTTCATCACTCAACCCTGTTATCATCATCACTCAACCCTGTTATCTTCATCACTCAACCCTGTTATCATCATCACTCAACCCTGTTATCATCATCACTCAACCCTGTTATCTTCATCACTCACACCCTGTTATCATCATCACCCAACCCTGTTATCTTCATCACTCACCCCTGTTATAATCATCACTCACCCTGTTATCATCATCACCCAACCCTGTTATCTTCATCACTCAACCCTGTATCATCATCACTCAACCCTGTTATCATCATCACTCAACCCTGTTATCATCATCACCCAACCCTGTTATCTTCATCACTCAACCCTGTTATCATCATCACCCAACCCTGTTATCTTCATCACTCAACCCTGTTATAATCATCACTCACCCTGTTATCATCATCACCCAACCCTGTTATCTTCATCACTCAACCCTGTATCATCATCACTCAACCCTGTTATCATCATCACTCAACCCTGTTATCATCATCACTCAACCCTGTTTTCATCATCACTCAACCCTGTTTTTCATCATCACTCAACCCTGTTATCTTCATCACTCAACCCTGTTATCATCATCACTCAACCCTGTTATCTTCATCACTCAACCCTGTTATCATCATCACTCAACCCAACCCTGTTATCATCATCACTCAACCCTGTTATCTTCATCACTCAACCCTGTTATATTCATCACTCAACCCAACCCTGTTATCATCATCACTCAACCCTGTTATCTTCATCACTCAACCCTGATATCATCATCACTCAACCCTGTTATCATCATCACTCAACCCTGTTATCTTCATCACTCAACCCTGTTATCATCATCACTCAACCCTGTTATCTTCATCACTCAACCCTGTTATCATCATCACTCAACCCAACCTGTTATCATCATCACTCAACCCTGTTATCTTCATCACTCAACCCTGTTATATTCATCACTCAGGTGCAGGTTTGTTATTCCCTACAAACCATGCCTAAACAAACTACTTGTCTTGCCTATAAATTTTTATGCAGAATTTTATTTTATCACTTCGGGTAGGTACGCGAACCAAAATTTCCACAATGCTTTATCTGTAGAGTGGTATACATCATCATTAATACTACAATACTGTAGAATTATAGAAAACAATTCTGTACAACTACTTAATCCTTACAGGAAGTGAACTCTCCAAAAAATATTCTTCATCAATTTTTTAAAAAGTCAACCCTGTTACCAGGATTTTGTATAGTAAACAAATTATTTTTGAAAAGTGGATAGTCTTGGCACTTAAAAGTGTTTGTTCACAATATTTCTAAGAATATGAAATGGATGTCAACCCCGTTGTCATAATCACTCACCCCATCACAATATTGTAGTATTATAAAAAAAAAACAGTTCTGCAAAACTGCTTTATCTAAGTATCTGTGCCTATTTTGTCATCGAATAATTAAAATGTCAACCCTGTTACCAGGATATAGTTTAAACATATGTAAAGTAAACAAATGATTTTTGAAAAATGCAAATGTTTTTGAATTTAACATCAGTTATTTCTGAAGGTTATATATGTGTATATGTAGTTATTGAGGTGGAAAAATACAATTTAATTCTTATCTTCATTCAAGAAAAGAAATGCCAATATTGCAGTGTCCTGGCAGGTCCTCCTACCTGGATGAAATATAAGCTGATGTCTTTTCAGGGAAATTGCGAGCGAGAAGGTTTTGTTGCATATGGCACAATGATAAAGCTTCAGATGATCTGTCAGATCTGAACTGGAACTCTGATCCGCATCATGATCTTCATTCACTGATGGACTGAGTCCCGTCTCAGTCTCTAATAGATGATCCTCTGAGCTCGTTTCTGGAAAACATGTTCACATTAATATGCATTTATGCTCTATTAAGACACAACTATGTAACTACGTAAACTGGCCATAAAAAACAACGGTAACACTTTACAATAAGGTTCATTAATTAATAAGGTTCATTTATTAATGTTATTAAACAATAGTTAATGTATGAACTAACCATGAGCAATACATTTGTTACAGTATTTATTCATTTTTGTTAACATTAGTTAATTAAAATACTATTGTTCATTGTTTGTTAAGGTTAGTTCACAGTGCATTAACTAACGTTTACATGATTTTAATAAAGCATTAGTAAATGTTGAAATTAACATTAACAAATGCTGTATACAGGTGAACTCGGAAAATTTTAATCTCGTGCAAAAGTTACAATTTTGATGATTATGGCTTTACAGCTTATGAAAACCCCAAATTCAGAATCTCAGAAAATTAGAATATTACATGAAATCAATGGGAAAAAAAAGGATTTTTAATACAGAAATGTCAGGCCCTCTGAAAATTATAATCATGCATTTGTATATAGTTATATATACTAAATATATTAGTTTCACCTTTTAATTACATGAATTTTTGCACAATTATCTAATTTTTTGAGATTCACCTGTAAGTGCAGCTCATTATTAGTTAATGTTAACTAATGAACCGTATTGTAAAGTGTTGCTAAAACAACTAGAGACGAACATACGGTCTACAGAAGCTCCAGGGTTTGCAGAAAGCATTGCTGATAGCTGTGACGACACAGAAACACTTTCACCCGGATCCTCCTCGGGAATAAGCTCATGCGCTTCGGCGATCAGAACATCTCGTTCCTGTAGCTTGTTCAGATGGGACTGCATGTGTGCTTGCAGGCTACTGGGCCGAGGGAAGCTTTTTGAGCACAGAGGACAACTGTGTGGTCTCACGCCAGTGTGAGTTCCCATATGAGTCTTCAGATCCCCTGAGCCATAAAAGCGTCTGAAGCATATGAAACATTCGAAAGGCTTTTCTCCGGTGTGAATCTTCCTGTGCACGATCAACACTGAGCGCTGCCTAAAGCTTTTATTGCACACGGTGCAGCGGAACGGTCTCTCGCCGGTGTGAATGCGTTTGTGTTGCTCCATATCTTGATGCCGTCCAAATATTTTCCCACAGTACGGACAGGTAAAGCGCTTCCTTTCGGCAACACTCAAACGTTCTTTAGAAAGAAAGAAAACAAGAGGATTTTTAATGATGACAAACCCAACAACATTGTATTAAGCAATGCTATTGGTTATTTAACTCCGGGCTACTAGGAGGGCCTAAAGATGATTAAAAAGATGATTTAAAGCATTAAAATAAGCTAAAACAACTAAAAAAAAGGATTTTCTGCTTTTTAGACATTGTTTTTCTTGGAAAATCTGGATAAATGAGGTAGCCTGATTTTAAAAGTGTGTTTTTTTAGACCTGGCTAAAGCTGCTGTCCGTAACATTTTTAAGTTAAAAATAATCCAAATTATTTTAAAAAAACATCTTCAGCCAGTGTTCAAAACTATCTGCTTGCCATAGCTAGATTCAAAACGGTTAGCTTGTAATAATGATTTTAATTCCAGTGGTACTGGTGGGTTTTCACGGGAAATTCGAGCATGTCTTTGCGTCATTACGTCACATCTTTACGTCAAAGGAACCGTCTCATGCGAACACAAGGATACACATCAGTGGGGCTTTTGAAAGGTGCGTGAACTCTGTGTTTTGAAGGGGATTCGAAACGGAAGAAGAGACAGCTTTCTCTGCTGAACAAGTAAGACATTTCAATAGTTCAATCGTGTAACAGTACGTTTTCTTAATTCACACAGTTATGGAGTTTCCTTGTGCCTTTCTCGTTTAGCTATTATGGAGAATATGATTTCTGAACTACACAGGTAATCATAAAACACATTAAACAACGTTAGTCACGCAATGCTGATGTTGTTAACATGAACAAATTGAGAAAAAAGGAGGCTATGATTTGCACGGTTGCTGTAAATCGCGCTGATTAAATCTAACGATCGCTTGTTATGTCGAATGCTTTTCCCCCCTTAGTTGATTAGAACAAAAATGGATGTTACTTGTTCAGAAGACATTTTCCGGTGAAAATTCTTATGTTGGTCAAGCTTTCAAAACGTGAATCTGTGATTCTGAATGACAGTATCCACACAGCGCGTGATTGACAGCAGCACTCGCCTCAAAACACTGTGTTCATCCGCGCTGTTTCATGCCGATTTACAACCCACGTAAAGATGATAATTCCGCGAATCACTGCAGTTACAGATTTCGAACAGAGATGGCGACAAAAAGGGAAAATGCTACGGACTGAAGCTTTAAGCCATGCTAATTATTAAAATATGAAAACGGCATTGGCGTTTTTATAATAAATATACATTTTTCTGGTTATGCCAAGCTCTAAAATATTTTCTCAAATATGTTTTATATTCAGAAATTAATTTACTCTAGAAACAGATAAAAAGCACCAAAAAACGAATCTTGAAAGAACAAATCTTTTTCCGAGTCATTTAGTTCATTTCGTTCGTTGAATGAATGAAATGACTCGAAAAAATATTCGTTCATTTTGATGAACGAGTTCGAACCGGAGAGTCACGAACGTGTATCACAGAACAGAGCAAGGCGAGCATTTGTGCTAATAAAACTTAATGTTTTTTATTTATTTTTGAAATGAGCGATGGTTTGGCTAGATAAGAGCCTTATTCATCGTCTGGTGTCGTTTAAAGCCCTTTGAAGCTGCACTGAAACTGTCATTTGGACCTTGAACCGTTTGGGTCCCATTGAAGTCCATTATATGGAGAAAAATCCTGGAATGTTTTCATCAAAAACAATTTCTTTTCGACTGAAGAAAGAAAGACATGGACATCTTGGATGACATGGAGGTGAGTAAATTATCAGCAAAAGTTTTTTTAAAAGTGAACTACTCCTTTAAGTAACTTTGGATGATTCTGACCTGGATGAGCAACTCGTTGATGCTTTATCAGGGAGAAGGAGAGGGAAAACCTCCGGTCACAGAGCGTGCACTGGTACGGTCTCTCCTCTGTATGATGAGTACGGTGGTGTTTTTTAAGGTTTACTGCTTGACTGAAATGTTTCCCACACTGGGAGCACTGGTACGGCCTCTCTCCGGTGTGAACACGCAGATGGATTCGAAGCTTTGCTTGCTTATGAAACCTCTTTCCACAGTGGTTGCACTGGTGCGGCTTGTCTTCGTGGTGAACAGTAAACTCCTCCTCTTGAAGAGGCTTGTGTGTTCCAGTGCCTAGAAGAGCAAATAACACGATCGTAAAAGCAGATATGTGGAGTGGGATTTTGGACCAGTGAGATTTCAAGGTGGCTTATGCTATTTTTTTTTTGACCTGCATCCCAATATGCTTACTATACAACCCAAGTAGTGTGTGAGATTAGAATAACTGTGTTCTAAAGCATAGTCTGTTGATAGTCCACGGATGCTCTATTATTTCTGGTAAATTTTCAAAGTATGGATCTGTGCTCATTCTAATGGCTAATATTGCCTACGTCCCATTTGGATGAGGATTCGGTACAAACATGAATAAAAAGAACTACAAATGTGTCGTGAGTCTGAAGGGTTAAGTAGAGATGCCCTGAAAGGGATTTTATAATAATAAATATCTATACAATTTATAATAATAATAATATATATTTAAAGAGGACCTATGTTTTTTTTACATTGTCAACTTTCATTACTGTATAATGTTGCTTTTTGAGCATGAAAACGGTCATAATATTCCTCATTTAAATAATAAATATGCAGAATAAAGGGGCGGGGCCTGGTTGAGTTAGTTAATAGTGCAATTCCATAAAAGCGCCGATGGGAGTGAAAATTTCTGCTCATGATCTACTGATAACGCACAAATGAAAGAACACAGACACAGCCGGATCATTTCCATAATGACCAACACAATCTACGAAGAGCAGTGCAAATTATCGTCTGGTTTAAAACATGCTTTTTAGGGCGGTAAATAATGGAGTAAATACTAGTAAATTGACTAGCGCAAACCTTAGTAAATCAACTTGCGTGATTCATTTAAATACTCTCCTCCCATACATTTTGCGTCTGAAAGAGAAACTCCTATAAATGCATTTGCAACAAGGTCAGCCGCTAAAATAACACTGTCTGTATGAGCCATATTCATTTTGTATTGTTATGTAATTTTGTCCTGTGCCACTAGGGGGCTGTATGTGCTTTGCGGCTCAACTGATCTCAGGTCAGCCCGGGTAGGCCATTTAACTTAGAGGAAACACAGACACAGGTGTTGCTGATCTGGAAGCAAACAGTTTTCGACTGAGCCTAGTGTCTTGCCTTTATGGTGATAACGGTTTGTTGTTTTTGTTTCATGTATTATGAGTTAAGATATTGCAGCTGTATGATATATGGAGGAAAATAAACTTGCTAGATAATAGTAACGTAAGTGAACTCTCCGTTTGATATGTGTGAGGCTGCATGGGCGCACGTCTAAACTTAATCCATTTGCAACCAGTACTAGACTTCGTTTAGGGCTTAGTCAGTACACTGTCCTTAGTTTTTTAATGCCAAAGAGAGTTTGCGCTGAATCAGGCTGATAGTAAATCTGGCCCTTAGTATAAAGTTAAACCGGGCAGAGTAAAAGTAGGTGAATTGTGATGCAGAATATGATAATCATGGTAAGGTTTATGTTAGACATAACTATACATCATACTTAATAGACTCACCCTTTTCAGCAGAATGAGCAGAATCCCGAGAGAGCTCAGATGAAGGAGACGGAGATCTCTCAGACACTTTCTGTTGACTTTGGGCATCATGTTCATTAGATGCTTCAGTCTCAATGCTGTCTACCAGAGAGTGTGATTCAGTGTTGTCCTTAAGTGCGTCGGTTTGTAAGTGTTTGTGCAGATCTTCAGAGACCACAGAGCTGCAAGGCCTCTCGCTGTCACCAGCATCTTCTGATTCAGAGAAGGTCTGATGGTGAAGTCGTGTGAAGCTGTTGACACAGTCAGGGCAGCGGTGGGAGATCTCTCCGGTGTGTGTTAGCTCATGTTCCTCAAGCTGACAGGCAAAGTTTTTCCCACATTCAACACAAATTAAGCACTTACCCTCCGTACTGACATCCTGACCTGCAAAAAGAGAGGATACTTCATTCTGATTGGTCAAAATCTCATCCTATCAATATTACAAAATAAGCCACTGTATGATAATGATTTACACTGATACCCTGGTAGGTGTTATTTTACGATTGTGACCTTTAATGAATGTATTAATGACTGTTTTCGCTGAAAGGTTTAATAAAGTGAATTCAAATCTAAATTAAGCACTGATATCTAAGCTTATATTTGGATTATGTAACTGAAATGTAACTAGATTAAATTGTAATCAAATCTGACTGGATGGGCCAATAAACTGCAGGAGTGTTTTTTAGAACCTTAAAGTCCCTCTGTGGTGAAAATCCAGTTTTTAATGTTGTTTATATGTCTGTGGTGTTTTTAATATGCTTTAAGACAAACCATGTGTAAATTCATAAGTCGACAGCATTGCTGAGTATTTTCTCCTTAAAACGACAGTAAAACAAAGACATTTTCAAAAACACGGTTTGAAATCGCTGGTGTTTCTGACGTCACAAACGACCTTGTAACCAATCAGATCAACGTGTGATCGTCAACCAGTGGATCTGTGAGTGAGTGGAGGCGGGGCTCATTTGCATATTCATAGAATCGCGTATACTAAATGAGGCAAGGGTGTCGAGTTACATTCAAGGAAAATACTTTTAAATATGTTAATTTGGTGATCAAAGATGAGTTTTAAGGGATACAATTATCGACTACAGGGGGTGTTGTAGTAGATATGTTTCCATCCATCTATTTTTATGCAAAGTTTTTATGAAAAACGCTGAATGGAAACGGCGAGATGCACATAATTTAAAAAAAAATTACTTAAAAACTTAAGAAGACGTGCACATAAACTGCGATGGAAACACATTTACCGAATAAATCCCTCGATGCGCAACAAAAAAAGTCATGAAACTCAACAGATCGTGTGATCAGGAAATTTTGCGCACAAGTTAAATGTGCAACTTTGAATTGAAACATAGTTGTTATGTATATATCCACAGGTTTTATCAGTCCACTTTATTTCGGGCCTAACAACATCCCGAAACTATGGTGAAAAATCATAGAATCTAATGTCTTATTGTCTGAGGTCTCATTTTTGCAGGCAACATTATGTACCTTGATGAAATGCACGCAGATGTCTTCTCAAGGAGGATAACAGGGCGAAGTTCTTAACACAGATCGTGCAGTGGAAGGCCTTCGCATCGGTATGGACAATCTGGTGAGTCTTGAGGTCTCTTTCCCGGGTGAAAGTCTTCCCGCACACCAAGCACTCAAAAGGCCTCTCTCCCGTGTGAATCCGCACATGTTCGGACAGATGCTGAATACGGGAAAAGCCCTTCCCGCACTGAGAGCACTGAAACGGCCTCGCTCGGGCAGAAACACTCTTTGCGTGGTCGTCTGTGGTGACATTTTAAAGGAAAATGATTGTGTTATGTTGGCTCTCTCAACTTATACATACATCTATTCTATATATTTGACAGGTAAACAATAAGAGCGTTTCTGATTACATATTGTAGCATAAAATGGTCAGATAAAACAGGAATCCAGTTGTACTCTATAGGCCAGGGGTTTTCAGGGTTGCCACAGACCCCTAAATATGATGCTCCTTAAGTGTGGATCTCCTTTCCTAACTAATATACACACTGCCCAGCACAAAAAAAAGTCGCTGTTTGGATTTAAATAGACAAATGCTTAAAGGATTAGTTCACTTTAAAAAAAAAACTTTTGCTGATAATTTACTCACCCCCATGTAATCCAAGATGTCCATGTCTTTCTTTCTTCAGTCGAAAAGAAATTAAGGTTTTTGATGAAAACATTCCAGGATTTTTCTCCATATAATGGACTTCAATGGGACCCAAACGGTTCAAGGTCCAAATGACAGTTTCAGTGCAGCTTCAAAGGGCTTTAAACGACACCAGACGATGAATAAGGGTCTTATCTAGCCAAACCATCGCTCATTTCAAAATAAATAAAAAAGTTTAAGTTTTATAAGCACAAATGCTCGCCTTGCTCTGTTCTGTGATGCACGTTTGTGACTCTCCTGTTCGAACTCGTTCATCAAAATGAACAAATCTTTTTTCGAGCGACTTTTTCGAATCAACGAAATGACTCGAAAAAAGATTAGTTCATTTTGATAAATGTGTTCGAAGTCTATTATATGGAGAAAAATCCTGGAATGTTTTCATCAAAAACCTTCATTTCTTTTCGACTGAAGAAAGAAAGACATGGACATCTTGGAGGACATGGGGGTGAGTAAATTATCAGAAAAAGTTTTTTTTAAAAGTGAACTAATCCTTTAAGAGTCTATTATTGGATCATTATTGCAGTGATTATTGTCTTTCTAGCATGTTATATGTTTTTGGCAGCAGTTCTTCTAATCATAATTGATAGAGTGTGTAGCATTTAATTTCTTAAGCAATCATGTAGGAAGAGACACATCATGGCCATATTCTGAGATGAAAATGTTGACCAAAAATGTATGCGCCTCTTGATGGGAATGAATATTATGATGTTATTTCCATCAAGAGGTGCATACATTTTTGGAGAAGATCTTGTATTGAGAATGCAAGAGTCCAGCTCTCTCCAGTAAAGTCTCCTCCAGCACATCCCAAAGACATTCAATGAATTTAATATCTGGATTCATGTGTGGAAATGATTCTTCATGCTCCTCACAACCATTCTTTCATAGTTTGAGCCTGATGAATCTTAACATTGTCATCCTGGAATATGGCCATGATGTGTCTTCCTACATGTTTAAGAAATGAAAAGCTACACACTCCATCAGTTAGGCCTAGTATAAACCTGAAGAGAGACATAAAATATAACACATTAAGTAACTGTATAATAAAAAAATAACAAGTAACTGTCATTAATCAATTAATGATAACAGACAGGTCTTTAGAAAACAGAATAAAACAGTAATGTCAAATTCAGTCAATTTAATTATATCTATATATATATATATATATATATTTATTATAAATAAATATTATATTAATTTGGTTTTATACATTTATTTGCTTACTTTTTTTTTATTTCTCTGAACTTTTTCATTGACCCACTCCTTTAAGGCACACGGAAAAATGAAAATCAAGGTCAGGGCAATTTACACTTTTCACAAATAGGCAGTGCAGTATTAAACTGTGATTATCATGATACAGTAGTGAATGAATGTAATGTATAATGTAAACTCCTGCATTCTCACCCAGATCAAACGCAGCACCTGATGTGTGTAGATCGAGTGTCCTCGCCTGGTCTTCAGAGCTACAGCCAGCTGATGGAAACACACACACTTCATCTGGGTCACCAGACTTCATACTCAGATCCATGGCTTACTGGCGAAAACCTAGAGAAGAACTACATTTTATTATCTAACAGTTTTTTTTTTTTTAGGAAAAATGCACTAGAGTGTTACTCTACTATAGTGATGACATCACAAGGTAAAACTGTGGGTTGCAATAAATTACTAAAATTTTCATGTTTTAAATGGGTATTGCAAAATACTATAGCCTACCATAATATCATGATATTACCATGATATGCAATTTGTTCAAAGAGATGGTAATACCCTGAATAATCTATATACATTCTGTAATTATTGTGTTGTGTTGCATTATATTATGTATGTCTTAATGTCTATATTATGACAACAAAATCAAAGCTGGAGACAGAACAAACCTCCTTTAGTTGCTACATGTCAGCGCAGTTAAAGCCGCATTAGCTGTCATTCAGGAAGACGAGAGATAAATAAACATTACTGCGTCACAACACAGAGACACATAATCACAAATGTGAAGTTCATGCAGAAGAAGCCTCACCTTTTCTGTCTCATCACACAATTATCATGCACGTCCACGGACTGACAACCCGGAAATGACTGGAGGTTGCTGTCTTTTCAAAATAAAAGTCAATCGCAAAAAAGCTTGACCGAATCCAAATATTTATGTTATGTCCATTTTAATCTTGCAACAAACATTCAACATCTCTTACAATGTACTTGGACACCAACATAAACATTGCTTAAATGTTATTAGGCTACATCTTATTTATTTATTTATTTTAAAGTAGTATATTTTAAAGAAAGATATGCCTAATACAAACACGTCTTAAGCAAAACATTTTATTAATTTATTTATTTCGGGGAGGGTAAATTATAAAACGTTAGTTGTACAGTTCACAATGATGATAAAATAAAATGTGTGTGTTTTGGGGGCACCACACTCTCTTTTTTGAGAAAAAACTAATGACACATATTTTGCTGGGATCCTGACTGTGTACTTGGAACTTAATGTAATATCAGTAAGATATATAAGTCTAGATATGAGAAATATGCATTGCACAAATGAAAACGTTCTTAAAGGTACAATATGTAGGATTTTTGCAGTAAAATATCCAAAAACCACTAGGCCAATGCTATTTTGTTTAGTTGATTACTTACATTATCCCAAATGTTTCCAACTATTTGTAAATCATGAGAAAATTGAAATTTTAACCAAGGAAACGGGGCGTGTGAGCAGCGGTCGCAGTCATATCCGCGTTATCCCTGGTTACCACTCATACTGGAATAGTAACCATGGTGACAGACGTTGACAGCTGGGTTATGCCCGCTATGCCTAGCAGGACGCTCACGCTGTTGTGGTTTTGTTTAAACATTATGGACCATGGCAAGCAGACTTTGAGACAAAAAGACTAAAACGAAGATCAACATCTTTCCTCAAGTTTCATTCGTCTAATAAACTGACCTGTGTAAGTATTAATTCAACACTTGTGTGTAGTTGGGTAGAATGAAATGTCCTTATTCCTTTATATCCGCGGGACTGGCGTTGTGTGTGGCGCTGGTGTACGTCTAGCAATCGCGCCCGCTTCACCACAGTCATGTTAAAAACATCAGTGTATTCACTCATCCATAAAAAATCCATCAGCTTGACGACAAGATCCATAATTCAGCTTAATGCGGAATATACGTCATCAATATACGCCTTTGTTATTGTAAGAGGTTAGCGACCCCTGGTGGCGAAAAATCCTGCATACTGTACCTTTAAGTTATCATTGTGGAGATGTTCCGCCAAGGATTGGTCTGTCACTTTACTAAATGCAACAGTGTAATATAGTTAGGTTATCTGAAAACAGGGCGAGATATAACAACCTCTGCAAGAATGAAAGATAACCTTTAATTTCTCCAAAGAGCCAACTTTAAGAACAGCGTTGAGCCATAGTAGCACAGTGATAAGCAGACAGTAAAATCTAATAAATGTATGAGGGGAAGCCCAGCTTGTCATTGCACAAATATCTCCCACCGAAATCCCCTTCAGAAATGCCCACACCTCTGAGCCCTTAGACACAGTTAACCAGTTTAAACATGCTTGCAGAAATATACATTTGATTACATTTTGGAGAACAGACAGAAGAAGATCTGTCGATGTGCATTTGATCGTTGTCTATGTTCAGTTGCGAGCACATGTGAAGAGTTTCATCTGTCAATGGTTCCCTTTACATGCCTTTGAATGCAAAACTCTGCAGAGTAACTTTATTTCGACATTTTCTAATAATCCAAATGTAGTTGTATAAGTTACTATTATACAAACCAAATGACAGGCAATTGTTTTCGGGCTACAGAGGGCAGAAATAATGCTTGTCTCTCCTGTTTTTGTTGCAAATACTGCAAAAGAACTGCGTTTTACTGAACTCAGAGCCTTTAAAGCCAACCAACCCTGTGACGTCACAGGTTATAATCCTGCACAATGGCGGCGCCCTTGCCGCGAAAGCTATAACGGTGTTTCTTTTATATGTTTACATTTGTCATGTTTCTAATATAATCGTTGATTATAGTGGAAATCCATCTTGTTAATCATGTAAACTTGATTGACTGCTTCATTTCCCTTTTAAAGGTGACATATCATGAAAATCTGACTTTTTCCGCGTTTAAGTGCTATAATTGGGTCCCCGCGGTGCATCTACCAACCCAGAAAATGTGACAAGTGACAACCCATAACTGTTTTGTTAAGCCTTTCTCTGCAAGCATGTCAAAAAATAAGCCGATCAGATTTTGCTCCCCTTCTGACGTAGGAAGCGGATCTTATTATAATATAGCCTACCGCCTCTTAATCACATTTACATCCACGATGCCGTCATTTGGTTTCCGCAAGCGGCAACAGTTTTTCCAGTTCTAATGCAATGGCAAAAGTTTGCGCAAAGCATGCAAACTGATCTGGGGAGTATTTTGAGCTGAATTTTCAGACACATTCTGGGGACACCATAGATTTATATTACATCTTGAGAAAAGGGGCATAATAAAAGGCGCTGCGAGGAGACCGGCGCACGCTTACATTGAGTGGCCTATGAAACTGATAACTGATCATTCCTCCTGAACGATCGTGTCCTGTTAACATAATAGCGTAACGCTCATGTAGGACAGAAAGTGTGCAATTTCCACTCCTCCTCCAAAGAAAAAGGAGCGGGGTAAAAGGCAAAGCAGCAAATCACTGACTTCGGGAACGAAAGTTCTCGAAAGAGCTTAATATGAACACTCTCCAGAGTTCAAACGGGGCCCAAGATAAAGCATTCAGAACCATGGACAAGTCTGACAGGACCATTTGAAGACTTCGTCCCACCGAAGCTTACGTGGCACGCTGTCTGTCCTGACCAGAACATGAAACCCAGAACCAGAACTGCAGAAAATGTTTCATGGAAACACTGCGTTCAACTCCAGAAGATTCTTGTGAGTGTTTGCGAAGCTGGCTGAAAAACCGCATCAGAGATGCATCCGTTGTTGTTACTTTTCTCAGCGATACACCCCCAGCACAGCCCCTGTCTGAAATACACATGGGTCTCTCCACTGATGAAGAGCCTCCACACATTCTGCGGATATTTTCACTCTGTGGATGAGGACAGATGCCTCACAGATGCCTGCAGACCGAGATTTCTTTCACCATGAAGATTTATTTCACCATGCCAAAAAAGCTATTTGAATCTTGAATCTTGGCTCACAGCTACCCAACACTGGAAGTCCCTCATTTTGTGCAAGCCCAGCGGGACCACCGATAGCAACGAAGCCATCATGCCATAAGGCCTGAACGATACCAGGGTTTCCTTGCTGAACTGGGCTAGGCACTGATAAAACAGCATTATCATCATAGCTTGGTATGCCAGTCTATTCATAGGCACCTGAGATGTAATCAGCTGCCTTTTGTCATAGTTGATTCTGATTCGGTGAGATGAGACTTGAGCGTCTCTGTGTCGTGTCCTGCGCGCTCCTGCGAATGAGCACATATCAGATAATCATCTAGATAAGCAGAAATCCTGAGACCCTTGTGAACAGGAGGATGCGGAGCTCTTTTACATGGCAGACAGATGTCAAACGCTTCACCTTCCTTTCTTTGAAGGTTGCGTCTTCTTGCCGCACAGCTGGGCCGACCAATTCTTTTGAGTCCATGGGAGAAAGTCTCCGATACTTGAGACTAAGCCAGAGCGACCTCTCACATGGCGAGAGCCAAAATATAGCCGCAGCTTTGTACCGCACCACGCAAGGAGTGTAGATTGAGGTCTGTTATATGAAAGATTTCCCTCCTGAGTGCCCAGCTCCTCCAATAACTCGACTTGATAGGCCATCAACAAAATCAAGTTAATATCCTGTTTAACTCCCGGTTCCCCAGGAGTTACATGCCAAGGGATGCTAATCTTAGCTGCCACATGCTATCAAACCTCCGCTAGGTCACAATCCACCACCATCAACGCTAAATCGGCACTTTGCATGCTCACAGGCCTGGATGCTTGGGTCACAGACAGGATAGCGTCATCTTCCTCATCCCTCACCTCATCGCATTACTCTAGCAGACGATGACCGAAAAACGACTTAAGCTCAGGGGACTCTATATCCGTAATATCCACTTTATGAAGGGATCATAGAGAGACATGGTTCATCTTTTGTAGATGCAGCGACCCGAAACCTTCTTTCCAAAATGGAAAGGCGTATAACAGTGCATGTAACTTTTTCGCATCCACCAGTGCGGCTTGAGCACCCTTGACACTAATGCATGCAAATCAAAAATTTCCCAAAATAATTAATCCACATGCCGCCAGACATGAGCATCTTTCCCTTTCTCCGCAGCGATCTTGGATACAATATGGTGAGTCAAACTATCCAGAAGCTCGCCTTGATGCGTTAGCTAGGTTAGGAGACACCGCTATTGTCACGAGGGTGCAGATAGACGAGCCCAGAAGCAGACGGAATGCTCACACACAGGGTTTATTAAAGCACAAAACTGAAAACAAAACCCACGAGGGGGTAAAACATAGACAAGACTAGGGAGCGAAACTTGGACTTAGACTAGACAGAAAACAAACAGCAACATAAACGAAATAATCTCTTCACAGTATACAGACAAAGTACTCACAGTATTTCTACGTCAAACAGTATGAAACAGATTCAAACAATAATCAACAATGAACCGGCACAGGACAGCAAATACATAGGGATTATAAAGGGAACACTAATGACGAGGACAGGTGAAACTGACTAGACAATGATCACAAGACGAGGATAACAAGGGGGCGGGGTAACGTAACGAGACACCACAAGCACATGGCCAAACAATTGGCCATGCGCTTGTACACAAAACATGGTTCTGTCATGATCCTGCCACAAGACTAAGAATAATCAATAACATGATGGCAGAATCATGACAGCTATTGAAAGAAAAGTAGAAAAACTCAGTAACGAGCAGAGAACGAGTTAATATCCACAACAAATACTAACTGCACTGCATTCGGCAATATTAATGGTATGTTTGTGAAAAGGTTGATAATATGGAGTGTGTAGCAAAAGAGTACACAAGTTTTGGACATACTATTGTCACAGGTCGGGAGGGTCGACTGGGTCTACCCCCTCCCTTTAGAATATACCACTGAGGAGACCAGAGACCAGGCGGACAAGGAAAATAAAATGTAACAGGTTTTATTGATTAAAAGAATTTGTGTATCCTAATTAAAATTCCTCCTTCCTCCCAGCATCCAGTGGCCGCCGGGACGTCGGCTGGACGACAGGTGAGGACTGGGTCCACTCGACCCCTCGGACTCTTCGGGTGCCGAGGCTCTCGGCAATGGAAGGAACGCGGACCTGACCAGCAGGTAAGTGCTCTAAGCACGACTTATCCTTCTCGGACTCTGAGCAGACTGTCCTCTTCTCGACCTCCCAAGTACAGAAGTTTACAGCGGTGAAGAGGAGCGTCGACTGGACAGCCGGTAGGGACTCCTGGTACGGTAGGTTTCTTTCCTCTGCAGGGGATGCAGAAAGCTTACGGCTGTGGAAGGAGCGTCGACTGGACAGCAGGTGGGTACTTCGAACACGGTTGGTTCCTTCCTATACAGGGGATGCAGGAAGCTCACGGCTGTGAAAAGGGCGTCGACCAGACAGCAGGTGGGTACTTCGAGTACGGTTGGTCCTTCCCTATACAGGGGGTGCAGGAAACTTAGGGCTGTGGAAGGGGCGTCGACTAGACAGCAGGTAAGTACTTCGAGTCCAGTTTGTTCTTTCCTATACAGGGAATGCAGAAAGCTCACGGCTGTGAAAGGGGCGTCGACTAGACAGCAGGTGGGTACTTCGAGTACGGTTGGTTCTTTCCTATACAGGGAATGCAGGAGGCTCACGGCTGTGAAAGGGGCGTCGACTAGACAGCAGGTGGGTACTTCGAGTACGGTTGGTTCCTTCCTATACAAAGGATGCGGAAAGCTTACGGCTGTGAAAGGGGCGTCGACTAGACAGCAGGTAGGTACTTCGAGTCCGGTTGGTTCTTTCCTATACAGGGAATGCAGGAGGCTCACGGCTGTGAAAGGGGCGTCGACTAGACAGCAGGTGGGTACTTCGAGTACGGTTGGTTCCTTCCTATACAGGGGATGCAGAGAGCTCACGGCTGTGAAAGGGGCGTCGACTAGACAGCAGGTAGGTACTTCGAGTCCGGTTGGTTCTTTCCTATACAAAGGATGCGGAAAGCTTACGGCTGTGAAAGGGGCGTCGACTAGACAGCAGGTAGGTACTTCGAGTCCGGTTGGTTCTTTCCTATACAGGGGATGCAGGAAACTCACGGCTGTGAAAGGGGCGTCGACTAGACAGCAGGTGGGTACTTCGAGTCCAGTTGGTTCTTTCCTATACAGGGGATGCAGAGAGCTCACGGCTGTGAAAGGGGCGTCGACTAGACAGCAGGTAGGTACTTCGAGTCCGGTTGGTTCTTTCCTATACAGAGGATGCGGAAAGCTTACGGCTGTGAAAGGGGCGTCGACTAGACAGCAGGTAGGTACTTCGAGTCCGGTTTGTTCTTTCCTATACGGGGGATGCAGAAAGCTCACGGCTGTGAAAGGGGCGTCGACTAGACAGCAGGCAGATACTTCGAGTCCGGTTGGTTCTTTCCTATACAGGGGATGCAGGAAAGCTCACGGCTGTGAAAGGGGCGTCGACTAGACAGCAGGTAAATACTTCGAGTCCGGTTTGTTCTTCCCTATACAGGGGATGCAGAAAGCTCACGGCTGTGAACGGGGCGTTCGATGGGGGACACTCGGAACAGCAGATCACTGGGCTTCCTCCGTTCTCCAGACAACATCAACGATGAATCAGAACACCGCAAGCTTTAAATTCCACCGTCGCTTTATCTCTTCTGCAGCGGCTCCAGACTGCAACACAGGGCAAGGCCGATGGGCACGTGACAGAATTTGGTATAGTAAGCATGCAGTAGCCTCACTTCAAACACACACGGTGAGCACAGCATCAACTCACGTCACTCTTAACCACTCTGTGAAATATAAGGCCACAGCCCACCTCCTTGTACTGAACAGCAGGGACAGTAAAACGGAAGAATATATAGCGATCTCACTCGTGCATCATAACAGCTGTCTTCACATTACGGGTCTAGACTCCGGTTCCTAGATCGCTTCTCTTCATATACAGTGTCTTGGTATATAAATCACGTATCATACGGCCAGTAAAAGGTTTGCACTTATCTCTACCCAGGCAGGGGACTTGATGTTTCCAAGGCAACTTCTCCTCTGCTTCTCTGTTCCACTCCACCAAATCCTTCGTAGCGGATTCCCTTCCGCGGATCTATCTCGCCAGTCAAGTTGTCCCACAGAAACTCTCAGCCTTCCTCGACGGAACAAGGTCAGGACACAGCACCCGAAAACCGAACACAGAACACTGCACTGAACTTCCACTGCACTGAACTACACTGCACTGAACTACCCTCTTGGTCTCCCAAAGCTTGGTTTTTATCTGTTTCAAGCCGCTGTGTGTCCCAATCACCAAACAGCCCCTTGATGCGCCGCACCTGCTGTCACTCTGTCATCAGCGGCTGCTGTTGCCATGGTAGCGACGCATATCAGGCTGACTGGGTGTTGCGTCGAGAGCGCTCCGGGCAGAAACATTCCTCCGTGGAATATATAGTTCCGCTGCTGGTTCGTCACCTTGTGACATACTCCCCCGCCAATCCGTTCTAGTCCCGAGAACGGGTTCCGCTCTCCCAGTCTCCATACCTCACCGGGGGTCGACCTCGGTTCTCCCTCTGGGACCGCCTCGGCGGAGACTCGGGTCTCACCGGTCCCGGTGCTGGGCCCAAGCCCCTGGGGACCACTCCCCATCCTACCAGTAACGGTCCTGGTGCTGCCACAACCGGGGGGGCTTCCTCTCTGGGATTTGGGTAGTTCGGGCAAGGGCGAATCAGATTCCGGTGGAGCACCCGTTCTGGGCCCGCTCTCCCCTCGGGTCGGATAGCATACACGGGTTGATCTGGACGTGGTTGTCGTAAGACCACATAGGGCCGAGGCTCCCACCGATCGCTCAGCTTACCCTTCCCTTGGCGACGATTATCCCTCACCAAGACTCTCTCTCCTGGGAGCAGTGGGGCTTCCCGAGCTGTTCGGTCATACAGTCTCTTGCTCTTTGCCCCCGCCTGGTTAATCCGGTCCGAGACCCGGCCATACGCCCAGTGGAGTCGCTGGTGGTGCCTCGCCACCCAGTCTGACAAGCTCCCTTCCTCCCCTTGGGTCGCAGCCCCCGTTACTAAGTCGGCTGGTAGCCGCACGTGTCTTCCAAACATCAGATATGTTGGAGCATATCCAGTGGTGCTATGCACGCTGTTGTTATACGCTTGGATCAGTGCCGGAAGCGTATCTGCCCAATGGCCCTGCTGATCCATCTCCAACGTTCCCAATAGGCCCAGCAATGTTTGGTTAAACCTCTCGCATCCTCCATTCCCTTGGGGGTGGTACGGTGTCGTGTGGGTCTTCCTACCCCCGTACAGCTGGCACAACTCATGGACCACCCTGGACTCAAAGTTCGGCCCCTGGTCTGAGTGGAATATTTCAGGGCACCCAAAAGGCTGAATCACAGCCCTCCACAAGGCATTTGCGGTGGTGGTAGCAGTTTGGTCCAAGGTGGGAATGGCCCAGGCATATTTGGTGAATAGGTCTGTCACCACCAAGATGTTCTGAATCCGGTCCACCGGCCTTCCCAGCGTCAGATAGTCCATGGCGACCATGTGCATGGGAGCCTTTGCCTGAATCGGGACCAATGGGGCTCGGATCTCCTTCCTGGTCTTAAACAGGGTGCACCGGGGGCATCCCTGAAGGTAGGCCTTGGTAATCCTCTCCATCCCAGGCCAATAGAACTGGCGTCGCAATAGCGAGATCGTCTTCTCCAGGCCCTGATGGCCCAGCTGGGTGTGATAGGCCTGTAGCAGGGACCGATGTTGCCCCTCTGGAACTACTATTTGCCAGATCTTCTCGCCCAGGTTAGGGTCCTGGATGGAGCGACAGAGCACCCCCTCCCTCAAAGCCAACCTTTCCCATTGTCCTAGCAACCCTCGGACGGCCTGAGTCTGAGCCCGGCGTTCTCTGGCCTCTGGCCATTTCCCAGTCTGGACCCACTCTCGTACCATCCGCAACCCTTCATCCTCCGCTTGTCTCGACCTCCAACACTGTGGGTCCCAGCCCCAACCATTGGGGGCCTCTTCCTGCGATGATCCAGGCGCTTCCACGATCCCCACCATTGCTCCTTCCTCCTCCTCGGAGCTAGAGTTGGGCCCCTGAACTACTGGACCTGCCACCGGAAACCTCGACAGCACATCAGCATTCGTATGCTCCTTCCCTGGCCGATACTTCAGCTGGTAGTCGAAATTCGCCAGTTGTGCCACCCATCTCTGTTCGACAGCCCCCAGCCTTGCCGTCTGAAGATGTACCAGAGGGTTGTTGTCAGTTACCACCAGAACCTTGGTCCCCCACAGGTAGTCCTTGAACTTTTCGCTCATTGCCCACTTCATGGCCAACAACTCAAGTTTAAAGGAACTATAGTTAGCATCGTTCCTCTCTGTCGGGTGTAAGCTTCGGCTGGCGTATGCAATCACCCTCTCCTTCCCCTGCTGTTTTTGGGCTAGCACGGCACCCAGGCCGAGATGGCTGGCATCAGTGTACAAGATGAAAGGCTGGGAGAAGTCTGCATAGGCCAGGATCGGGGCCTGTAGTAGTTCCTGTTTAAGCCTCCGGAATGCAGCCTCACATGCCTGGTCCCACTGAACCGCGGGAGATCCCCGGCCCCTCGAACGTCCCGTGCCCCCGAGCAGCTGGTTAATGGGTTTGGCGATTTTGGAGAAGTCCTGAATGAACCGCCGGTAATATCCGACAAAACCCAGGAAGGATCTGACCTGTCGCACAGTCTTCGGCGCCTCCCACCCTTGCACAGCCGACACCTTCTCTGGGTCCACAGCGATCCCAGCTGCACTCACCACGTGGCCCAGAAACTTCACCTCTTTCCGGAAAAGCTGACACTTGTCAGGTTGCAGTTTTAGCCCGTATTTGTCCAGGGCGCGGAACGCTTGCTCCAGATGTTGGAGGTGAGTCTCAAAGTCCGGCGAATAGACAATGACGTCATCGAGGTAGACCAGCGTGGTTTCCGTCAACTGACCTCCCAGGCACCGCTGCATAAGCCGCTGGAACGTGGCTGGGGCGTTGCAAAGGCCAAACGGCATCCGTTCCCACTCGTATAGCCCGAAAGGGGTCGTGAAGGCTGTCTTCTCCCTGTCCCGCTCGTCCACCTGTACCTGCCAGTACCCACTGGCCAAGTCGAGAGTAGAATACCATGCGGACTGTGTAAGACTGGTGAGTGAATCCTCTACTCGGGGCAGGGGGAAAGCATCCCGCTTAGTCACCTGGTTCAGCTTACGGTAATCCACACAGAATCTCCAGGAACCATTTTTCTTGCGCACCAGTACGATAGGGGCGGCCCAAGGGCTACTACTTTCCCGGATAATCCCCTTGTCCAACATTCCTCGCAGGAGGGTGCGGACCTCAGAATACAGGGTCGGTGGCACTGGTCGATAACGTTCTCTACTCGGGGCGGCGTCCCCGGTCGGAATCTGATGTTTTACAATGTCCGTCCGGCCATAGTCCTCGTCGTGAGTCGAGAACAAGTGCTGCCATTTGAGCAGGAAATCCTGGAGCCGCCCAGTCTGTTCCTCTCCCAGTCCTTCACCGCGTAGTGACCCTCCCTGGAGGTGATTAGGCAATTCCTCTCCCTCACTACCCACCGGCGGTCCAGTTCGGGTCAGGGCAACTTCCACTACGGAGGGGCTTACTCGGTTAAACTGCACTTCACCCGGCTCTCTCACTTGTTGCGGGCACACCCCTGTGACTCGGGCCAGACACTGATGCCGATGCAACAGGACGGGGAACGCATTCACGTTCCGTACTTTCACAGAAATCCTCCCCCGCCGTGCTGTGGCTAGCCCCCGAGCTACCTCAAGGTTTGGGCCGTCCGGATGGGGTTCCACCAATACCCACTCTCCCGGGCCATAGAGTTGCGAGGGGAGCCTGGCCCACACCACAGCCTCACTCTGAGCGGGAATGGATAACGCGTATCGGCACGCCGTCCTCCCAGTGCCCTCTCGATCTCCTCGCGTCTCGGCAAGGCGAACCCGCCGACAATCGGCCTTGATCCGGTCCCACTCGTGACTTTCCGAGGTCGAGGCCGTCTGCTTTAGTCCACCTTGGAACAGTTCCTCCCAACATTCTGCTATAACGTTCATGCCCAACAAGGCGCGATGGTTTCCCAGGCAGGCGTCACGAACGATCACCACCCCTTTCTGGGGGACAACGACTCCATGGATCTTCAAGTCAGTCACCAGGTATCCCACGTATGGGATGTCCAGACCGTTGGCTCCCCGTAGCGTCAACCAGGGGGCTTCTGAGGTGGGGCAATCCTGGCCCTTAAATAGCTCTCGTGACAGGCTCTCAGAGAACAGAGTGACTTGTGACCCAGTGTCTAACAGGCACTGTACTTCCAATCCGTTGACCTGGGCCACTACAATGGGGCAATGCCCCACCAAACATGCTCTGGACTTCGTAATCGATAGGGGGTCTACCATGGGAGTCCCAGCCACTTGACCCACAGTGGCCGGCAACTCTAAAAATCCTCCTGTGATCCCCGACGAGAGCGGCACTGGCGGAAGTAATGACCCGGCTCTCCACAACCATGACAAATGGGGCGTCCCTGTTCGTCCCACCTGAACCGCGGCCCCATTGGCCTAGCTGGGCGTCGCTCTGGGAATCGGCTCCCCGCTGAATAGGTCCGCTCTCGGAGCAATGGACTGGAACGTTCACGCCGGAGCTCTTCTCTGAAGGAGTTGGATAGCTCGGCCAGCTGTTCCTGGACGTCCTTTTTCAACTCCTCTCGTAACGCACGTCTCCATTCCGCTTCGACCGGGCGTGGGGGGTCGACGGGTGCACTCGCAGCCATGCACGTTGAGGGCTCTACCGTGTGATCCCGTTCCAAGGCCAAAGCCTCTTGTCTCAGTTCGTCAAAAGACAAGTCCGGGTTCCGGCGGACCTGTATTCGCAGGCTTTGGCGTACGGGGCCTTCCCGTAGCCCCAGGAGGAATTGGTCTCGCAGCAGGCTCTCTTCACCCCCTAGACCATGGTCTTGCCTTCCTCTTAGCCTAGCGAACTGCTCTCTCAGCTGTAGCGTGAATGCCCGGATGGTCTGTCGCGGCCCTTGTTTGCAGTTGAAGAACTGTGTTCGCAGAACGGCTACGGGAGTGGTATCGCCGTATTGCCCCGAAAGGAAGTCAAAGATAGCTTGAGCCGTGGTACGGTTCGCTTCTGGCGCTGCTCGCACTTCCCTCAGTGCTTCTCCTTCCAAGGAATTCAAGATGAACTGTACTCCCTGAGGGGCATCCAGACCTTGGAGCCCGACTAAATATTCGACCTGGGCCCTCCATGTCGACAGACTCATCTCCGATCCCGGACCTTGGTACTTTTGGGCCCAAGGGGCTCCCATGAATATGGGCATGGCTTGTCTTCGTGCTCCCGGTGCCTCTTCATCTGCCATAACGGCTTCTGGTGGCTCAACTCAGTGGTAATCCTGCCGACTACGCCAATAATCTGTCACAGGTCGGGAGGGTCGACTGGGTCTACCCCTCCCTTTAGAATATACCACTGAGGAGCAGACCAGAGACCAGGCGGACAAGGAAAATAAAATGTAACAGGTTTTATTGATTAAAAGAATTTGTGTATCCTAATTAAAATTCCTCCTTCCTCCCCAGCATCCAGTGGCCGCCGGGACGTCGGCTGGACGACAGGTGAGGACTGGGTCCACTCGACCCCCTCGGACTCTTCGGGTGCCGAGGCTCTCGGCAATGGAAGGAACGCGGACCTGACCAGCAGGTAAGTGCTCTAAGCACGACTTATCCTTCTCGGACTCTGAGCAGACTGTCCTCTTCTCGACCTCCCAAGTACAGAAGTTTACAGCGGTGAAGAGGAGCGTCGACTGGACAGCCGGTAGGGACTCCTGGTACGGTAGGTTTCTTTCCTCTGCAGGGGATGCAGAAAGCTTACGGCTGTGGAAGGAGCGTCGACTGGACAGCAGGTGGGTACTTCGAACACGGTTGGTTCCTTCCTATACAGGGGATGCAGGAAGCTCACGGCTGTGAAAAGGGCGTCGACCAGACAGCAGGTGGGTACTTCGAGTACGGTTGGTCCTTCCCTATACAGGGGGTGCAGGAAACTTAGGGCTGTGGAAGGGGCGTCGACTAGACAGCAGGTAAGTACTTCGAGTCCAGTTTGTTCTTTCCTATACAGGGAATGCAGAAAGCTCACTGTATTAAAGGCTCATTCAGTCGGGACTTTTATTCTGAAACCGCATTCATTCGGTACTTTTATTCTGAAACCGCATTCATTCGGTACTTTTATTCTGAAACCGTAGTCATGGTAACAGGCAGAACAGTGTACAGTAGTCAGTTCAACTGCCGCTATCTGCTGTGTGTAGGTGATCTGTGAGAGCTGTCAGCTGTAAAGTTGCTGATTCCTGTTCGTTCGGGGTGATTGGTGCAATTGTAATATTATGATGTTAGTCATTGCCCTTAAAGTAAGTCAATTTGATTATATTTATGTTGATTTTCAGTTGTGTAACTTGATCTGAATAGAGTTAAGCGTCCGTGACATAAGTGCATGTCCGGACATGTCCTGTATAGATCGTTCTGTGTTATCCAGATCGGTAATATGCTAGTATTTAGTAATAGGCTATTACTTGAGTGTGACGATTCATTCTTTATTAAGCGCCATATCAATGTTATGGGTTATTGATGAGGTGATGTTAGTCGGTCTGTTAAGATGTTCCAATACTAGACGATTAGCGTCATGTCTGTTTGTATGCAATGCATATGAGCCCCATGCGGTTATCCATATATGGGCATTGTATGTTATTGAGGACAAATTGCCCTTATAGTGTGTATTTTCCTGTTTAATACCATGTTTCTGTTTATTCAACTGGATGTTAAGTAGAGAAATGTCAATGATGAGTATTAAGGATAATTATTTAATTATTTAACAGTGAATGCTTATTATTGTATTTAGTTTATTCATTCTCTTTATTGTACTTATTTTCCAGACTATGTACATCATTGAATATACAGTTGTGACCCATCCATCTACCTACAATACACCAAGTTAATCTGATCACCTGTCTCCTCATTATTTGTGCTCTTACCGGCACCCAGAAGGGTTTACTCATCCATCACCTAATCCAAACCTAACAGTCCAAAGCCTCTCCAACACTCACGGCTGTGAAAGGGGCGTCGACTAGACAGCAGGTGGGTACTTCGAGTACGGTTGGTTCTTTCCTATACAGGGAATGCAGGAGGCTCACGGCT
Organism: Chrosomus eos; assembly: GCA_036326025.1. NCBI lineage: Eukaryota > Metazoa > Chordata > Actinopteri > Cypriniformes > Leuciscidae > Chrosomus > Chrosomus eos. Next base: position 30,363,955 of record CM070840.1, read on the forward strand.
GTGAAAGGGGCGTCGACTAGACAGCAGGTGGGTACTTCGAGTACGGTTGGTTCCTTCCTATACAAAGGATGCGGAAAGCTTACGGCTGTGAAAGGGGCGTCGACTAGACAGCAGGTAGGTACTTCGAGTCCGGTTGGTTCTTTCCTATACAGGGAATGCAGGAGGCTCACGGCTGTGAAAGGGGCGTCGACTAGACAGCAGGTGGGTACTTCGAGTACGGTTGGTTCCTTCCTATACAGGGGATGCAGAGAGCTCACGGCTGTGAAAGGGGCGTCGACTAGACAGCAGGTAGGTACTTCGAGTCCGGTTGGTTCTTTCCTATACAAAGGATGCGGAAAGCTTACGGCTGTGAAAGGGGCGTCGACTAGACAGCAGGTAGGTACTTCGAGTCCGGTTGGTTCTTTCCTATACAGGGGATGCAGGAAACTCACGGCTGTGAAAGGGGCGTCGACTAGACAGCAGGTGGGTACTTCGAGTCCAGTTGGTTCTTTCCTATACAGGGGATGCAGAGAGCTCACGGCTGTGAAAGGGGCGTCGACTAGACAGCAGGTAGGTACTTCGAGTCCGGTTGGTTCTTTCCTATACAGAGGATGCGGAAAGCTTACGGCTGTGAAAGGGGCGTCGACTAGACAGCAGGTAGGTACTTCGAGTCCGGTTTGTTCTTTCCTATACGGGGGATGCAGAAAGCTCACGGCTGTGAAAGGGGCGTCGACTAGACAGCAGGCAGATACTTCGAGTCCGGTTGGTTCTTTCCTATACAGGGGATGCAGGAAAGCTCACGGCTGTGAAAGGGGCGTCGACTAGACAGCAGGTAAATACTTCGAGTCCGGTTTGTTCTTCCCTATACAGGGGATGCAGAAAGCTCACGGCTGTGAACGGGGCGTTCGATGGGGGACACTCGGAACAGCAGATCACTGGGCTTCCTCCGTTCTCCAGACAACATCAACGATGAATCAGAACACCGCAAGCTTTAAATTCCACCGTCGCTTTATCTCTTCTGCAGCGGCTCCAGACTGCAACACAGGGCAAGGCCGATGGGCACGTGACAGAATTTGGTATAGTAAGCATGCAGTAGCCTCACTTCAAACACACACGGTGAGCACAGCATCAACTCACGTCACTCTTAACCACTCTGTGAAATATAAGGCCACAGCCCACCTCCTTGTACTGAACAGCAGGGACAGTAAAACGGAAGAATATATAGCGATCTCACTCGTGCATCATAACAGCTGTCTTCACATTACGGGTCTAGACTCCGGTTCCTAGATCGCTTCTCTTCATATACAGTGTCTTGGTATATAAATCACGTATCATACGGCCAGTAAAAGGTTTGCACTTATCTCTACCCAGGCAGGGGACTTGATGTTTCCAAGGCAACTTCTCCTCTGCTTCTCTGTTCCACTCCACCAAATCCTTCGTAGCGGATTCCCTTCCGCGGATCTATCTCGCCAGTCAAGTTGTCCCACAGAAACTCTCAGCCTTCCTCGACGGAACAAGGTCAGGACACAGCACCCGAAAACCGAACACAGAACACTGCACTGAACTTCCACTGCACTGAACTACACTGCACTGAACTACCCTCTTGGTCTCCCAAAGCTTGGTTTTTATCTGTTTCAAGCCGCTGTGTGTCCCAATCACCAAACAGCCCCTTGATGCGCCGCACCTGCTGTCACTCTGTCATCAGCGGCTGCTGTTGCCATGGTAGCGACGCATATCAGGCTGACTGGGTGTTGCGTCGAGAGCGCTCCGGGCAGAAACATTCCTCCGTGGAATATATAGTTCCGCTGCTGGTTCGTCACCTTGTGACACTATCATGTCACACAATTGCGTCTTTAACGGTTGCTCTCTGTCGCATCCTGTCACAGTAAACTGGCCTGTCAATCATCTTACAGTTAAAATCCTCCACATTACATTTCATTTAATTTCCTACTTTATCAGAGAGAAATGCAGAAGCACGTTGATCTGCAGTCGCAGTCTTTCCTACGGAGACTCTCCTCATATTAATGCATAATGATGTATTTAAAAGTTAATGGCCAAACGGATCTTTAGAAAAGTCCACATTCACATCAGCTAGGATAACACTAGGATATAATATATCTTTAGATGGAAGTAGAGGGCCTATGTACATAAGGTCTGGGTAGATTAGATGAAAAGCAAACTGTACAGTCAAACCAAAAAATATTCAGACACCAGATTTAATTTTTATATTTTTTTACTAGTGGGTGCAGGACACTATAGTTCATGTAAGTGAGGATAGTTCAAAATAAAGTTAATTGTGACATAGTATACTCAAAAATTCTTTATACAGTGACTATCAGTAAAATCTATAAAATTTGGGACCAAAAATTATTCAGACACTTTGACCTGACCATGTTTTGCTGAAGTGTTTTTTCTTTAATTGCTAATGCGAACTTATTACACCACAGACTGAACAACATGAAGCATTGCTTGGTAACTGGTTGAGCTAAACTGGTATTATCTAATTGTGTACTTACATTTAACAGCTGACAGATATTCAGCATAATTCATGTGTGAGAGTCTAACAGAAGGATGGACAAAACCAGTGAAATATCAACTGAGTTCATAACTCTGAGTTCTATTTCTAAACTTATGGCGAATAAACTGTGATAATGTGAAAAATGTTGAATATGTCTGAAAAATGTTTGGTTTGACTGTACAACTGTATAAATATAAATATGTATTTACATGAGAGTTATTTACATTTACATTTATTCATTTAGCAGACACTTTTATCCAAAGCGACTTACAAATGAGAACCATAGAAGCAGTTAAACTAACAGCAGGACAACAAAATGTAAGTGCTATAACCTTTCACATTCTAATCCAATGCAGAACCCGTATTTTAATTTTTTTTTAAATTAGAAAGGAAGAGAAAGAGAAAGTGTTAGTATTACTGGATCAAGTGTTGCCGAAAGAGATGCGTCTTCAACCGTTTCTTGAAAATGGCTACAGACTCCGCAGCTCTGGTTGAGTTGGGTAGGTCATTCCACCAGCAGGGAACAGTCATGGTGAAGGTCTGAGAAAGAGATTTTGTGCCTCTTTGACGTGGCACCACAAGACGACGTTCGCTTGCAGAGCGCAAATTTCTGGATGGGACATAAGTCTGAAGTAATGAGTTTAGGTAAGAGGGAGCAGAGCCAGTGGTTGTTCTGTAGGCGACTTGAATTTGATGCGAGCGGCAACTGGCAACCAGTGCAATTTTGTAAGGAGAGGAGTTACGTGTGCTCTCTTCGGCTCGTTAAAGACCACTCTAGCTGCAGCATTTTGGATCAGCTGCAGAGGTTTGATCGAGCAAGCTGGAAGACCAGCCAAGAGAGCATTACAATAGTCCAGTCTGGATAGAAGAAGCGCTTGAACAAGGAGTTGTGGAGCATGTTCTGATAGGAAGGGCCTGATCCTCATAATGTTGTACAAAGCAAATCTGCAGGACCGGGCAGTTCTCGTAATGTGGTCTGTGAAGTTCAATTGATCATCAATAACAACTCCAAGGTTCCTGGCTGATCCTGATGGAGTTATGGATGACGGGCCTAGCTGAATAGTGAAGTTGTGATAAAGTGTTGGCTTGGCCGGGATCACAAGTAGCTCTGTCTTCGCAAGGTTAAGTTGAAGATGGTGGTCTTTCATCCAGCCAGAGATGTCTGTCAGGCATGCTGAGATGCGAGCAGCAATCGTCGGATCATCAGGCTGGAATGAGAGGTAGAGTTGTGTGTCATCAGCGTAGCAGTGATAGGAAAAGCCATGTTTCTGAATCACAGATCCTAGTGATGTCATGTAGATGGAGAAGAGAAGTGGTCCAAGCACTGAGCCCTGAGGCACCCCAGCAGCTAGATGTTGGTTCTTAGACACCTCACTCCTCCACGACACCCTAAAGGACCTACCTGAGAGGTAAGACTTGAACCATTGTAGTGCGGTACCCGATATTCCCTTCATCTTTAGGATTGACAGGAGGGTCTGGTGGTTGACTGTGTCAAAGGCAGCAGACAGATCCAGCAGGATGAGAACACAGAGGATTTGGAAGCTACTGTACCCAGTCTCAGAGCTTCAATTACTGAGAGCAGGGCAGTCTCAGTTGAGTGTCCACTTTTGAAACCAGACTGATTGTTGTCCAAGAGATTGGTCTGTGTAAGAAAGGAAGAGATCTGGTTGAAAACAACTCGTTCAAGTGTCTTCGCGACAAATGGAAGAAGGGATACCGGTCTGTAATTATCCAGATGTGCTGGATTAAGAGTAAGTTTCTTAAGCAGTGGGGTTACCCGAGCCTGCTTAAATGCTGTGGGAAAGGTACCAATGTGAAAAGAGGTGTTTATGTGTGTGAGTGCGGGTATAACTAAGGAAGAAATGGCTTGAAGTAGGTTAGTAGGAATCAAGTGGACAGGTAGTAGGGCGGTTGGAAAGGAGTAGTTTGGAGACTTCTGCCTCTGAAAGCAGAGAGAATGAGGGGAGAATGTGTGTGTTAGCTGATAAAATGTGTGTGTGAGTTTGTGGATTGTTAAATTGGCAGCTGATGATGGTTGTTTTATTTGTGAAGGATGTGGCAAAGTCGTCGGCTGTAAGGGTTGATGAAGGAGGAGGAGGAGGATTGAGAAGAGAGGAGAAGGTTTTGAAAAGCATGCGAGAGTCAGAAGAATTGTTAATTTTGTTGTGATAGTAAGTCATTTTAGCAGTAGAGATATTAGCAGAGAAGGAAGAGAGGAGGGATTGATAAAGGCCAAGGTCTGTAGGATCTTTCGATTTGCGCCACTTCCTCTCTGCACCCCTGAGTTTAGAACGATGTTCACGGAGAACATCGGATAACCAGGGGGCAGAGGGTGTGGTGCGGGCTGGCCTGGAAGAAAGGGGGCAGAAGTTGTCCAAGCAGGATGTTAAAGTGGAGAAAAGAGTACTGTTGTACTGTTGTAAAGTTGTACTGTTAGTTGTTAGTTGTTACTGTTGAGAGCTAATCAGGTGGAGGAAGTGTGGATGAGACCAAAGAGGATAGGCGAGAAGGTGAGAGTGAATGTAGGTTTCGCCGAAAGGTGACCTGTGGAGGAGTGCTTGTTGTGTTCTGAGGTAGGATGAGGTTGAGAGTGAGGAGGAAGTGATCTGAGGTGTGCAGTGGAGTGACCAGTGTATGGTCAGTGGAGCAGTGGCGTGTATAAATAAGGTCTAATTAGTTACCTGATTTGTGAGTAGCCGCAGTAGATACTCGTTTGAGGTCGAATGAGGCAAGCAGAGTGTGGAAATAAGCAGCCTGACGTTTTTCTATGTGGATGTTGAAGTCTCCAAGAACTATGAGAGGAGTACCATCCTCAGGGAAGGATGAGAGTAGCACATCAAGCTCCTCCAAGAAACTGCCAAGCTGACCTGGGGGACAATAGATAACTACAAAATGGATTTTTATAAGACTAGTGATGGTAATTGAATGTGATTCGAATGAGCTGTGGTCACACAGAAGTGGTAGAGGATCAAATTTCCAATCATTTGAGATGAGTAGACCAGTACCAGTACCAGGCGAGGGGTGTGTGAGAAAGTGAAGTTAGTGGAGAGGGCAGCCGGAGTGGCAGTGTCCTCTGGTCTAATCCAGGTCTCAGTCAGGGCCAATAAGCGTAGACCTGAATGACTAGAAATAGATGTAATAAAATCAGCTTTGTTTCCAGCAGACTGGCAATTCCAGAGACCAATTGGAAAAGAGAATAAGAGTTATTATTGCCCAATGCAAAACACCATAAGGATATAGATCTGTAAAAACAGATGATTTGCTGTTCAAGGTGGAGAAACTGTTCTTATGCCTGGATGTTCACAGAGATCTGTGGCCTGGGTCAGAAGGGTCAATGATGATGATGATGATGATGATCGCTTCTTCACTCTGGAGATGTTGAAGTCCTATAGATTGGGAAACAGAAGTCCTCTCAGATGTCTGTTGCAATCTCTGTATGTCTGATATGGTGGCTGACCCAAACCAGAAAGTTATAGAAGAGCACAGAACAGATTTAACAACCGTATTAAGAAAAAAATATTTGATGTACAATAAAAACAGGAAAGTGTATTAAGAATGTAAATACAGTAAGTTTTAAATTTATCTACAGTGTTACTCACCACTTAATCCCAAAATTGCACTCCGAAAGCAGACTTCACGAGAGAATATTATTCCCATCTAAAATGTCTTATTAAGGAGCTGAGAGCTGACCAAGCAGAGAAAACAGCCTTGTATCTGCTTGTATTGTGCCTAAATATGACCGGGTCCTTATTGTTGGTGATTGTAATATTCATGGGTGCTGCCCTGATAATTCATTAGCGAGAGACTTTTTAAACATTATTGACTCTTTTCATTTTGTTCAATCTGTAACGGGGCCGACACATGAACGTGGTCACACACTTGATCTGTTTTATCCTTGCCTGTTTTTAATCTGGAGATCTGTGATGCTTTTTTCTCTGATCACATGCCGGTACTGTTTGAAGCTACTGTTTGTTGTCAAACAGTTAAACATCGTGCTGCTGCTCGCACTTGCCGAGTTATTAATCCCTCCACTGCTGCTTTTTTCTCGACTGCTTTCAGTCAAAACTGTGTTACGCCTGAAACTGTGTATAATGATACTGAGGCTTTGAACTCTTCTGCTATTGACATAGCGGCTCCATTAAAAATTAGACGAAAAAAAACTAAGTCAGAGCCCTGGTTGAATGAATCCACCCATGCTTTCAGACAGCAGTGTCGAAGAGCTGAGAGACAGTGGAAAAAGGACAAATTACAAGTGTCTTTTCAAATATTGAAGGATCGTTGGCGCCAGTACCAATCTATTGTAAAAGAGGCTAAAATAAACTATTTTTCGGATGTTGTCCGGGTAAATTCCAGCAAGCCTCGTGTTTTGTTTAAAGTTATTAACTCTGCTCTGAATCCACCACAGACTGTAGCAATTGATGCATCCCTGGCTGTGTGTGAAAATTTTCTTAATTTCTTTACTGATAAAGTATTTTCTGCCAGAGCACTTATCTCACCCCCTGGTTTCGATCCTTCAGTGTTTGTCCCCTGTGCTGCTGTTCTGGACACTTTTGAGCCTGTGACTCTGCCTTTTGTGCAGGGGATTGTTGCCCATTTGAAGCCCTCAGGTTCTCCGGGTGATATTATCCCTCCTCGACTCCTTAAAGAGGTTCTCCCGACTATTGGACCATTGTTAACAACAGTTATGAATAGCAGTCTATCTACGGGAGTGGTTCCTGTTACTTTTAAACATGCCGTTGTGCAGCCCTTGTTAAAAAAACCTGGGCTTGATCCTATAGTTTTGGATAATTTTAGGCCTATTTCCAAATTGCCGTTCATTTCTAAAATTTTTGGAAAAGATTGTCTATTCCCAGCTCATGGACTTTATAAATGAACATGATATTATTGAGATTTTCCAATCCGGTTTTAAAATACATAGCACTGAATCAGCACTTTTAAGAGTTTTTAATGACATATTTTTAGCTACTGACTCGGGTCACTGTGTTGTCCTTGTACTTTTAGATCTGACTGCTGCTTTTGATACGGTGGATCATGAAATCCTGATTACTCGTTTGGAGCAGTGGGTGGGCATTAGTGGCACAGCGTTAGAATGGTTCAGGTCCTACTTGTCCCAGCGAACTTTCTGTGTTGGCCTTGCTGACTATGTTTCTTCGACTGCTCCCCTGTCACATGGGGTGCCACAGGGTTCTGTGCTTGGCCCTCTCTTATTCTCCCTCTATCTGCTCCCTCTCGGTTCAATACTCAGGAAGCATGGTATTTGTTTTCATTGCTATGCAGATGACAGTCAGATCTATGTCCCTCTCAGAAAGTCTGACTCCTATTGTGTTAAGCATTTGTTAGAATGTTTAAATGACATTAAGGCCTGGATGTCTCTTAATTTTTTAAATTTTAATGAAAAAAAGACAGAAGTTATGGTTTTTAGTGGTAGTGGCACTTCTGGAACGCCCCTGGTTGATCTGGGTTCTTTAGCACAGTATCACAAGAAAATCATTACGAATCTGGGGGTAAAGGTGGACACTGAAGTTTGACAACCAGATTAAAGCCATAGTGAAGTCTAGCTTTTTCCAGTTAAGACAGCTGGCAAAAATTAAACCTGTCCTTTTAAGACAGCAATTTGAGACAGTAATTCACGCCTTTGTGACCACTCGGTTGGATTACTGCAATGCACTCTATTTGGGGGCGAGTAGGTCCTCCATTGCTCGTCTTCAACTGGTTCAAAATGCTGCTGCTTGTCTCTTAACTGGCACAAGAAAGTATGAGCATATTTCACCTATTTTAGCTTCACTCCACTGGCTGCCTATTCATTTTAGGATTCATTTTAAACTCCTTTTATTTGCTTTTAAAGCCTTGCATGGCCTTGCCCCACCGTACCTCGCCGAGTTACTGCATCCCTATATTCCCAGCCGCTCTCTCAGGTCTGCTGACCAGCTGTTCCTGACAGTGCCTAGAACGAGGCTAAAACTTAGAGGAGAACGAGCTTTTGCTGTTGCCGCTCCAAAACTTTGGAATGTATTGCCACTACACATTAGACAAGCTTCTTCACTGTTTCATTTTAAATCTCTGCTTAAAACCCATCTTTTTGCTTTGGCTTTTAACAGCAGTTAATCATGTTAGATGTGATTTAAGTGTGTTGTGTGGCAGTACATTTGGAGTTTATTTATTTATTTTTATGTTTTATCTTATTTTATTACTTTTATCTTATTGTGCTTATCGTATTTTATTACTTTTATCCCATTGTGTTTTATTGTTGCAATGTACAGCACTTTGGAAACCTTGTGTTTATTTAAATTGTGCTTTATAAATAAAGTGGATTGGATTGGATTGGATTGCTGTGGAAGATCAAGAGGCAAATCCCAGGCCAACAGCTTCTACTGTGTGTAATGGTATATTAGGCATTTCAGGTCCTGAGATAGTATAGATATACAGTAGATGCACAGGATGCCCAGGAATCTGAATGTCTCCACAGTGCTGTTCATGATGGGCAGTGAGCTAAACTTTAGAAGCTAAACAGTGACATCATGTTTCTCCTGAAGTCCACAATCATCTCCACATGTTTGAGTGTGTTCAGCTCCAGGTTTTTATTACTGCACCAGACAACCTGCAAACTTCAGGATCTTGACAGATCCAGTGCAGTCGTTGTTGTACAGAGATAAGAGTAATGGGGAGAGAATGCAATCCCGTGGAGCGCCAGTGCAGATTGAAGTGCATTTACCCAGCCTCATTAACTGCTGCCCGTCTGTCAGGGAGTTGATGATCTACAGACACATGGAGGTGGGCACAGAGAGCTGGGTCAGTTTGGTCAGGACTCAGGAGGATATCTGGGATGATGGTGTTGAAAGCCGAGCTGAAGTCCACAAATAGGATCCCTTGCATAAGTCCCTGGTTTGTCCAGATGTTGTGAGTGCAGTTGATAAGCAAACTGAAGAGGATCTAGCAAGGGGCCAGTGATGTCCTTCAGGTGGTCAACACCACTTTCTCAAATGACTTTATGACCACAGACATCGAATAAACTTGTCTGTAGCATTTAATCCAGTGATTTTTAGTTACTTGGGTAAGACACTTGGGTGAGACACCATCTGGGCCTATACACTCTGTTTCCAAAAGACATTTTGTTTTCATCCATACATGACTGAATAATATATTGCTGTCTAAATAAATTTAGCAAACAATACTATTTTCTCTTTTTATTGAAATATATAACATATTAAAGAGACACTTAGGACACTAGTGTAACGGATGTGGCCAGTAAGAGCTGTGCGTGTAAACCTCACTCCCCTAGCCTCAAGAGCTGCGGTCTTTAGCATCTTTAATTTGTGCCCAGGAATCTGAATGGCGGTCTTTAGCGTCCTTGTTAGCCATCCGCCTTCCACACTGGAGACTCCTGTTCGAATCCTGCTGGTTGAGTAGGACCAGAACACTAGGCCTTCTTACTTTGGGCTTCACGTGTGTCCCTGGGGTCCACCAGTGCTGTTACACCCAATCCAAGTGTAAATTATCTTATTATTGAGGCAGGCTATAGACCTTATTCAGAGCAGCGCCATACCAGGTATGAAAGTGAGGCTGTGAGGGATAGACTCGTGTTTTCAATGGAATCCGCTGTAAAAAGCTGTATAAAGCTCATAGATTACTTACAATTTTCCACAGCTTATATTGTCAGGAGTTTTTTTATAACTGAAATTTCTTGGAAATATATTTTTCCAGTGTTTCATGAGCAGAGCAATCCAAAAACATTAAATAACAGTACAGCCCATTGAAGAGATGGATGTCTGTCCCTCACAGCCAGGCCTCGCTTTCATTCCCACCAATAAAAATCAAAGATGGCGCCTCTGTGAATAAGGTCTATAGCCAACCTTATTATGGTTTGTATATAATATGATTCAAAGATACACATTAAGTACACATAAAAACCATTACAAATTCAGTGTGTAAACACATTTTTATGACAATAACATTTTAAACAGAATTTTTTGGGCTATTTGTTCTGTTAAAACTGAAATATCATAAAGAGTAAAGCGAAATTTACCCCCAACACATTTCTTTCTAAAAAGTACAAAAATAATCGTTAATGCAACCGTCAAGGACCTAGCATTCGCTATTGATTTGTCAATTTTCTTACTGATGCCGCTTCTGTCACGACTTTGTCCGCGAACAGCTGCCGTACTTTTCGATCATACCACCAATAAAAGGGGGAGTCCGGTTAACCCTGCGATACAATGTCATCATTCATTTTATACACAATATATCCAATTAAAACACATTCTTTGTATTACCTTACAAATAAACGCTTATTAAACGTTTCGAGTAGTTTAAAGGTTATTATAACTGTGTCTATCATTAACTGCGCTCGTCCACCCCTACAGCTGATGCAGTGGTGCAGTCCGTGAAAGGCAATGGCAGAGGTGTAGAGGGAGAGAGAGAGGAATCAAGCGTCCTGTCAGCTTTACTTCAAACCCACAGCCGTGACACACTGACCCGTGGACAACACATCCAGACCCGGCCCAGCCGAGCCTCCTGACCGCCCGAGACTCGCAGCTCAGCAGGGCTTTCTCAATCTCAGGTGTGTGTGTGAATGAGCAGCGCTCATGCTAGCACAGACGTTAGCTGCAGTTTCTTCTCCATAACACTGTATTTACGTCATAAACACACACCGATCGCTTATGAACACACGTGTACGTGTTTGTTTACCACAGCACACAGCTGTTATTCAATCACGTCTGCTTAAAATAACCCACAGCTTCTGTTTTCATGCAGTCATATCATGGATATGTGTAACTAGGCCTCTGCAGTTTTGGGGGTGACTGTTTCACAGCAACTGGATTTACTGCAGGTGTAAACTCATTTGTTTTGGCTATTTATAGGGGTGTTTCTATGTAGACCAGATGATATTGATACCTTGATGTGCCTTGACAGCTATTTTGGTTGTTGACACTGAGATAATGAGTTGATCTTCTCTGATCTGCCTTTGTTGTGACACTCAGTTACTGTAATAATTAGTTTCCCCGTGAATGTGATGTTGTTTATGGTTGTTTTGTGTAGAAGGCAGGCATTTATGTCTTTATTCTCTTCTAGACAGATCTGTCAAGTGTCAACTGATATTACTTTATTGTTACATTGGTGTGTTGTGGTGGTCAACTGATAGCAGTGTTGGGTAAGTTACTCTAAAAAAGTAATTAATTACATCTTCAAAAAGTGTAATTAGATTACTGTACTAATTACTCTCTGTAAAAGTGTCAGATGACTTATTATTAATTACGTTCTAAATATATCCCATATCAACCTCGAACAGATAGACATGTAAACGGCTGATTCTGTCACATAAACAATATTTGGATAAATTATGATTGAACAACTGACCAAAATGTGTAAAAGGAGAAGGTTACATTAAAATGTATTTTAATATTAAATGTAGCTGTTAAATCCACTATTATTTTATATAGAATCGTTCTATAGTCTTTTTACAGTAGCCTATTTAATGCAATTACCTCAGAAGTAACTGTAATTAAAGTACAGAAGAATTACGAGTAATCCCTTCGTTTACTTTTTCGAGGGAAAAGTAATTAAATTTCAGTAATGAATTACACCCAACACTGACTGTCAGGTGTTTAAAGAAGTGCTGAAATATTCAGAGCAGTGATATCAAATATAGATATAGGAAATATTGGAAAACTTAAGAAAATTAGACGAATTGCAGAAATCAAAAATGCATTTATTATTTATTTGAACTTCAAACAAACTCATAATATGAAAATGGAGAAATATCTTTCAGCCTGAGCGATATATTGGTCTTTCACTTCAAGTATATTGATGACCAAAAATGTTTAATTTAAAAATTCTGAAAAACAAAATTGTATTTGAACAATTTATGTGCAGCATGTGCTGGAGCTAAAGTTTTACTTTTAGGAAGTTAAAACCTCAGGGAAATTTAAAATAGTAATCAATGGAAACAAAATCATGATGGGATTTTCCACTATTTTGCTGTTTATGCTCAACTCGTTGTGAATTTCTATAAAATCAATTTTAACAAAAATTCTTATCCAGTCCATTTGACTTGCTAAAGTAATTTTTTTCTAATATTATTTCGATATTTTTTTTAGATTTTGAATTCGATTTTTTATATTTAGTTTTCATTTTAATTTTAATTGTATGTGCTTTTCTCATTTTTATTATTTTTTGTTTTGCTTTCTATTTAGCTTTAATTTTGTTGTTTTAGTTTGAACAATTTTAGTACTTCAACTTAAACGTATTTCAGTTTATTTTCCCCATTTCAATTCCCGAGAATGCTTGTAATGGTTCTGGCGTTAATAGCAGCACTAAAGGGAATGGTATATTGAGATGACTGTCACCTGGTCTGTCTCGTCTCTCCGCCTGCAGTCGAACCGACGCCACACACCATGTCCTTAAAGCCGCGGGTGGTGGATTTCGACGAGACGTGGAACAAGCTCCTGACGACGATCCGAGCGGTGGTGTTTGCTGGATTACGTGGAGAGAGCGACATGGAACGACCGCTTCTCGTATCCTGAGACACACTGTCATGATTTAGACATATCGCTTCCTCTTTCTTATTCCTTTTCAATGTTTCTTGTAATCAGATTATTGGAGAATTTATTTTATGAGAGTGCTAAGCCATAATTGCCATTTATTAAATGTGTCACATATTTTATATTTATGACTTACACTACCATTCAAAACTTTGGTAGCATCAGTAAGATGTTTTAAAAGTTTTTTTTTCATCAAGGATGCATTAAAATGATCAAAATTGACAGTTGATGATAAAAAAAAATATTATTTTCAAATAAATGCGGTTCTTTCGACCTTTCTAAACATCAAGTAATCCTTTTTTTTTCACCAAAATATGAAGCAGCATATTTTCAACATTCATTATAATAATAAAAAAATGTTTCTTGAGCATCAAATCATCATATTATAGTGATTTCTGAAGGATCATGTGACACTGAAGACTGGAGTAATGATGCTGAAAATTCAGCTTTGATCACAGGAATAAATTACACTTTACTATATTTTACAGGTTACTGTAATCATTATTGTAATCATATTTCACAGTATTACTGTATTTTTGATCAAATAAATGCATCCTTGATGAGCAGATGAGACTTCTTTCAAAAACAATTAAAATATCTTACCGACCCCACACTTTTGCATGGTAGACTAACTTCATTAAAATGTCCTTGACGTGTTCTTCAGTGACATATACGCGCTGTGTGTTGCGTACCCGGAGCCGCTAGGGGAGAAACTGTACACCGAGACCAAGGTGTTTCTGGAGAACCACGTCCGGCAGTTGTTCAAGGTGAGAGCGCCTCGTTCTCAGGCCAGTGCCGCTAGTTTAATGGTGGATGTCTTTAATCACTGCGGTGTGTGTGTGTGTGTTCCAGAGAGTCCTGGAGTCTGAAGAAAAGGTTTTGGTGATGTATCACAGATACTGGGAGGAATACAGCAAAGGAGCGGAGTACATGGATTGCTTATACAGGCGAGTTCAGCTAGCACTGCGAGTTCTTGCGTGCGATGTTTATCAGTGCTCGGATTCTCCTAGTCGAGTTTAATGTGCAGAGACAACTATACATAAGCATACTACATACTACACTACATACTACACTACACTATACACTACACTATACACTACCTACTACACTACATACTATACACTACACACTATACTACACTACATACTACACTACCTACTACACTACACTACCTACTACACTACACTATACTACACTCTACACTACACACTATACACTATATTACACTACATACTACACTACACACTACACTACCTACTACACTATACTACACACTACACTATACACTACACTACTACACACTAAAAACTATACTATACTACACTACATACTACACACTACACTAGATACTACACTACACACTACACTACATACTACACACTACACTACATACTACAGACCACACTACACTACACACTACACTACACTACATACTACAGACCACACTACACTACACACTACACTACATACTACACTACATACTACAGACCACACTACACCACACTACACTACATACTACAGACCACACTACACACTACACACACACTACACTTCACACCACACTACATACTACACTACACACACTACACTACATACTACAGACCACACTACACTACACCACACTACACTACATACTACAGACCACACTACACTACACACTACACTACACACTTCACACCACACTACATACTACACTACACTTCACACCACACTACATACTACACTACACACTACACACGACACTACACTACATACTACACTACATACTACACTACACACTACACTACACTTCACACCACACTACATACTACACTACACACTACACACACACTACACTAACATACTACACTACACTACATACTACACTACATACTACACTACACTTCACACCACACTACATACTACACTACACACTACACACTACACTACATACTACACACTACACTACACTCACACACACTACATACTACTACACTACACACTACACTAATCACACACTACACTACACTTCACACCACACTACACTACATACTACACTACACACTACACACCACACTACACTACATACTACACACTACACTTCACACCACATACACACTACAATCATCAATAACATACACTTCCACCACATACACTCTCATACATGATGATGCATGGCAGATGAAATGTTTGGAAACAGTTTTTTTTTTTGCAGTTCTGTTTTATTCGGCTTGTTCACTTTTAATTGTGAAATTAATTTGACGGAGCTTCACTTCTTCAGAGTTTTTGGTTGGTAAATGGTGTTTGAGTTCATGCTGGTGTGATACTTGGATGGTGAACCCTAACTTAAAAAAGGGTTTATATTATATCATGATCGAGTGGTTGTCTAGACTCTAACGAATTCGAGTATTGTTCTTTTGTGTTTTACTTTAGTTTAACACTCTGGCCAAATTAGACTCGACTAGAAATCTTGAACTAGAAAATCAGTCAGTTCCAATAAAGTAGTGATGTAAAACCTACCGTATAGATTAGTACACACTGACTAAAGGTCTGTTATGCTCTTCATTTAAATACAGTAAATCAACAATTTAAATCAGCTGTTTTCTATGTGAATATATAGAGTAAAGTGTAATTTATTCCTGAATTTTCAGCATCATTACTCCAGTCTTCAGTGTCACATGATCCTTCAGAAATCAGTATAATATGATGATTTGCTGCATTTTTTCAGGATTATTTGATGACTATAAAGCTCAAAAGAGCAGCATTTATTTGAAATAGTTTTTTTGGAACAATGTAAATGTCTTTACTGTCACTTTTAAATAATTGTATGCATCCTTGTTCTTTAAATTCTTTAAAAGAAATGGTACTGATCCCAAACTCTAGAAAAGTAGTTCAGTCCAGTTATCATATATCAGAGATGAAAAGTAATAGAATAGTTTTGCAATTCTTAATCTAGTTTTGTGTAAACTTGTCTGAACTTCTGGTGCAATAATGAAATATGTCTCCACCACAGGGATGTTAAAATAACAGTTAATCAGGAGCCGGGAGCGTTGCACTGTGGGATACAGTATTCCCTGAAGTGTGCCTGTTGTAAACTGCACATACAGTAGATTTTCCTGTTTCAGAAAGTTTGCATACTGTGCACACACAATATGCATGTTACAAATTTGGTGCAGGATTAGTACGTGAACAATCTGAACATATTGAGGATTTGTGGTGAGGGATTGTGATTTTTATTTGATATCATAGATTTCATGATCACTGATTGTGAGTGTCCACTATCATGCGCTACATTGAGTGCACAAGGTTTTGTTCCTCTGGCATGCAGGCTTCGGCCTGGCCAAGGCCTTGGGTCAGTTTCTGCTTGGTTTCACCGCCTGAACCCCGCCACTGTCCCGCTGGTCTCGGTCAGCTGCGAAAACAACCAGCTATTGAGTTGACGTCACCCGTGGCTTTATTGTGCATCAACATATGCACGTATTCATTTATAATAATAGCAACTGCTTTTCCCTAATGAGTGTTTTGGTGAATTTGCTGCAGGTACCTGAACACACAGTTTATTAAGAAGAACAAGCTGACTGAAGCGGACCTGCAGTATGGATACGGAGGAGTGGACATGAACGAGCCGTTAATGGAGATCGGAGAGGTATGCAGACACAACACAACAGGAGGATGAGCTTTTCACTGGTCATAAACAGTTGTGTTATTGTTGTCGTTGTTGTATTTTTAGCTTGCACTCGACATGTGGCGGAAGTTAATGATTGAGCCGCTTCAACCGATGCTGATCGGGATGCTTCTGAAAGAGATCAAGAAGTAGGTCAATGTTTCTTTACCTCCAAACATTTACATTTATTTCACTTTTATTTACTTTAACATGATTTACCTTAACCATTTATTTTATTTTATTTCTATTGACAAATTTATTTTATTTTATACGTATTGACCATTTTTTTTTTTCTCTTTTTTTTGTATCGGTCAATATTGAATATTTAATTATTTTAGTCTTTTTTTATGATTTTTGTCCACTTCAATTCTACAAATAGTCAAGGGTTCGGCGAGGGAGCAAGCCAAGCGTAATCAATTAACAGCAATTAATAATTAACATCCCTAAAAGAATAAAATTGTGCTTCATTTGATCTCATGTCGTTTATTAAAAATAAGAAAAAAGTTAAGGACAAATAGCATATAACAAAAATACAAATTAAACAAATTAAGTTTTTCAGCTACATTAGGTTTATTTAACATGTTGGAATTACTACAGAAATGTAATAATCAAATGTAAAAATAAAAAATTGCATAGTCTTCACTGTATGAATTAAATATAAATGTATTCTTATTAAAGCTTAAAAAGTTATTCAGTCAAGAGCAGTAAGTTGCTTTATCTTTTGTTAGATAAACATTAATGACACAGAGCAGTTTATTAGGCCGCTTCACTTTAAGACTAACCGCATGATATACTGATACACATCCGGTTTACACTCAACTGTTTATTTCTCTTGGGTAATAACAGCTGTGTTTACATGTATACTCCACGAGAATTGCGTGTGTATTCGACCATTCAAGCTCAATAAAACATGAAAGAGAACTGAATTCACGATAGTATGCACCTCATTGTCCTTAAAGGATTAGTTCACTTTTAAAAAAACTTTTGCTGATAATTTACTCACCCGCATGTCATCCAAGATGTCCATGTCTTTCTTTCTTCAGTCGAAAAGAAATTAAGGTTTTTGATGAAAACATTCCAGGATTTTTCTCCATATAATGGACTTCAATGGGACCCAAACGGTTCAAGGTCCAAATGACAGTTTCAGTGCAGCTTCAAAGGGCTTTAAACGACACCAGACGATGAATAAGGGTCTTATCTAGCCAAACCATTGCTTATTTCAAAAATAAATAACAAAGTTTAAGTTTTATAAGCACAAATGCTCGCCTTGCTCTGTTCTGTGATGCACGTTCGTGACTCTCCCGTTCAAACTCGTTCATCAAAATGAACAAATCTTTTTTCGAGTCATTTAGTTCATTCAACGAACGAAATGAACTAAATGACTCGAAAAAAGATTCGTTCATTTTGATGAACGAGTTCGACATGGACATCTTGGATGACATGCGGGTGAGTAAATTATCAGCAAAAGTTTTTTTAAAAGTGAACTAATCCTTTAATAATATTTTGCACACTTTTTAACATCAAGCACATCCCACTCTTTATATACTAATTCATGCATTTCATCACTCTGAAGTGTCAATAGTGCTATTTATTGATATATACACAATATAGCAAAATCTCTAACGATAAGCATTTTATACCATGGTAACAATATATATTGTCACATGGCCCAGCCTTGTTCTCTATACGGTAGCTCAAATAACAAACTTTTACAGAAATGTAAAAAGTGCTACAGCAAAAATGCAAGCTTCACGTTGAAGCTTTTAAACCGTTCTGCCCACTTGCTTGTTTCTGTTGTGTTTAGTTGTAAATATATTTATGGTTTGTAATTTCAAAATATAACAAAATGCATCTATGTCAAGTCTTCGGTCCCACAGACACTTTTGCATGATCGGAACCCAAGTTTTGTTTTATTTATTATATGTCCGTTCTGCAGAAAATACATTTGCAGTTTAATTACTAAGTTTTGCTGTTGTTTCCGTAGCGACCGATGCGGGGAAGACCCAAATCAGAAAGTAATCCATGGGGTTATCAACTCCTTTGTTCATGTTGAACAATACAAGAAAAAGTTTCCTCTAAAGGTGAGAATCTCTGTCTAGATGCATGTTTTTTTATGTGACAATAATTCAGTTTTTGTTATTTTTATACTAATGTGAAACTTTATGTGAAAAAATGTGAAAATATTTTTTTTGTACACTACCGTTCAAAAGGTTTTAAAATAAAAATAATACTTTTATTCAGCAAGGACGCATTAAATGGATAAAAAATGTATAATTTTTAATGTTATAAAATAGTTATATTCCAAATAAATGCTGTTCTTTTGAAATTTTATTCATCAAAGAATCCTGAAAAAAAGTACGGCTAAAACGGCATATAAGAATGATTTCTGAAGGATCATGTGACAGCTTTGATCACAGGAATAAATTACATCTTACAATATATTCACATAGAAAACAGCTATTTTAAATTATTATAATATGTCACCGTTTTTACTGTATTTTTGATCAAATAAATGCAGCCTTGTTGAACACGAGACTTTTTGAAAACATTTAAACAATCTTACTGACCCCAAATGTGTGTGTACATATTTGCGTGTGTAGAGTTTCTGTGTTTTTGCACTCATGACCAAACCCTCTCTTTTAATCCCAGTTTTATCAGGACATCTTTGAGGGGCCGTTTCTGACAAAAACCGGCGAGTATTACAAACAAGAAGCCTCCAATCTACTGCAGGAGTCCAACTGCTCCCAATATATGGAGAAGGTGAGACTTCCAGTACCAGCTTTTAATTCAGTTCACATTTATTTGTAGCGCTTTTCACAATACACATCATTTCAGAGCAGCTTTACAGAAAATGCATGAGTTCCACATTACAATTTAGATTTAGTTTAGTCTTAGTTATGTATTTCAGAAATGTACATAATGTCAAAATCACAGTTAGCGAAAACGGTATTAATTTAAACAATGTAATAATTATATCCAGAAGCAATGAGCTCATTGAAGTAATGAATACTTGTTTGTTAACGAATGATTATGACATTTAGAAAAATGAAGCATTGGTGTCTTTTACATTTAAAACAGTTGGTTTTAGTTATTTAGTCCATTTTCCAGGTTGCTAGCTGTACTGTGATTGATTGATTGATTGATTGATTGATGATTGATTGATTGATTGATTGATTGATTGATTGATTGATTTGATTGATATCTTTATTTTGAACATGTAAACAGAAAAAAAAAATGGTAAAAAAACAGATATTACCTATATTTACATGTACAAAAAGGAAGAAGTAAAACATATGTACTCATACCCCTTTACACCTTTACTACTATATTTAATGAAATGGCTACAAAATAATAAATCTACATAGATAATAAATCTATAAAATATATATTCAAAGTTTTATTCACATACATGTATTACACATACACAACAATATTTATACACATACTACAAATGATTCAATATAAGCTCAGGTTATTATTAGCACTGTGTTTCTTTGTACCTCTGGAATATAATTTCTTTGCTCATCTTTTTAAAATGGAATAAGTTTGTACATTGCTTTAACTCATTATTTAATTTATTCCACAATTTAACCTCACTGACAGATAAACAGAAACTTTTCCTAGTAATTTGAAAACTGTGAGTCTTAAACGTTGACGTTCCTCTTAAGTCGTAGCCTCTCTTCAGGAAAGCTTTGTGTGCTGTATGTGATGGTAGTGAGGAGACGTTAACTCTGCTGTTTTGTGCCGCCGCAGGTTTTAGGCCGGTTGAAAGACGAAGAGGTGAGATGTCGGAAGTATCTGCACCCCAGCTCTTACGCCAAAGTCATCCATGAATGTCAGCAGAGGATGGTGGCCGATCACCTGCAGTTCTTGCACGGGGAGTGTCAAAATATCATCAGACAGGAGAAGAGAGAGGGTCAGCTGGTTTACTTACGCTTACAACTAGGGCTGCATGATTTGGGGAAAATGTCATATTGCGATTATTGAGGTCAATATTACGATTGCGATATAATAAACAAATAGTTTCAAGAGTCAACTTGCTTGGTTCTAAAGCAAAATGCACACACAAATTAGTGATAATTCTGAAATGTGTATTTCTCAACTTAAAGTAGCAACAACAACTAAATGATTGATGACACCTATAATGATCAATAAGCCATTGATGTCTGGATAAAAATGACCCCCTCTCCCCCATTTTTAAACATTAATTATAGCCATCCAGCATTACAGTGAGTCCGTCATTAAAATTGAAAGCTATCATTTTTTTTAAACATTTATTAGGCTTAAAAAAATATAACAGCTTTTAATTTAAGTGAACTTAAAACAATCCTCACATAAACCCATAATATATGTCATATTTACCTGCGCCCTTCCTGTCTAACATGTAGGACATATACAGAAATTGAATAAAGTTATCAAAAAGTCTGCATAAATTATAAATTATATATAGACTAATCCTTATTAAACACAAGTTCTTTAGTCAAGAGCAGTGAGTAATTTTCTCTGTTCCCTTTGTTCTTTGCTTAACTTTACTGACAGAAAGTTTTATTGGCTGCTGGCCCTTTAAGAGCAGCCGCTGCTGACAGAGAAATATAATTTATTTGCACATCTTTTTAAAATGGAATATGTTTGTACATTGCTTTAACTCATTATTTAATTTATTCCACAATTTAACACCACTGACAGATAAACAGAGACTTTTCCTAGTAATTCGAAAACTGGGAGTCTTAAAACGTGACGTTTTTCAGACTTAAAATGAGTCTTAAAATGCGACTTAAAATAAAACGCAGATCTCACACGCGCCTCATTCTCTCAAAACTCTGTATGTTCATCATAAGACTGCTCTTATGTTATGACGATACTCAACAAATGACATTTTGGCATAATTGTGTGTGTTATTGTTCGTTCAAGCGTGAAAGAGAAGTGTATTCTGGCGCGCGGTCTGCATGCGCATGATACTAGCGCGCGTCTTTCTGTGAGTCACAGTCAAGACATTCACAGGCAGTGCGCTCTCTTTTGACTTGAATGGTTTAAAAGTATTCGCACGAATAAGAGTGGGATCATGTAACACTAGCCAAAGGACGCACACAAGCAATCCTTTTTATTAGTCAAATTCATTTAAGAGTGTAAACTCAACAGGTATGAAATATCAGTAAGAGAAAAACACTGTTAATGAGAAGACGAGCTGCAGAAGGTTAGTGGCTAAATATATTTAGTCTATTTATTTTTCAGTATTCACAGTTGGAAAGAAAATATATTTATAGGAACATTTCGGCAGGCTCAAGATAATTAATGCAGAGATCATGATTAATTGTTTTAATCAATCTGCAGCCATAAAACGTAGTGATAATCTGCATTCTCATGTATGTAGGCACGCTGAACGCCGTTACCGGAAACTCTCGAGATGTAATATGTAGAACGTGGAGGTAGTTGTGCAAGTAGTCCATTGGCTTGTTGTAAATGTTGGACGTTTCGATGGTTTGTTTGGTTTCAGATATGGCGAATATGTACACGCTACTGCGAGCCGTGTCCAGCGGCTTACCTCACATGATCCAAGAGCTCCAGGTCCACATCCATGATGAGGGTCTCAGAGCCACCAGTAACCTCTCTCAGGAAAACGTGAGTAACTGGGGTTATGTGGAGAGAAAAGACAAGGCTTAAGTCTAGTCCCAGACTAAAAGGCTGTTTTAAGTGAAAGTAACTTACATGGGCATATCTTAAAATATGTCAGTGCCATTGTTTTGTCTCAAGATGCATATCAGTAATTATTTTTCTTTCTTCTAAGGCATGTTTATAAAAGCTACTTTAATGTCCTAATTAAACTAAGGCTTAATCCTGGCTTAATCTAAGCCCTGTTTGTGAAACCAGGCCTTAATCTAAAAATGCTTGCTAGATATACACTACCGTTCAAATGTTTGGGGTCAATATGATTTTTTTTTAAAAAGAAATTAATACTTTTCTTCAGAAAAGACGCAAAAGTGACAGTAAAGACATTTATAATAATGCTAAATATCTATTTTTTTATTAAATGCTTTTCTCTTGAACTTTCAAAGAATCCTGAAAAAAACTAATCAGGTTTGCTTAAAAATATGAAGCAACAAAACTGTTTTCAACTGTGATAATAATCATAAATGTTTCTTGAGCATCAAATCATCATATTATAGTGATTTCTGAAGGATCATGTGACACTGAAGACTGGAGTAATGATGCTGAAAATTCAGCTTTGATCACAGGAATAAATTAAACTTTACTATACATTCACATAGAAAACAGCTGATTTACATTATAATAATATTTCACAATATTACTGAGTTTGTTTTGTATTTTTAATTGAAAAAAATGCAGTATTGGTGAGCAGAAGAGACTTCTTTTAAAAACATTAAAAATCTTACCGACCCCAAACTTTTGACCGGCAGTGTGTATGTGATAAAAACCGGTTTATATGCAGGATTATTAGTATTTAGCATTAATTGCGGTGCTCTCTGGTCTTTGTGTTGCAGATGCCAACCCTGTTTGTGGAGTCAGTGTTAGAGGTGCATAGTAAATTTGTCCAGTTGATTAACACAGTGTTGAATGGGGACCAACACTTCATGAGTGCTCTTGATAAGGTACAAAACATTTCAACACCGTTTAAAAATGATTTACAAGTGTCTATACAGTAACAGGCTCATTATTGATAGTAAAAACATCAATACTTTGAAATATGTATATATTTAATGTATATTTAATTTATATAGTATAATGTAATATAAAGGCTACACTTTATTTTAAGGTGCCCTTATTACAGTGTTTTCATACAAAAAAGTATGTAAAAAGGTAATATTAATTAACAACATTATGGGTAGGGTTTGGTTTAGAGTTGGTTGCTTGTAATTATGCATAATTTACTGTTATTACTATAGTAAGTACATGTAAGATGTGTAACAGGGACTTTCAAATAAAGTGTTACCAATTTAATACGTAACATAATAACAGTAAAAACATCACTACTTAGAAATAATACAAATGCAATTATGGAGATTAATATATAATAATATAATAAATTATGATGTAATAACATAATAATAATAGTAAAAACATCAATACTTAGAAATAATACTAATGCAATAATGGAGATTAATATATAATATAATAAGTTATGATGTAATAACATAACATAATGATAGTAAAAATATCACTACTTAGATATAATCTAAATGTAATTATGGAGATTAATATATCATATAATTAGTTATGATGTAATAACATAATGATAGTAAAAACATTGATACTTAGAAATAATACAAATGTAATTATGGACATTATGAATATATAGTAATTTAATGTAATGTATTATAATAACAACATAATAATTGTAAAAACATGAATACTTTGAAATAATACAAATGCAATTATGGAGATAAATATATAATATAATACATTATGATGTAATAACCTAACATAATGATAGTAAAAATATCAGTACTTAGAAATAATACAAATGCAATTATGGAGATTAATATATAATAATATAATACATTATGATGTAATAGCATAATAATGATAGTAAAAACATCAATACTTAGAAATAATACTAATGCAATTATGAAGATTAATATATAATATAATAAATGTTGATGTAATAGCATAATAATGATAGTAAAAATATCACTACTTAGATATAATATAAATGTAATTATGGACATTATGAATATATAGTAATTTAATGTAATGTAGTATAATAACAACATAATAATAGTAAAAACATTAATACTTTAAAATAATACAAATGCAATTATGGAAACTGATAGATGATATGATAGATAATAATATAATATAGGGCTGCACGTTTTCAAGTTTTTCATTAACCGTTAACCGATGCCCTTATCGGTTAATACTCGGTTAACCATAATGTGCGCGCCGCAACCCCGAGATACAGACACGCGAGAAAGGGGTAGTTCATTTTTAACACCTTTAATAACTGCACAAAACATCTAACTTTTAGGTGGCAAAATATTGTTTTAGGCTACCTACTTCTGTGAATTACACTGCACAAACCAAAAGTACTAGGCTATGCATGCCGAATGAAGAAGGGTTAGTTCTCCCCAGAACATAAAATATTCATTTTATTTTATTTTTCGTGTTCGCATTTATATGGAACAAACAATGGGACGTGACAGTTGAAGCGGCACAAAAACTTCCAGAGACCTCAAACAGAAAGCACAAAGCCTTTCTTTAAAGTGAATTTCGTTTTGTATTAATTGTATCTTAATTTTAATCAGTGTTTCATCGACCAATTACCTGGATTAAATAAATATAAGTAAATATAGCAGACATTAGATAATCACGACGCGGAGCCGCCAGTAGGTGAACTGAGCGCGTCTCATAAACGAACCGAAACCGAAACTCCGCGTATAAGGTAGCCTACTTCACAGACCTGAGAAATATATCTATATTGAAATGTCTACATTTAAACAGAACAATTCAAAACGAAAGAAAACAGACTTCTCTTATGTAATCCGTATGAAAAGTGCATTTCTCTCTGGCGCGTTCACTGTGAAGATCGCGAGTCAGCATCGTCAACTTCATCTTTCCAGCCGAGTGAGCCGACACTGACAGAAAACACGTATTTATTAATAAACAATTAAAATGTCTCCTTGCTATATTTGATATATTCATAATCATTACTTTTGCCTGTTCTTTTTGACAGCTTTTAGGTTATTGGCAGCGCCACCCAGGCTACATTGAACGCGTCAGCACCGAAAACATGATTTTTTTGAATAATCGCACAACCTATTTGATATTCCAATTAAATAGGCTACTCAGTTAGGCTACTCATCCGAACCAACTATTAAACAAATGTTTACTTGTAAGCGGTCTTTTTAGATGTTAGTTTTTCCGTGAGCGGGAATGTAAAACCAGGAGTGGACTATGAGCGAAGTGATTACAGAATGCTTAGAGTGGAGAGAGGAACGTGCTTTTGCTCCACTCCAGGCTTTGATCACATCCCCCTCAGCAAGGTGAATAGGCTACCACCTCGTCTTTCCTTACTCGTCTTTCCTTAATTTAAGACCTATTCAAACTAAAATTAAGACATTACACTATTTGAGAAATGAAAGCCTATTTACGGCCTTAAAATTATGAAAAGTGAACTTCTTGTGGACATTACAAATGTCTGTGAGCGGCGCTCTGGCGGTCTCTGGTGGTGCAACAATTCACGCTATTGACGCCACTTAACCGAGCAAAATGTTTCACTCGGTTACGCAATTTTTAACGGTTAATTGGTTAACCATGGACACCCCTAATATAATAACATAACATAAGGATAGTAAAAACTCAATACTTTAAAATAATACTATATGATATTTAATTACTAATTTTAAATAATTAGTTTTTATATAGTAATGAAATAATTACTATATGATTTAATAAAATATATATTAATATATATTATAATGTTATGTAGTGCAATAATGTAATGATAGTACAAAGTTCAATATTTAGAAATAATACAAATGCAGTTATTGAAATTAATATAATATAACTTATACTTAAAACACACATGTCCACATGTCCTATAGCATCCTGGCTGAGAATTAAACACACATTTTCTCCAGAAAATTAATTTTACAGTTCAAGCTCTGCAAACATTCTCCCTTTAGTCCAGTAGGGGGATCTGGGGTTCAGAAAGCGTTGGCCTCGGGCTCATGCGAGTGTTTCCAAACACTGGAGTTTGTGTTTTTATTGCTCATTTCCCTTCCAGGCCTTGACTTCAGTAGTGAACTTCAGAGAGCCCAAATCCATCTGCAAAGCACCTGAGCTGGTGTGTAATCACTGTTTATCCTCAAGATGACTAAATACACTCTTACAAACCTAATGAACACACACTGACTGAACATTCACACTCCTCTTCCACAGCTGGCCAAGTACTGTGACAACCTGTTGAAGAAATCCGCTAAAGGAATGACGGAGAATGAAGTTGAGGACAAACTGACCAGCTTCATCACGGTCTTCAAATACATTGATGACAAAGATGTGTTTCAGAAGGTGAGGCCGTGACTTGATTTAAAGCTACACTGTGTGATTTTTACCCCCATCTAGCGGTGAAAAGGTATATGACCATCCAGTGAATATTAGTTTCTGTTCCTCTCAATTCCGATTTCGCTTTAACTCCTACGGTGGCCAATGTAGTCCAAGATTAACATGGCTTCCAGTTCGAGTGTTAGGCAGTTCGAGTGCTAACCCACGCGTGTTAAAACGCGAAAGGCGAAGCTTGAATTAACAGGTATGGAGGGGCAACATGGCGACCGACATTAGAACCCCTTACCCGTATGTATTTTCAATGGCATATTATACACTCACGAGAATACTTTATTACTTGAACGAAGTAAATATACATTAATGAGCACATATATTTTTGAAAGAGTGTTTTTAGCTAAGAATAAACTAAAAAAGTTACACAGTGTAGCTTTAAAGAGAACAGGAAATGATGTGATGGGGAAACAGGGTATATAAAATGTTGCGAGCTGGATTCGAACCTGTGTTGATGCATTTTAACCTGACAAAATAACCCTTTTATAAAAAGTAAAACAAAATCAAATTTCAAGCTTTAGAAAAAGTTTTTTTCTATTAGGAAAATGAACCAAAAATATTGATGTCATATCTCTTGCTCAGAGATGAATATTGAATTTTGTCCATGGAAATTCTCTACAATGAGAATGTCTAAGTTGCAAATCTGTGATGTCAGCTAAAAGCTATTGGTCAAATGTTTTGATATGTCCCATCCCATGCTAGCATGTTTTAACAATGTGCTAGAACTGTTGTGTTAAAACATGCTAGCAAACATGTGAGAAACATGTTATGAACATGTTAAAACATGTTAGCAATATGTTAAAACATGCTAGCAGCCTGGTAACATGTTAAAAGCATGTCAACAAGAGGTTAGAAATGTGAAAACATCTTAGCACTATGTTAAAATGTTATCAACATGTTAAAACGTGTTAGCACATACTATGAACATGTTAAAATATGATAGAAGTACGATAACGTTAAAACAGCAAAATGTTTAAGAGAAAATTAGTACATTTTAGTAACATGTTAAACTTTAACAGTGTGTTGATAGCATTGTTGTGTTAGGAATGTTTTAAAAGATGCCAGCAGCATGCTAACATGTTATAACATGCTAGCAAAAAAAGGCTAAAACGTGAGAAACATGAGCTGCTTTGATGCCATTTGTAATTACTGAAATTGCGAGATGACAACCCGTGACGCTTTTCACATCCTCAGACTCGGAATGCATAAACAATATTCAGAGTTAGTAAAGTTGTAATTACGAGGACATGACTCTTTGAAATCATGTAATTACATTAATATCGACATGGCTTGAACATATTTGATATGAACGTGTTTAAAACATGCTATAATTGTGCTAGCAATGTGTTAAAACACAGTAGCAGCATGCTAACATGTTAAAACATAGTATAAAAATGTTCAAACATTCTAAAAGCATGTTATCAGCAGTGTTAAACATGTTACCACATGGTATGGATATGTTAAAACATGTTAGGAAAATGCTATCAGTGTGCTAAAACATTGTAGCAAAATGTGTTTAAACATGCTAGCATTGTTGTGCTAGCAATATGTAAATATATTTAACAAAATGTTAAAACATTAGCAACGTTAAAATATGCTAACGATATGCTCAAAACATTGTTAAATATGTTACACATGTTCAATCGTGAAAAGGTTTATTGGGGACTGAACTGATTTGAGATAGTTTCTTTCATTTGGTGTCTGGTTTGGAAAGTCTCTCTGTGTTTGGCACTCACTGATTTCCTGTTTTTCTCTCTTTTTAATCATTCATTCTTAGTTTTATGCCAGGATGCTTGCAAAGAGGTTAATACATGGACTTTCATTATCCATGGACTCCGAGGAAGCCATGATCAACAAACTGAAGGTACAGAAAGTCTCACACACAGCTGATTTCTTGAGAAGTGTGTAAATGTTCACAGATGTGACTCTCTAAGCGAGTGTTCGCTGGCTGTGGGCTCCAGCTTTGTCATTACGCAGAGCGACGGATGAGACTGTTGATGAAGGGTTTCGAGTGATTAAAGTGAGCAGACCTTTCACTGTTTCTCTCTCTTTGGCTTGCAGCAAGCGTGTGGCTATGAGTTCACAAGCAAACTGCACAGAATGTACACTGATATGAGCGTCAGCACCGACCTCAACAACAAATTCAACAACTTTATCAAAACCCAGGAGACTGTAGTGGACCTGGGCATCAGCTTCCAGATTTATGTATTACAGGTAAGAGAGAATATTATTACTGTGTTCATACTTGTTCATATAAACAATGAGAGCGTTTACATGCTTAATTATGCTTAATAAGCCGACACTGCACGCGATCGTGTAAACGTGTTAACCTGCTTCCCTTCATCGGTGTAAAGTCATAAACGGCTGAAGCATAAACCGATTATCACATCTAAGATTTTTGCCCCTTACGCCGATGCATGTAAACGCATTAATCTAATTTCTGTCGTAGGCTTGCTACGATAGTCGGTGTTACCGGTGTTACACGGTGTTCAGTCGCAACACACACACACACACACACACACACACACACACACACACACACACACACACACACACACACCACACACACACACACACACACACACACAGAAAAGATGCGTGTGAATTATGTGTCAGTATCGAGTTCTCTTTCGGGCTTGAATAAACCACAACACATTATGCCAAAATGTCCGTTTTGTCGAGTGTCCTCATAAGAGCAGTCTTAAATGATTTAAATAAAGTCTTAAATGAACGCGCTGACAGACAGGACCGAGCAGATAATATTTAATATGAAACAAAGTCTCAACTTTCAAATTTGGCCAGTCAAAGAAAATGAAACAATAAGGCCTACCGTTTTGTGGCTCTTTAATGTGTCGTGACAGATTGCCTCAGTTAAAGCCAAGTACAAATCCACCGACGTTAATCTACTAACTCTCCTGACTGCTTTGTTTGACAAAAATTGTGGATTTTGATTGGTCAGATCGCATGTCAATCAAACTCCCTGCTAAGGATGAATTGACGGTAATTTATAAGTGAAAGTGAAGTGCACACTGCCGCACCAGCTTTTTATAAGCGATGTAAAAAAATAATTTAATTTCGTTTTCAAATTAGCGCCAATTCAGGACACAATAACAAAACAGCTGCTCCTCACGCCCACACCATTATGCATGCCCGTGCAAACGCGCGCATTTTACGCTTGCCTTTAAACTAGCGATTTAAAAGCCCTGCCGGTGATACCGGTGTTGTCATACGTCGATTAACCGGTGGGAAAATATCCTCACCGTCACATTCCTATTCTGTCGCTTATTGAAGTGTGCATGTGTGATATATGACAGGAACGAGTCCTTACTCTGAATTCAAGCGCATTCAGACAGAGCG
Source organism: Chrosomus eos (assembly GCA_036326025.1). Lineage (NCBI taxonomy): Eukaryota > Metazoa > Chordata > Actinopteri > Cypriniformes > Leuciscidae > Chrosomus > Chrosomus eos. The sequence continues at coordinate 30,394,061 of CM070840.1, forward strand.
AGTGTTTCTCAGTTAGAGAGGAAGAAATGTATCACAAACTCAGAGAGTCTAAAAATGATAAAAGTGCAGAAGAAGAAGTGGTATACAGTCAAAATGCTGCATCTGTAACTGCATGAGAGGAGAATATATGAGCCGCTGACATGTTGCCATACCCTTCTTCAACATTATTTAACATTATAACCTACAGAACAAATGAAATATTCTTTTGAGTCAGATACGCTAATTATTACATATCAGATTACTTTTATATTTCAATCGATTTTAAGAACTATATCTTTATCATCATAGCTATCGTCCTTGGTTTTCATCAGGTTGACAATATAACAGGCGATAAAATCCATAAGCAAAGTTGTAAAAACTTTTAAGCCATTAACAGCCCTAATATTATGGGCAAATTTACATATTTTATCAAATTAATTGCATATGCTGAATAAAAATAAAAAAATAATTAATTTAATGTATTGCTTTTATTAATATTAACTGAGAACCCCCACCCACCAAAAAAGAATTATATCAATAATTAAATGAGTAATTATTAAGTGATAAAAATAATGAAGTTACAGTTTATAAAATACATTCAGAAATCAACACAATTTTGACTATTGTGATAAACTATGAGAAAATCAACAAATGACTGCCCACATTTATATAAACAGGATTTTGCTTCTCATTTTACACGCAGAATGATTAGCCAATCGTAACAGAGGTCATTTACATATAAAAGTCCTAAACATGTCATGCAGTTGCAAAAACAGCCTATTTAATTATAAGGGTCATAAAACACTAAATTATGACTTTAAAATCAGCATGAAACAGAAGTTGCTCTAGTCTTTTCTTCCCTATTGTGACGGATATCCGAGTGAAACGCTTCTGGAACAAGAGCAAACGTTGGGTGGGAATTGGTTGGATGTTTGTGGTCTGCTATTGGCTGATCTCATGTGAGTGACAGGTTATAGCTCCGCCCTCGTCATCAGAGAAGAGAAGCTGAAAGAGGAAGTTATTCTGATTCAAGATTACCAGGAACAGAAGGATGTTCACAGATAAATCATAATAAATACTGCTGCAATAGTGTTGAATATGTATTAAATATATATTTATAATATATTTTGCATGTGTTTCAGGCAGGTGCATGGCCTCTCACACATGTTCCCTCGTCCACGTTTGCCATCCCACAGGAGCTGGAGAAAAGTGTACAAATGGTAAGCTGCCATGTCAACATGCCCAAAACCTTACGCATCATCATTAGGGGCAAGAACTTAAAGGATTATTTCACTTTAAAAAAAACTTTTGCTGATAATTTACTCACCCGCATGTCATCCAAGATGTCCATGTCTTTCTTTCTTCAGTCGAAAAGAAATTAAGGTTTTTGATGAAAACATTCCAGGATTTTTCTCCATATAATGGACTTCAATGGGACCCAAACGGTTCAAGGTCCAAATGACAGTTTCAGTGCAGCTTCAAAGGGCTTTAAACGACACCAGACGATGAATAAGGGTCTTATCTAGCCAAACCATCGGGCATTTCAAAAATAAATAAAAAAGTTTAAGTTTTATAAGCACAAATGTGATGTCACGTAATACGCAATTACATTGAAAAGGTCACGAACGCGCATCACAGAACAGAGCAAGGCGAGCATTTGTGCTTATAAAACATAAACTTTTTTATTTATTTTTGAAATGAGCGATGGTTTGGCTAGATAAGACCCTTATTCATCGTCTGGTGTCGTTTAAAGCCCTTTGAAGCTGCACTGAAACTGTCATTTGGACCTTGAACCGTTTGGGTCCCATTGAAGTCAATTATATGGAGAAAAATCCTGGAATGTTTTCATCAAAAACCTTCATTTCTTTTCGACTGAAGAAAGAAAGACATGGACATCTTGGATGACATGGGGGTGAGTAAATTATCAGCAAAAGTTTTTTTTAAAGTGAACTAATCCTTTAAGCTTCCTCCATGTACTGAGAGATGAACATGTAAAATCCTCTTTCATTTCGTTATAAAAGTAGATGACGCTGATTTAACGGATTTCTTTCTTCTGCAGTTTGAGTTGTTTTATAACCAGCACTTCAGCGGAAGGAAGTTGACCTGGCTACATTATCTCTGCACAGGTAAAGTCCATCATAAACCATTTTTAAAAATGTTTTTCTTACTCTCATCCTGGCTGCTTTTATTTGACTTTATATGTTACAATTGAAATATTATTGCGATTTAAAATGCCGGGTTTCCATTGTAATATATTTAATCAAATGTAATTGATTCATATGATGGCAAAACTGAATAAAAGTATTAATTTCTTTTTAAAAATCTTACTGACCCCTAACTTTTGAACATTTAAAGATGTTATGCTGATTAATTAATTGTAACTAATCACATATATGAATATTAGTTGAGAAAAGCTCCCAATTAATGAAGTAATTATATTAATAATTTAAAATATATATATATATTTATGCTAAATTAATGTGTAGAATCAACAGATCAATTGTATCAAACAAACTTTTATATTTATATTCGAAATCACCCCTACCCTTAAATAAGGCACTATTTGAGGGAACAGCCATTTGTCATGGTGGACGTTATCGAGTGCACCCATTCAATCCCACAATGCACCACAATAACGAGTGTACAACTGATGTACACTTAATGGATAGTTAGAGAATACCCATAATGCACTGTGAGAGTGACGCGCTGAATGAATTACCACGTCTGACCAGAAGATGGCGCTTGCATTTTCCAAACCGCTGGTCCAACGTGGCTTCAGCGTAATTTCCTTTTTAATTCATTATTAATACATGCTAGTTTCCATGACTGAGTTATTCCATGACTACTATTGGAGCTGCCAATCTGGTAAGTTTCAAATGGTTATTAAACAGCAAGCTCAAACTATGCAAAAGTGGCATCCCTTCCGGTGTCCGAATTCACTCACTGGTTTTTATTCACTACTTAAAGTGGAGTGATGTAGGGAATAGTGGATTTCGAACACATCTGAAGTTTGTTGGCTGGTGCTGTTGAAGCCTGATGATCCGCACCTGGTATTTCTACACAACCACAGCCAATCCCAGCCAAGAGTCAGATTATCACACTGAGCTGTGACAAAATATCCCGAGTGTTAAACAAGTTACAAGTTAAACAAATCAAATATATTTGAGCTTCTTCAAAGTGGCCTAAATCACATCCATGCAGTTTTCTCTAGTGTTTTTTTATATTATTTATATAGTAGGATATTACGTATTAATATTCTGAATTATATTTTAATTTCAGCTTTTTAATTTTAATTTTATTTAAAGTTTTAGTAATTTTAAGTGCCTCTGTTGTTTAAATTTTTTTCTATAAAAACAAAATATTTCTATTTTGCTTTAGTTTATTTATTATTTCAGCTCTAGTTGTTTTAATGTACTTAAATTTAAACATATTTTATTTCAGTTAGTTGTCAAGGAAGCACATCTAATTTTTGACTAGGTTTCAAGGTGTGTCCTAATTTGCGAACTATTTTGTGTCGTTTGGTATTATAAATGGTGCGTTTACAAGAAAAAAATGCACTTTAAATACCCGGACGATACACTTAATTAACCGAAAACATGCACTCAGCTTTCCTCTAGTAGTGGAGAGATCAGACTGATGCTGCCCAATGACTAAATTACCTTATAAATGTCACACACTACACGGTTGAGTACAGATTGGATATAGTATAAGTGCATATTGTTTCTCTCAACCAACTTGTTTCTCTCAGGTGAGGTAAAGATGAATTATCTGTCCAAGCCGTATGTGGCGGTGGTGACCACCTATCAGATGGCCGTGCTGCTGGCGTTCAATAACAGCGAGACCGTGAGCTATAAAGAACTGCAGGACAGCACGCAGATGAACGAGAAGGAGCTCCAGAAGACCATCAAATCTCTGCTGGACGTCAAGATGATCAGCCACGACTCGGAGAAAGTGAGTCTGGGAGCAGCGCGTTTTGTTTTAGTTTTATTTGATTTATTGCTTGATTTTATTGAAGCATACTGAATTATGCTATTTTAAAGGTTCTTAATTTTGTTTTGGAGTCTCCTACAATAGGTTTATATGCATCTAAGGTTAAAAAACACTTGCATTTTCTCATAATATACAATAAAGGTTCAATAAAGGATTCAGTCTCTCTAAACCCCGCCTTTCCGTGAGCCTGCTTTGCTCTGATTGGTCAATAGCCCAGTCTGTTGTGATTGGTCGCTTACAGAATGTGTCGAAAACGAAACACTCATTACCATATCTAAATTTCATCTCTGGGTCATTCTCAGCACTTATACACACTGATACGAACAGTAAAAATAGAGAAAAATCAAAGTCCTCATCCTTTGGAAGTGCATCAAAGTGGATTTTTGCTTTTGCATCAGAAAACGGCGTCTTCTTTACATGTCCTGAACCAAACTCTTCCAGTCTCAGCTACGACTGCAGCGTTTGAGGGTCAAAGACGACGTTGTTCACAGGCAGTAAATGAAGACCATAGGCTGGCATTATGCAAATAATTTACAAATTTAAGTTGGACGAGCAGAGAGTAATTTAGGAATTACTGACGACTCATTCCAGTTTAGGATCCAGATAATAACTCAATTTATCGTATACTAATGCACTTAGATGTATAATTATGTAGGTATATATAATTTTCTTTAATATAGGGGTATACACGTATGATATGTATATATATATATATATTATTAGTATACATTATCAAAGTAATTTATTCATTCATTTTATTTTATTTTATTTTATTTTTCCTCATATGTGTATATATTCATATATTTACGCAGTCAGTCACATACTCATTTAGTTTCTTGGAGTACAATATAAGACACTTATTGTAGAACATATTGTAATTGTTATTAATGTTTCCCTGTTTACGAAAAGCTAAATAAAAAAATAACTCCATTTATCTGCACTTGGATCTTTGTAACTTTGCAGACCTTTTACATTCAAAAACAGCTGTATTACACACTGCATGACAGGTGATATCCCAGAAAAGTATAACTGGGGCACTTTAATCAAACTGTTATTGATTGATTATAACTAAACTCCCACTTTCTTTTTCCCTCCAGGAGGAAATTGAGGCCGAATCCACTTTTTCCCTAATTATGAGTTTCACCAGTAAAAGAACAAAGTTCAAGATCACAACGTCAATGCAGAAGGACACGCCACAGGTACGGTCTCGTGCTGAGCAGATGTTATAGATTGATCTTCTTATATATATTATGGTGTAAATTCTCAATACAAATACAGCCTACTAATGTGACTTCAGCATAGCGGTGCGACATCTGACGATGTTATATAGTGATCGACCTTGAAGACGTCCACAATCTACTTTTCATTCAAAGTTTTTTTTATTGAATGACAGCTTTGCAAAAACAATTACTGTACAATTCCCTTTTTTAAACCGAACAAACCCCACCCATAACCCACCCTTTCCATCCAATTACAAACAGTCTGCATTTAAGAGGTCCTACTAGAGATGATTTAAAACACAAGTCCAAATTGTAGTACATAACGGTGAAAAGGGTAAGAATGGAAAAGAAAAGAAAAAAAGAAGAGGGTAGCTACTCTGATATTGTTGTAGTTGGTTTCACAATCTACTTTTCAAGCAAATCGTAAAGATCGTGATCTTTTATGTCCTTATAATAATGTTAAAATACACCAATGCCTACAAGATGGCTGTGCTGACTGGCCGAATTATATCATGTGACTTTCATGGGTTTCATGTGTTCATGGGTAACGCATTTGAAAAAACAGTTCAACGGTGATGAATCAAATTTTAGTTTCAGATTCAATTTTGGCTTCCAATGATTATGAAAACATGATAGATAAAATGATAATTGTGCCGCATACCGTTCCTTTCCTTTAAAGCGGTGTGTTTTCGCCCCTCTTTAAAAGCCTAACCTTAATGTCCAACTCAGTCCAATCATGTAACGTGACTGCCGTAAAATGCAGTCTAATGCGGGACAGGCTTTATATTAAAAATAGTTATTAAAAGTGCATTAAACTGCGAAAGAGACTGATCCCCACACACTTTCTGTGTGCTGCGAGATTTCAAATATACACAAAAATGTCAAAATGTCCGTCTTGGCGGGTATTTACATGAAGACAGTCAGTTATGTATTTACAGTCAGTTATGTATTTACAGTCAGTTATGTATTTACAGTAAGTTATGTATTTACAGTCAGTTATGTATTTACAGTCAGTTATGTATTTACAGTCAGTTATGTATTTACAGTCAGTTATGTATTTACAGTCAGTTATGTATTTACAGTCAGTTATGTATTTACAGTCAGTTATGTATTTACAGTCAGTTATGTATTTACAGTCAGTTATGTATTTACAGTCAGTTATGTATTTACAGTCAGTTATGTATTAAGTGGATAAACCGTGAGAAAGAAATCAGATGCGTGTGATTATATTATATTCATGAATCGGTCTTAAAGCGTAATGCAAATATCTGCTGCTGTTAAAGACAAAACCACTCACTGCTCGCGACTGAATAACTTTAGGAGCTTTAATAAGAATCAGTGTATATTTAATTCATATGAAGACTATGCAGGGTTTTAAAGTTTAACTGGGGTTTAATTACTATTTTGACAGCTGATTGTTTAATGCAATACTGTGTTTTAAATTGTGCAAATATAAAGTTAATATTGCATCTAAAATGTAAGTGACTTAATGTTAACTAGCGACTTGTTTATCAAACCGTCGAATGAAATCAGTCACATTTAAATCGTGATGGTATTCAGGAAGAACACACTCTTGGTTGTGTGATGTTGCTTAACTGTATCTTATATTATAAATATAAAAACTCATTTTGGATTTTTTTCTGCAGAATGTTAACTGAGTTTCTGTGTGTGCTGCGCTAATTTGTTTCCATTTCTCTTCATGGGACTGTGCGAGACTCAATAAATGATGCATGTGTTCATTCCTTTTAATTTTGAATATTATAACTGACAACTAATTAAAACCCCAAAATCAGTATCAGAAAATTAGAATAAAAAAATCCACTTGTCCTGGACTAGCGTTAATGTCGAGTCCTGTACATGTTCTTTGATCTGATCTCTTTCTATGTTGAAATACACTTTTGAGCTCTTCTGAGGTCACAATATCTAGTGATATAATCCCTGTTACGTCCTCTGTGTGTGGCAGGAACTGGAACAGACGAGGAGTGCCGTGGATGAAGACAGGAAAATGTATTTACAGGCTGCTATAGTGAGGATTATGAAAGCCAGGAAAATCTTGAGACACAACGCCCTCATACAGGAGGTGAGATGACGCTCTCGTGTGCTAAAGCTTCAGTTTCAGTGTGTAATCATCACTCGTGGCCTCAGTATGACTGAAAGCGAGTCTTGAAGGCGTGCGGTATATAGTGCGGTTCCTGACGCAGAGGTCAGACTGTAAATGCAGATAAGAGCGCTGTGAATCTCAGGAATGGGAGACTTTGTCATAGACTTGTGTCAGAACACGCCTGAAGAGCAGATAGTCCGCCAACACAGGCTGTTACACAAGAAAACTGTAATGTATACCACACACACACACACACACACACCGTAGACAAGCTTTACATTGTTTGTCTCTTTTGAACAGTGAATAAAGAGGGAATAATGGTATAATAGATCATAACCTTCATTGGGTTGAACATGTCATATTTCACCTCAGAATACAATGATAAAGATATAATAATTGTATTTTTCATCAAGAAAATGAAGCCCGTTTTATGACCAGTGAGGTCTGTTATTTATTTTCATTATTTTCATGGTAATTGAGCACATTTTCACCCCAAACTCTCATTCTCAATCAGTACTGAAAAATATTCATATGGGCAGATTGAGCATAAATTATATTCAGTAAAGCAAACACTAACATGATGTTTACTGACAAATGCATTCTACATTTTACACTATTTTACAAAGATTTGGGGTCAGTAAGATTTTTTTTTCCATTTTTTTTTTCATATATTTTATTGGATACAGCGTTCAAACAATATTTGCAACATGATACAATATAAGTCTCCATTTTATGAATGAACAATTTCAGATGAACAATTCTTCAAAACAAAAGTCATTTTATGGTTTTAAAAAAAGTTTAAAAAAAAACAATGCATCACATAACCAGGCTTTAAACGGCGGTGGTAAGGGTAGTAAGATTTTTATTTTAAATAAACAAATTTATTCAGTAAGGATGCATTAAATCAAGACTAAATGGCAAGGCCGAGCTACATCTGCTATGAACTGTTATCATATTATGTTTTTGTCCCCATGAAGTTTGAAATAAGTTGTAGTTATGAAATCTGTACTTTACCATTTCCACTTTAATATTCCACATGTTTTTAAACGTATTGTGTGTTTCCCATGTGGTTTGATCAAACAAATATTGCTTTTAGTCAAAGTTGTGGAAATGACTAAACATTTATTAACGTGTTCAGCTGTTGACTGCTAATGTAGAGGAAAACACAGGGAAATGCATTTGATTATGGGCTACCAGTTACTACAGTTATTCCTGCAGTGTAATAATGCAGCTGTACACACACACACACACACACACACACACACACACACACACACACACACACACACACACACACACACACACACACACACACACACACACACACACACACACACACACACACACACACACACACACACCTCAGCATCTAGAAATGCTTACATTGATTGTTTGGTCGTGCTGCATATCAAGGACACAGTGATGGAGGCAGATCTGCCATGTTGAAATATGGATTTCTGCAACTTTAATCTGTTCACAAGCTTTGCTGAAAAAGATCAAATCCTCAGTTTCTGGGTCAGTCTCGACAAGATCAGTTCTCAAGAACATTCTTGTTACCAGAGATCAGTTTATAATCAGACTTTGAAAGAACACATGTCTGAATGTAAGAATATGTTCAGATTCAGAACATTAATATACCGGAAACTCTAGAAATGCAACCTTTTTTTATTATGTGAAAAAGTATGCCATAAAAAAATAAACACAACAAAATTATTTTTCAGAGAAAATAAAAATAATAAAATAAATAAGCAGTGTTTTTGTTTAGTTTTTGAATAAAAAAAGAATAAATTAGATTTTAAATAGTTATGTAGGTTAAATTGATTTATTTCCAGTTCATAATTTTAGTGCTTCAACTTAAACTTAGTTCAGTTTATTGCCAATGCAACATTCCTCTTTTTCATTTCAAGTTTTTCGACTAATATCATTTTTTTATTTTAGCTTTTTTTAAGTTTTAGTCTTAGTTAACGATGATAACCCTGAGTTAAAGTGTTCAGAATGTGACATTATTACTGTTTTATTTTAATCACGCACTTAATCACCTTTTTCAGTATTAATTGCATCATCATATACTGCATGTTCAAATCACTGTCATCAAGTAATCTTAATTATGCATTTATTAATTTCAGTGTTTCGCTGTTACTACATTACTACTTTTTTTTGTTATCGTGTTTTTTTGTTGTTGTTACCAATCAGCATACAATACAATTTTATATGTATAGCACATTTAAAACAACTGGCGTTGACCAAAGTGCTTAACAAGGCCAAAAATACAAATAAAAATATACACATAAAACACGCATATCAAGATATATTAAAGGGACTGGCATCTAGGACTAGAGCTGTCCATTTTATAATGAGCATTTTGGTAAATGTAGTAACTCTGAATATTTGAATTACACCCTATGCGCATACTATATACTGCATGCAAATATAAGCAGCCTAATTTTTCTTTGTGTGTGTGTTTATTCTCTCAGGTAATCAACCAATCCAAAGCGAGATTCAGCCCGAGTATCAGCATGATCAAGAAGTGCATCGAGGTTCTTATCGACAAGCAGTACATCGAGCGAAGCCAGAGCTCTGCGGATGAATACAGCTATGTCGCATAAAACCATATTAATTTAAGGAAGGAAAATAAACGCCGTAAAGCGTGAACGGTTAACATGTCTTTTATTTTGGGCTCTGGCTGGCTCCGGCACTCCACCATGGGATCGAATCGGGACTCTGTGCCTCCATCTTTGTTGAAGGGCCTCTGAGTCGCTGGACAGTCGTACTTCATCTCTCCTCCTCCTCCTGATTTTATGCTGTTTACATCACCAGTGCCACGCTCAGTGCGTCTACCAAACAAGAAGAATGCCTATAGCTACTCCAGTGTAACAGGATAATACATTTTTAGACGTAATCTACAAGAGAAAGCGAGCAAATGAAATGCATCACATAGAGCAAAAGTTTGAGAAACGGCCACCACGCTTTCTTTTTCTCACGTTGCAGTTGTTGTGTGTATTCTTTTTTTAATGTATCAAAGTAAAAGAAATATTGTAATAAAACCGGTATACTGATAATTGCATTTACTTTCAAAATATTAAAAAACAAAAACAAATATGAGGTGACAAACATGATTCTGCTGCTTGTCAAATAAACAAATAAAAACACACTTTTTCGTAAATGTTTTGAGAGGAATGACTTCATCATCAGTCATTATTTAAGGGACTTTTTTTTGCATATTTCTAAATCATTTCTGAAAGATCATGTTTATAAGTTGAATGCATATGAACCACCGCAAAGAGATTTGCGGGTGTGAAAGGGAGAAAATATATTTTAAGCAACTAATACGTCTGTGTTGACGGTAAATTTGTTGAAAGGAATTTTTTCATTTACTATAAAACTATCTAAGTTGCATGTATAAAATAAGATAAAAACACACCTGAGGCAAAAAAAATTCAAAAAATTTATTTTTTTGTAGTAAAGTTACATCACTATCTTGCTCTGACCAAAGTGACTGGACCGTACCTGAAGTCACACATATGACTTGGGCTGCGTCAGAAATCTCATACTCTCTAGAGTAAGTACTTATTTTGAACTAGTAATAACTTCATGACCCCTAAAAAAGTATGTTCTATATCCAATCCAGACGTCCTACATTCATCATGTTGTCATTATCATGTGACCTAACAGCATCAGTTGTGTCGCTTCACTGCCATTCATAAATCCTCTCTCCCGTGGCCTCATGGGATAGTAAAGTGTCCATCGTATACACACTTCTCACCGGAAGAAGTAGGTCATCCTGGTACTTTTTGCCTACTCTATTATGAGAACTGTGAATTCAGAAATACTTTTGTTTTTCGCCGACTTTATAGTAGGGGAGTATGTGATTTCAGATGCAGGGCTTGACTCTCTGAAAGTGACACTTTAATGTTATATTGACATCTATCAGTGTTGATGATATACATTAAAAAACAATGTAAAATACTATTGGCTATGAACTAAGGTTATGCAAACTTACAGGTTGGCCTACATAAATTCATAATCACAGCACTGCAGAACTTTATGCCGCGTGAAGACGTCACTGTTTCACAAGTTTTGCCGCTGATGGCCTTCCATAATATTGAAGACCATGTCATAATTACCGTAAATAAGGGATGAAAAAACATGACGCTGTAATTGGAGCTGTTCACGTCCTTGGATTCAGACTTATACAGTATTATTCTCTTACATTATTAACTCAAAAATAAATCTGCAGACTGCAGTGGTCATGTGATACTGTACTCACTTACTGTACGTCACTTACTATGAGCTCGACTGCAGAGAGAGAGAGAGAGAGAGAGAGAGAGAGAGAGAGAGAGAGAGAGAGAGAGAGAGAGAGAGTGAGTGAGTGAGTGAAAAGAGAGAGAGAGTGAGAGAGAGAGTGAGAGAGTGAGAGAGAGTGAGAGAGAGAGACAGAGAGAGTAGAGAGAGAGAGAGTGAGAGAGAGTGAGTGAGTGAGAGAGAGTGAGAGTGAGTGAGAGAGAGAGAGAGAGAGAGAGAGTGAGTGAGTGAGTGAGTGTGAGAGAGTGAGTGAGAGAGAGAGAGTGAGTGAGTGAGTGTGAGAGAGTGTGTGAGAGAGAGAGAGAAGAGAGAGTGAGAGAGAGTGAGGATGAGTGAGTGAGAGAGTGTGAGAGAGAGAGAGAGAGTGAGGAGAGAGTGGAGAGAGAGAGTGAGAGAGACAGAGAGAGAGTGAGAGAGAGAGAGAGAGAGAGAGTGAGTGAGTGAGGAGAGAGGAGAGAGAGAGAGGATGAGTGAGAGAGTGAGAGAGAGGAGAGAGAGAGAGGAGACAGAGAGAGTGAGAGAGAGAGAGAGAGGTGAGGTGAGAGAGTGAGAGAGAGGAGAGGAGAGAGAGGAGAGAGAGAGAGAGGAGTGAGGAGAGAGTGAGGAGAGAGAGAGAGAGAGGAGAGTGAGAGATGAGAGAGGAGTGAGGAGAGAGGTGAGAGAGTGGAGAGGAGTGAGTGGAGAGAGAGAGAAGGGAGAAGAGGAGAGAGAGAGAGAAGGAGGAGTGAAGAGAGAGAGAGGAGGAGAGAGAGAGTGAGAGAGAGAGGAGGAGGTGAGAGAGTGTGAGGAGAGAGAGAGGAAGAGAGAGGAGAGAGAGAGAGAGAGAGGGAGATGAGAGGAGAGAGAGAGAGAGTGAGTGAGGAGAGAGTGAGAGAGAGAGCGAGAGAGAGAGAGAGAGAGAGGAGAGTGAGAGAGAGGAGAGAGAGAGTGAGAGAGAGAGAGAGGAGGAGAGAGAGAGAGAGAAGAGAGAGAGAGGAGAGAGAGAGAGAGAGGAGAGAGAGAGGAGAGAGAGGAGAGAGAGAGGAGAGGGAGAGAGAGAGAGAGAGAGAGAGAGAGAGAGAGAGACTGAAGGACTGCAGATTCTCTGCTATTCTCTGTAAGTAAATCTCACTCCGCAACAGCCTCTTGACTTTCTGCTCCTCCTGGCTGAGGATTCGGCACTAATGAGACCCATATGGAGAAGACTGACCAAAATCTGAGTGTCATCAGCAAAACATTTCTGTACAATATACATCATCTTACGTAAGCCTGACATTTTGCAGATACACAGATGTCAAGTCACTGGATGCTTCAGAAATTAATAAATCTTCATTAGAGGTGAAGAGCAGACTCTTCAGGACAAAGCCTCTGCTTCCACCACAAGGGGGCGTTATGCAGTTTAAAAAGCTGAAATAATAAGAAAAGGTTTTTTTTAAAGAAAAAAGGAACTTATTTTTGTTAAAACGTATTAAAATTTTGTCTTGACTGAAAAAAAAAACATTTTCTAAAGACATATGGACCACACAGTCTCTTGAACTAGTATAAAAGACATGATATCTGTCTTGTAAACAGGCAATGTCTTCACTGGAAAGGAAAGAAATAAACCTCTGTTTTTGCTAAATGTGGATGCAGTTTTACATTTATAGGCTATTTAAAATATTTCATGAGAATGAAAACCTAACAAATAAGTCATATTACATGCATAGCAAATTTCTGCTATGAAAAGTAGCAAGTTAGACTGTTGGAATAACGTCATACAAACTTATTTTGGATTATGATATCTGGTTTGTTACTGGCTCGAAGAGGTCTATCTTGATCAAGACCAGCATCAGATCCATCATCGCTAATGATCATAAATGACTGGCATGTTCAAGCTCAAAAACACATGAGCTCGGCAACATCAGACAGGTAAGCTAATACTCTTAGACTGTTACATGTAATCTCAACTACAATCAGACAGGAGATGTCCAGCGACATGATGAACTACAGGGATGTAGTGTGGACTATATCATTTACTTGTGGATCTTTAGATGTTGAAAATAAAGGTTCTTTATTGGCATCAATGGTTTCACTAAGAACCTTAAAGGGATAGTTCACCCAGAATTTAAAATTCTGTCATTATAGTTCAGTTTTTAAAAATAATTTGCTGATAATTTACTCACCCCCATGTCATCCAAGATGTCCATGTCTTTCTTACTTCAGTCGAAAAGAAATTAAGGTTTTTGATGAAAACATTCCTGGATTTTTCTCCATATAATGGACTTCAATGGGACCCAAACGGTTCAAGGTCCAAATGACAGTTTTAGTACAGACGATGAATAAGGGTCTGATCTAGCCAAACCATCGCTCATTAAAAAATAAAAATAAAAGTTTAAGTTTTATAAGCACAAATGCTCGCCTTGCTCTGTTCTGTGATGCACGTTCATGTGACGTCACGTGATACACAATTACCTTGAAAAGGTCTCACAGAACAGAGCAAGGCGAGCATTTGTGCTTATAAAACTTAAACTTTTTTATTTATTTTTGAAATGAGCGATGGTTTGGCTAGATAAGACCCTTATTCATCGTCTGGTGTCGTTTAAAGCCCTTTGAAGCTGCACTGAAACTGTCATTTGGACCTTGAACCGTTTGGGTCCCATTGAAGTCCATTATATGGAGAAAAATCCTGGAATGTTTTCATCAAAAACCTTAATTTCTTTTCGACTGAAGAAAGAAAGACATGGACATCTTGGTTGACATGCGGGTGAGTAAATTATCAGCAAAGGTTTTTTTTTTAAAGTGAACTAATCCTTTAATTACGCATAATGTCATTTCAAACCCATCCAGACCCACAAATGAAGATCTAATGAATTCTGAGAGATTTATGTCCCTCCATTGACAACTACACTTTCAAGCCCCAAAAAGATAGTAAAGAGATCATTAAAGTAATCCATGTGACTCCAGTGGTTTAACCTCAGTTTTATGAAGCAATCTGAGTGCTTTATTTGTGAAACAACAACAACATTATTTACCACTTTAGCTACATGGATTATTTTAATGACCTCTTTAATACCTTTCTGAGGATTAATAGTTAATTGCTGTCAATGGAGGGACAGAAAGCTATCAGATTTCATCAAAAATATCTTCATTTATGTTCTGAAAATGAATGAAAGTCTTACTGGTTTGGAACGACATGAGGATGAATAAAATATGACAGAATTTAAAAAAATAATTTGGGCGAACTATAGCCTACCTTTAAACATCCATAACACCTTTACATTCAACAAAATGTTCTTTATAGAGAAAAACATTATTATTCACACTAAGAAAAAAATTGCTCTTATCAGATCACTGACAGTTTTTTGGGGGAAACACAAAAAGTTTTTTAAAGCGATCATTGTAAAAAACCTTTGGAATCTTTATTTTTGAGAGCCAGTCTCCAGTCCAAACTAAGCGTAAGTATCCTATAGCTAACTACTGGAACAGCCTACTAGCTAGCATTTAGTTATCATTAACCTGAAACAGATCCTCATGTAGCTACACATGCGGGCTGTGAGTCAGACGAAGAAGAGAGAGTGTGTGTGTGTGTGGTGTGTGTGTGTGTGAGTATGGCGCTCCAAATGTTTTATTCGGCGACGAGACTCACAAGCACGACAGATAACACACGTGTATACGTGCGTGTACGTCTCCATTTGTTTTATATGGAGACGTACACGCAAATATCACGTCACGTAGACACGTCAATAACGTGTAGCTGTTGATCTATGCAGACGTCACGGCGGCGTCACGTTAGAAGTGTATGGAAGTAAACGTGTGGATTACGTCTTAACGTCTGCCCGTCTGCATTTATTTATGGTCTGCATACGTCTGCACGTCTGCCCGTCTGCACGTCTGCCCGTCTGCCCGTCTGCACGTCTGCACGTCTGCACGCCTGATATCTATTTTTCCTGATTTTCTCATACATTCACTGTTATAGATGAGAAAAAATACCAAGTAAAACACACATTTGTAAATATTTATTTTAATGTTTCTGTAATTAGCAGTCTTTAGCTTTAAAAAAAGAATCATTAGAAAACCAGAATGCCTGTAAATAAACAATATGTTAATGACATTTCACACAATAAAAAAAATAGTTCCAAACAGCACCACAGCAGAACAATTGCAATTGTCTAAAATGAGTAGTTGCGTGGATATTAAATAATAAAATAATTATTATAATAAAAAAGAATAAAATATATAGCCTCTTTGTGTTTTTGAAAGAATAGGTTGAACATTAACCAGTAATGTCAATAGAACAGTGCCTTGCCGCCATCTACTGGCGGTTTTATATTTATATTTAGTAGTTTCATATTTGTTTGGCCGAGTTCCTTTAATTTCGGCATTTACTCGGTTTAAATGAGCTTGCTAGAAGTTAGAACGATTTTTTAAAACATAGATATATAGAATATAATTTCATCCACTGCCACTCTACTATATATTTTTTGTATTATTATTATTATATAGAATATTGCCTATTCCCATGCATGCTCGTCAGCTCGTGCATAATTGATACAAAACGAAATTCACTTTAAAGAAAGTCTTTGTACAAAACAAAACTTAAAATCATGTCTGACCCACTTCATGTCTCCCGTCATATTTCGCGTCCTATGATGTTGCTCTTATGCTGTTCACTGTTCATAATCAACATAAATGAAATAAAACAACAAAAGCCTATTATAATATTTAAACAAATGTGAAACTGGCAAAGAGCGGATATTGAGCGGACAGTCACGGTGAAAAGTAACTTGAAACTTGTTTTTAAATGGGAAACGCGTCTGGTTCCCCTCAGCCTGTCAGAAAATTAATAGGCTATAGCCTACTTTATTACACAAAACGAAACGTTGAAACATTATCATATTTAGAAATTACTATGTGCTACATGGGGCTGCACGATAGTGAAGAAAATGCGATAGGCTATATTATCTTTAAAATAGGCTATATTTAAAATTATATAACCCATGTAGGCCTACGTGTTTCACAATCTTTTTGTGACAAGAAAACTTCTATAAAGTGAACATCAGAGTGTTTTATAAGAAGCGCTATTTTAACATCAATATAAACCACGGGGTTTGTTCAGGTTATCCTACATATTTAACAACAGAAACTGAATCAAATGTTAAACAAAAACAAAAAACAAAAACAAAAAAACATTAGTTTTCACTGTATCAATTAAATATAGGCCTATACTGATTCTTATTAAAGCTACAAACGTTATTCAGCCAAGAGCAGTGAGTGATTTTCTCTTGTCTTTTACTCATGACCAGTTATTGCAAGCCGTTGCGATATGCATATTGCGAAATACATTTGCGATATTTCGATATATTGTGCAGCCCTTCTACATATGTAGGCTTCTTTTATTGCTATTTGCTATGTGTTGTTTTTATCATTGTGTTGTTGGAGGAATTGAAACGTTTTTGTTACTCTTTTTTATGAAATAGGCAATATGTAGCAGGCTTATATGCAAAAGGATTGTGGTCTAGTTTGTATGATGGACTATCCACTTCAGTAATAATACGGGATCTTATTGTTTTGGTGAGAAGTCTGTTTCCAGGTCCGTAGCAGCCTATTGAAGGGGGGGGGGGGGGGGGGGGGTTCTTTTTTTCAAAAGTGTTTTTTTCCTCCGTTTGTATTCACTTATGAGGTTCAAATACTTCATTTTGGTGACCTTTTATGCACCAATTTGTGCTGGATTAGCTTATCTGCTTAGCGAGCACGTTTTTGATGCACCTAAAATATTTTATTATTATAATTACGCTACGTTTATATGGCTATTATATTTGTACACTATTGAGTGGATAAAATATAGAAATCCTTTTAATTAATTTCTATATTTTATCCACTCAATAGTCTACAATATAATAGCATATAAGCATATAAACGTATTAAAATATTTTAGGTGCATCAAAAAGTTTTATATATATATATATATATATATATATATATATTATATATATATATATATATATATATATATATATATATATATATATATATATATATATATATATATTACTCCTCCCCCAGGTGAGATGGATATTACCCCTCTAGGGGGGTCCGGGGGCATGCTCCCCCGTGAGAAAATTTTTAATATTCCATATTTTAAAGCATCAATCTGATGCATTTTGAGATGCATTTTTTGCCATCTATCTATACAATAGTTTTTTGAGCCTTTTCTTTTAACAGTTTTAAATTTCAGTTACTGTGCGCGTAAAGAATGATAGTGCTCTCCTGTGTTGTGATCTAACAAGACACACGCTAGAAAGGAACATGGTTAAGATACAGCAATACAGTCCAGCAATATAGTCATTTTATGCGAAACCATAGACCTTTATCTACAGATCAAGTATAATAATATTAACATTGAATCATCTTGGAGAGAGTTTCATCATGTTGACTGTCGTACCCGAACGCGACGCGCTGTTTGATGCTGAATGGAGAATGACAGACAGCCGCAGCGGAGGGAAAAGTTTACGTGAACTTGAATTTAATGACTTAAAAATTAATTTGATTGTTTTTGTCGATTGATTTCATAAATCAGATTCATTACTTGTCCTAAACTACAACGAGTAAGAGATCATTCCCCTTAATGGAATCGATTCCAACCTTTGCATTTTGAACCTTTGGAATCTACTCTCAATTCCCAAAGCCTCGGAATCGATTCTTCGTTCGAATCACCCGAGCGAATCGATTCTTCATTCGAACCACCCGAGCGAATCGATTCTTCGTTCGAACCACCCGAGCTCCAGACGTCCAGACGGGCAGACGTGCAGACGTCCAGACGTGCAGACGGGCAGACGTCCAGACGTGCAGACGGGCAGACGTTAAGACGTGCAGACGTTCTCCACACGCACGTTAACACGTCTTTAAGCTTGGTTAGGAATCAAACGATACAAAGCGAGCGTCATATGTGAGAACCGAAGCCCAACCCACGGCCACTTCACCCGCGACACACACGAGCTCACTCAGACGCCGAACAGGTGGTCCAGTCCCACCTGAGGAGCTCAACATGAGGATTTATCCTGCTTTTTACCTGCATGGATGCAATGTTGCCGTCGCTGACTGATTTCTCCTGAAGAGTTCAACACTTCACGCGCTTCCCTGTGGAGTCTCTGGGAATATCGGGCGAATATGAAAGTGACAGTGTGTTTTGGAAGGACCCGAGTGGTCGTTCCCTGTGGGGATGGGAATATCAAAATACACAGTCTTATTCAGCAAGCGACAATGAGATATAAAAAAGCCATAGCCAAGGTAAGTCGACTGCTTTTGAGAAAAATAGCACTGCTCTCAACATGGCGCTTTTTCTGGAGACAGAAAGAAAGAAGGGAAAGAACGGGGGATAAAGAGTATATATCGACGATATTCCCGAACAGTCCGATTGAGGTGTTTGTTTATATATGTTTGCATTTGTGTTTGTTATGTCACAACGGGTTGTTTGTTAAAATTGTTGCAACTTCGGCGCGCGCGCGCGTTGTGTGTTCGCGAATCGCGATCAAAACTCCTTCCAACAGGACATGTCGGCTGTTATAACGCTCATTTGTCACAGAACGATGCATTACACTGTTTCGAAGTAAACGGGGAGTGTAGGAAGAACTTTAGAGGCACGGATGGAGGGCAAGGACTGGAAACCCTGGATCCACACATGTAGCTACTCAATGTTAATGTCACAAATCATTTGACTATTTACTCAAACACTCATGATGAATGGTGCTTTCTATACCTTTATTAGTCCTACCGTTTAAAATTAGCCTATATAGTGGGTTGTGTGGTTTAGCAGTTAATGGTTGTTGAAGGTTTAAGATTTTCAAAGGGTTGATTGACAGGGATCCGATGGTCATGAAAAACCTGTGAATATACATGGACATTTAGTGGCCTGAAGTCATGAGTCATGACATTTCTATAGTGATTATAAATCTTATAGATTCTTGTCCAACTCTGTTTCTGCATGGTCCAAGGTGGTCATCAGCTGCTTGATGAGTTACTAAGTTAAAAAAAAACAAACCCTGAACACCTTAAACTGGGAAAGACAGTGGTTTACCAATTGGTTTGTTGGAGGTTTCTAGCTAATCATTAACTGATACACTAGCTAACAATATGTTTTCTAAGAACGTTTTGATAACGTTCTTAAGACATGAAAACGTTATTTCTGAACGTTCAAAACATTTTTTTTCGGGTTATGCACATGTTCCATTTTAATAATTTTGCAAAGATGGGAATGCTACTTTTAAATGTTTTCTAAACGTTATGAAACAAGTAGTAAGTATGTTTAAAAAACGTTAAACGAACATCTGACAAATGCTAAAGCCTATGATCCACAAATAACGTTTTGTTTTAACGTTTCAAGAACGTTATTAAAGACGAGGTATTTTTTATTTAATCGAACATTACAGTTTGAATATTTAAACGAACATTCTATTAATGTTTCTGGAAGAACGTTTGTTAAACTTTTGAGATAACCTTGCCAGAATATTTGCCAAAATTCTTAAAACGTTCGTTGTTACGGGGAACCATTCAGAGATCCGGTTCTACAGCAAGAGCTTGTGTAGAGAAAAAAAATGCTTGCAAAGTTCAATTTAAGAGCAAATTGTTGTTGTTGTTTTCCCCCCAGTAATGTGTAAACTGTGAAAATGTTTCTGATTAAAAAAAATAATAATTCTTATCTCATAAATGAAAAGGTCTTGAAAATGCATTGGTCAAAACTCCATAGATAGCCATTGAACATTCAGATAGAAAACTTGAAGAGGTAACAGATGTTTTCTCATTGGTGGTGGTCATAAATCTGAAGGCAAACTCATGGAGCTGTGCGCTGGTTGTAGTATGAATATGTCACGTGCTGATTTTGAATTCCTAAACTGCACAAATTAACTTCCAGGTCTGCTTTCTGTACTTATGATTTGGAGTAAGAGCTTAAATACATTGTTGACTTTGGCTCAAGTGTCATGTGCATGCTTGAAAAGTGTATCCTCCTCATTGTGTAGTTATTGAGAAGCTTTGAGAAAAGTTTGAGTTGCAGATACAGAGGAGATAATACAGAATTTGTGAGAGTGGAAAGTATTGGACAAAGCCAAACATTTGAGTGCAAGAAAGTATCTTGTATGTGTTCCAGCTCAGTGTCAAGAGGTCTATCTGTTTAATTATTAATGCGTAGATGTAGTCAGTAGTTGTGTAGAGGCTGTGTTGGGGTGTTGTAAAGGGGCATTCGGTTCCTGCGTGTCTTGAGTTGGCATCTGTGCTATTATTCCTGCCCAGATCTCAACAATCTGTGTTAACTTTGGCTTCACGTCGTCCAAGAACTTCTGTTCTTCAGGCCTTGAATAGTTTGGTCAACCAACGCTGATATTGCCAGGTTTTCCCTTTTACAGAGCGTTTCTTTAATATGGAAAATTATTGGAGTTTGCTCTTTGCATGCTTGCGAATAGATTGTCTGGACTGTTTTTTGTGTGACAAAAGTTTAAGATGCTTAAAGAGTCTTGATGTCAGTGGGTTGAATGTATTTAGGCTATATAACAAGTGATTTGTGTATATTTTGCAGTGTTAATACATTTTCTACTAGCTATTAAAAATAAGTAATATGTATGTTGATTTCCCAGAGAAGTGTACACACTGTGGAGATTTCATAACGTTTTCTGCTTGTTTAAGCATCCAGACAGGCTGATATAGATAAAGCTCATCCAATGGTCTGAGTTTAAGGCGGGGCTAAATGTTTGGCTGACCAATGGCTGGCTAGAAGAGTGTTTGGGAAACCTGTTTACCATTTTTGAAACTCAGATTTATGGGGTGTCGAGTGCAACCAGACTAATTTTGTGGACTGAATTAATTACATAATGCAAAATTCAGTAAATGAAATGCTTCTGTTCTTCACAAATTGTGCATTTTGTGAATGAAACGCATTAATGACGTCCTGAATCAGAAAAAACTCCACTTTTGTGATCGTTTTGTCCATTTTGTGGAATGTTTTGTCCATTCTGTTGTGGACAAAAATCATTTTTTGACATGCTGGTGTATTTTGTTCACAAATTATTATCACGAAATGCCTTACAATCACAATTTCTGTAGACGAAATTAGTTTTAAGTTTGGAATTTGGTGCATGTCATGTGACTTTAGTGTTGACGACACACGCTTCTTTCTAAATACTGCATTTTGTATTGCAATTCATTCAGTCCACAACTTTAGTCTGGTTACGCTTGGCGCTCTATACAGTTCAGTGATGCAGAAATGTACACTTTCAACTTCACAAATGCATGCGGTGAAATTTAGGTCCTCTTTAAACCTGATATTAAATGTGTTTTGATCAATAGGATCACAAAGACGAGAGAGACACATACCAGTTACACCTGGTGTTTTAATCCGTCTCTTTTGTCCGCTTTCATCCTGATGTTTTTGAGCGGAGGGTTTATTTGTGGGGTATATGTGTTTTCAGATCTTTTGAAAAAATGATCAAAATAAGCTCGCTCAATTTACATATGAACGCGCTCGGAGATGATGATAAACCACACAGAGAGCATCAGCTTTAGTTTCTGTGAGTGTGTGTTAGAAATCAGGAATGGAGAGAGAACATTGTGCTTGGTACATAGTATCTTCAAACCAAACTTGAGTCTTAATGCAGACAAAGTTTAGATCCCGTCTTGCCAGAGCTCTTCATGTAATGTTTAGGCATTAGATCAGTAGACGGAGAGCAGAGGTGTTTTGTGGCTGTTTGAACACACTCGACCACATGAGCGTTTACACTACCAAATCAATGCGTTTTCAACAACCTCTGGAAGTGTTCAAAAGTAGACAAGCTCAAAACGTTTAAGACCCTGTTTACACCTGTATTTGGCATTTGATCGAACAAAAAGCATCCTAAAAGGTTTAAACAGGGCCTTAAAGACAGAGTCAAGACTATATTTTACAGGTAGGTAAGTCTAGAAAAATCTCAATCAGAGAAGTATGAAACTTAAGCTCAATCACCTTGAAGAGACCTCACGTTGAAATGCAACACTCACCGGAGAGCGTGTTTCCCGAGTCGTTCTCATTCTTTTCATAGACAGGGTGTCCTTGGCTTTCAGACGGCAAAGACTTGGATCTACAGTAGTACACACATGGCACACACACACCCATGCGTGTGTGTCTCAGCAGGCACACCCTGTACCTCTGCCTCAGCACAATGATGGCGGCGGGATATTGATCGTGGTTTTCCCAGCGGACTGAGAGCTGCATGCTCACTCCAGCACACACTTCATTCTGAGGAGGATCAGGGTTTGCTGCGTAAGCGGGAGTGTGAGAGGATGAATGAGCTTATGATCTATAGGGAGATGTGAGTCTGCAGAGAGAACTCAAGCTCTTCATCAATAACCCTAATAAATAGGTTTCCTTCTACGGGACGCTCAAACTTTTCCTCCTCCATTGCAAGATTGCTGTCTGCAGCCTTTCCATTGACTTTCATTTGAGTCAATATAACTCTAGTGTGAGGAGGCGGGTGCAGACGGGAGTCTGACTGCAGATGAGCCTACTTATGTGTTTGATTGTTGATTTCGCCTTTTTTTTCTATTGCTGGAAACATGTTTTTTTCTTTCAACCCTAGAATATGTTAATATTCCTTCAGCGAAGTGAGGATGTTTATAGGTAAGATTTGGGTAAATCTCTTAAAGCCTGTCAAGAAGAACATGTGAGTCATATTTCAGTAATGAGTTATAAGTAATCTTTGCAGAAACAAATACATGTTTTTGTTAAAAGTAGCATAAATTATAGACTGTACAAGAATGATGCAAATTAGAACTATCATCAATTTAGGCTTTTGTGTAATTATTAGGTACACATATATTATGACAGATTTCTTGTGATACTCATTTGTAAGATGCTTTGGATAAAATTGTGTGCTAAATTTAAATGTGTACTTAATTAATTGCATGTAACACATCAACTTTGATGGCTGTAGAAAAATATGAACAATTTAAATATATATTTTTTTGCATTACATGTAGAATGATAATTATTTGGATTATGGTAAACCAATTTTTTTTTTTTTTTTTTTTTTTGAGAATGAGACTTTTTTTTTGTTGCAATGTGGTCAAATTTGCAACATTAGGGAGAGAAATGAAAGTGCAAAAGAATCTTAAAGGTATTAAAAATGGGCTTTGCTTTATGTAAACTATATATATATATAGCACATTCTTGACAGGTTTTCTGGGATTCACTCATTCTCCTATGCTTTTGTAACGGCCTGTAAAAGCGTTATGGAAAGGAAAAGGCTGAGATGAATTATATATCTCTGAAATTTCTAGGTATAAAGCTGATGGTATTGCATGTGAAACAAAGGTGCCGTAGCACCACAGAAAAATAGCTACTCATTGTGACTTTTCCACTCAAGGTTGAATGAATCGTGTTCTTTGAAATGCTGCTCTCAAATAACCGAAGCACATGTGCTGGGTCAGACATCACCCCTGCTGTCTCCTCATACGCTGTAATTAAACACAGGTCCACACAAAACATACATTGTGTTTATGAGACTCGCTTACATCTGGATGTCTATTACTGAAAGGGAAATGCAATAATTGCATACGAACTTTGACCTTCAGATCGGAAATCCTTCCTTTTAGAGGTTTCTTTAAAGAGGACCTAATTTCTAAAAAAAACTAGTTTTACGACTTCATACATGCACTGATAAATGACTCTCAGAAAAGTGAAGTTAGTTCTTAGAAAAGCTCTAGTAGCATTTATTTGCAGATGACATTTGCCAGATATTTTGTGTTTGTTTGCAATGACATTTTTAAGTGCGACTTAAGTGTGTAAATACTTGTTTTAGCCACTTTACTTGTTCTGACCTTCTGCAGAAGCAAACGTTTGGGAAATAGGAGCTCATTTAGCTTGTAGGAATGTTACAGTATGCCTATAATAGGTGGCGTTTATTATGTTGAATGACTAATAACTGGACTAAAACCTTTTATCTGGTTTCAAGAAGCACATTACATATAAAGCCATGACAGATCAGTCTGCGTGATCATGTTTTATATGCGTGTGTATAGTTGCGTAAAACTGAACTTGTTGAGGCTAGAAGTCACTTTAGTGTGAACTTTTCCATTTAAGGTGGACTGGAATGACAGAAGTCAGGATGCTCACTCCTCCAGCACTGACTTTCTATTATTTTGTAGCTGGTATTAAATGTTATTGTGTCTGTTTCTATCTTTTCCCATCATTAGATTAGTACCGTATTGCACACATGTATGGGTTTCTATTTCAACATCTGTAGAAATGGGTGACTGACTTCCAATCTAATACTGATACATCTATGATGTAGTACAATCAAATTATTGCAAATATAATATATTTAAAATTAATAAAATAAAATGTGAATTTAATGCATAAATTAACAAATTATACCACTAAAATCACAAGAGCGAAAGTTGGCATGAAATACGTGTTATTGATTTTATTGTGAATGATTCATTTATATTTCCTTTTTGAAACATATCTTGTCATATTTTGTGAAACGGCAGACTTCAACAGACTAATGCTGGATTTCTCCAATCATTTAGTTTGCTGAAACTCTTCCCCTTTCTTACAATACCGCAAAGTTGCATTCAGAGCAACAACTGATTAATTAAAACAAGTTCCTTTCTTATTTTTTGCTCCAATAATCAGTTTCACTTCATTGCATTACTGAAGGTCAGATCTGTCACTACTTGCATTTCATTGCAACTTTAAAGCTAGAGTAGGCAATTTTGGAGATGGCTAGCAATAGCGAGTTAGTTTTGAAAGCATTAGCTCCAGCCTCCCTTCAGAGCGTCTCCTAAACACATGAACGTATACAGCCGGAGCGAACGCCACGAGACGAGAGACGGCGTTAAATTACCGTTTTATATCTCAAAGTACATAACATTATAATAATAATGAGCTTAAAGAGCTCTGACCTTTACCACCCGACTGCTGCAGATTCATTTCGGCGTTGATAGTGAGACATAAATCCGAGTCTAAGGAACGTCATGGATTGGCATCCCTATAATTACATCAGCAATGAAATGGGAAACTTTTTTTGGAAACTTTTTCCTGAGACTTGCACAGATGATATGTGTATATATATATATTTTTAGAGCTGGGAAAAAATTAATCGTGATTAATCGCATCCAAAATAAAAGTTTTGTTTACATAAAATATGTGTGTGTAGTGTGTAATACTGTGTATAATTATTTTGTATATATATAAATACACACACATGCATGTATATATTTAAGAAAAATGTGTTCTTAATATAAAAAATATGTATATTTATATATAATATAAATGATGTATAAATATATATATACAGTATATACATGCAAATATGTCTTAAATATATACATGCATATGTGTGTATTTATATATACAAAATAATTATACACACTACACACACATATTTTATGTAAACAAAACTTTTATTTTGGATGCGATTAATCACGATTAATTTTTTCCCAGCCCTAATTTTTTTTATATTTAGACCACTTCTATTATTGATTCCGATTGAGAGTTTCAACCAGTATAACAAAAAGTGTTTATGAAAAACATTGCCTATCCTAACTTTAACAAACAATTTTTCCCCTTATTATTTTTTCTTATGATTTTGGTGTCAGTACGGTGGCCGTGAGAGCTCAACGAGTTGCAACCTAAAGAAGACGCATGCAAATAGAAAAAAACGCATGCAAATATAAAAAACCGCATGCAAATAGAAAAAAATGCATGCAAATAGAAAAAAACACCGCAAATTAAGAAAACATCTGCATCAGTTTCACAACATACGAGCTCCAAATACTCACAACACAACCAAATACAGAAACGCGCTGCAAACGTTCACAACACAACCAAATACAGAAACGCGCTGCAAGTAACACAGACCACAACGGAAATGTTTCCGGGGAACCAAATAAGTGACGGACCCGGCTGGGACGTGCGTGCTTACAGCAAAAAAAAAAAAAAAAACATTTATTGACGAAGTGAAAGCCTATATTATTTTTATAAATAAACTATAATATTAAAATAATATTGTATATAAATAATATTATAATATTAAAATTTTTTATAGTTCTTCTATACTCCTTGCTTACAGCTCAAAATTCTACTTTATTTTATTTCTTTGAACTTTTTCCCCACAAAACACAGAGATTCAATTTATTATGACATACAACTTGTATACAGTATACAATATGTGTTAACAATTTGTTCAATGTCATCAGAATACAAATGAGAAAAGAACAATGATCTTTATTTAAATCTTTTTTATTTATTTAAAAATAAATAAATAAAAAAGAAAGAGAAGAAGAACATGAAGGCAAGATATTAATCTATACATCAGTCACACTATACAAATAGTTTCATGTTATGTTTAAAGTTTCATAAAGAAAATATTCATAAGAAATGTTAGGTAATGTTTGGTCCAAAGTTTAAAGTTGAGACACTGACACAGATATAACGGATATATAAAACGCCTATATTAACAGTTTTTTTGTAAAGTAAAAAAAAATATATATATAAATATATATAACATAACGGTTGCAAATATATATATATATATATTTGCAACCGTTATGTTAACAGCATTATATTTCTGTCGTCAGTAAAACAGCAGTTCAGCTGATGGACAATGTGCTGCGTTGTCATAGGAACATCCTAGGTAAAAATAATTACATTGGAGTTGTCTTTCCTCGCTCCCTTCATAAAGTGTGTTCCAAACGGCTACATAAATGACACACTAGTGCCCTGCTCACTCCAAAGTCCCACTTGAAGAGCTCTGCCGTCTGCCCTTCGAATGGAGTAGGGCATAGGGATGCTCGCGAGCAATAAGCACGTCCCAGCCGGGTCCGTCACTTATTTGGTTCCCCGGAAACATTTCCGTTGTGGTCTGTGTTAATTGCAGCGCGTTTTTGTATTTGGTTGTGTTGTGAACGTTTGCAGCGCGTTTCTGTATTTGGTTGTGTTGTGAACGTTTGCAGCGCGTTTCTGTATTTGGTTGTGTTGTGAGTACTTGGAGCACACGTGTGTTGTGGAACTGATGAAGATGTTTTTCTTAATTTGCAGATGTTTTTTTCTATTTGCATTCGTTTTTTTCTATTTGCATGCATTTTTCTATTTGCATGCGTTTTTTTCTATTTGCATGCGTCTTCTTTAGTTTGCAGCGCGTTGAGCTCTATCGGCCACCGTAGTCAGAGATATTTGGCTGTGCATTTCTTTGTGAGTAATGTAGGCTACTTTGTGAGTGAGCGTGTATAACCATGTATAATATTTGTTAATTTTGTTGAAAAAACCTTAAAGTCCCCCTGTGGTGATCAAGCTTTTTTATACTGGTTTTATATTTATTGTGGTGTTTTTAATATGCTTTAAGACAATCCATGTGTAAATTCATAAGTCGACAGCATTGCTGAGTATTTTCTGCTAAAAACTGCAGTGAACCAAAGACAGTCTCAAAAACACGCTTTGAAATCGCTGGTGTTTCTGACGTCACAAACGACCTTGTAACCAATCAGATCAACGTGTGATCGTCAACCAGTGCATCTCTGAGTGAGTGAGTGAGTGGAGGTGGGGCTCATTTGCATATTCATAAAACCACATATACTAAATGAGGCAAGGGTGTCGAGTTACATTCAAGCTTTACAGTTATCTATGAACATTTTATCAAGGAAAAGTTTTTTTGAATATGTAATTTTGGTGATCAACGATCAGTTTTAAGAGATAAAATGTACTACAGGGGGACTTGATTTTTTTTTTTCCCATTTCACTGTGCTACTTTTCCATCCTTTTTCTATGTAAACATGCGCTGTTTGACCGTTGCACTCACGTCTCGCTCTGCTGTGTTTTTTTTCCGTACTCATAAAGCTGTTTCCAAAAGCGTGCATTCGCAGCGTTGCCATCTCCACTTATTATAGGCATCTTTGGGCTTGTTTTTTTTTTCATATCAATAGGTGAAGTGACAACTTAGTTCGACTGGAGTGGAGTGTGTACACGGCCTTTGTGCCAGTGTCATAGTTCATTGAACAGAGAAACATCAGCTGTTAAATCTGTCAAAATGCTTGCCAAACCGGCACTGGCCACCAGTCCTGTCTTTATACTGGAAAATTGTTCGTTAGATGATTGATAGGTTCTTTACACAGAGAAAAAATGGTTCTTTTAAGAACTTTTCAGTAAAAGGTTCTTTGTGGGACAAAAATGCTTCATTTATTGCATCGCTGAGAAAACCCCCCATTTGGAGCCTTTATTTTACGAGTAGTCGATCTGTAAGCGTGAAGATTTATGTCGTCGATCCCAGTCTTTCAGCGCTGGCGATGGGTGTGATGTCTGGGAGTTAGCGCAGTGAGTATTGTTAGGTCATATGTCGATACAAGCCGACCAGACGGAGGGAATTCAGGTCTGTATAAAGCCTGAACACTAAAGACATTCAAGGGGAGATTTACTGTCTTTTTACACCAGATTAACAGAGTTATGTCATTCATAACTATAAGTCATACAGCACAGTAGCTTTCTACCTTTGTCCTCAACTGAAAAAATACTGGGTTTGGAACGAAATGAGGATGAGTAATTGATAAAGTGATCCCTTTAAAGGTCATCGGTAGAACAAGTGACCGGGTTTATCCCAACATTAGTAACCTAGTATCATATATCCATCCATATTTGCATGTCTTGCATTCATAAGGAAGGATGTCGAAGGCTGTGTGTGTGTGTGTGTGTGTGTGTGTTGCACTGGAGTCTCTGTTTGTTCACACATTCTGTGTTCTCCCAGTAGTATTATAATGATCCCAGAGAATCCCACATCAATCATCCCTCCTTTCCTTCACACTGCTTCCCCGGTGACCAATTATCACTTTCCGTCTCACTTTCGGCAGTGACCTTTGACCTTCAGCAACCGAAATGATGTAATCGGAAAGTGTAGGTGAACATATCTGAGGGATGTGTGAGTTTAGCAGGGATATGGAGTAACGGGAACAGAGCTTTTAATGGCAATATTGTTGCCAAAAACTTTTTTAGGTGTTTTATGTTCAGTTTAATCACCGCCATATTAAAAGAGTTTCCTAAATGTTGTGTCATTTGAGTTTATTTGTCAGGGACCATGCACGGTTCAGGCCCTGTACCAGAGTTAGCTATGCAGCTAAATTACATCTGTGAGTAGTTTTGACTATAGCGAATATAAAGGCTAATTCTGTTGTTGCAAGGGATGTTTAGAAGATCAAATAGTCTCTTAAATCTCTCATAAGTTCAGTGATTTAGTCACAATGAAATCAAAATGAGAATTTTTTTTTTTTTTTTAATTTAATGTTGCAGTATTTATTAACGAGGGCGGGGCAACCTGTCACTCACATGAGATCCACCAATAGCAAGCCACACCCATCCAATCAAGCCCCGCCCACATTAGTTCTTGTTCCAGAAGTGTTTCACTCTCAGATATATTTCATGATGGACCCTTTTCACAGACTGTGACGTTTCCACAGTTAACAATATCACAGTAAAATATTTTCATTTTTTTTTTATTGAATACACATTGCTATACTTTGTTTTATTACCTTGTTAGTAAATGACAAAAACAAGTTAGCGTTGCTGTGAGGATGTTTCTGATACACCGGCTGAGGGAGTGACGGCGTCTTTTTATCTTCTGTTATCAATCTCTCGATATATTTTTTCCCCTCTTTTGGAAAGTTGTGGAAATGCTATCGCAGATTTTTTTTCTTTTGCTTTTAGAGCAAATGCAAATATATTTGCTGTTGTCACCCATTCACCGCTATAGAAGATTACCCAAATATGGCGATTTCTGCTTCTGAGAACACCGGAAATGTGAAAAAGGATCAATAAGAAAAGACTCACAACTTTCATTTCATGCCAACCGAGTGTTTCAATTAATAATTTCAAAACTCTGATTAAACATGGAATAATTATTCAAAAATCGTAATGCAACTCTGCGTGATGTTGAAATGTTGTTATGAAAAAAAAGAATATTGTTGAAAGTATAAATATTTAAAAATAATATTTGATTAATATGAATACATTTTTGATCATTTTTATTATGTATTGTTATATTGTTCTTATAATCGAAATGAATTAAATATCATAGTCCCTTTTCTTAATTCAATGAAAAACTTGATGATTTTAAACTTTTTTTTTTCTTTTTACATGAAATCTATTGGCAATAATATATCAGAAAAGAAAAACAACTTTAAATGCATAATATTGTAAATACATAAAATATACATTTTACACATAATAAATGGCCAATATAAAACTATTGGAGATCTTGATTGTTTTTCAAAAGCATTTCTAATTGAATGTGATGATA
Source organism: Chrosomus eos (assembly GCA_036326025.1). Lineage (NCBI taxonomy): Eukaryota > Metazoa > Chordata > Actinopteri > Cypriniformes > Leuciscidae > Chrosomus > Chrosomus eos. Next base: position 30,424,915 of record CM070840.1, read on the forward strand.
ACATTTGATATTTTTAGCTATATAGTCCAGCTCTGACATGTAAAGGAAAAGCTGGGATACAGTGGGAGTGAACTGAGAATCATAAACTCATAATAAAATGCCATAACCAGTGATCAGATAGATTATGATTAGCTGGGGCGAAGATGAGCAGAACTTCTGTTTATCAGACACTGGCTGGATATCCGCAGAGGAACGCTAGCGTACGTGTTTCTGAAGCGTCTGCGATATTATTCCACTGCAGAGAAATGATTGACATGATAGATGTGTTGCTTTGCTATTACAGTGTTGCCCTGCACATGTGAGTCTGTTAAAGTCTCCTCTTGAATGAGTTGAGATCTGCCCTTTGTGCTGAAACTTTGAGCTTGTGTTGTTTTTCCGGCACACAGCTGCACTGTTAGCTCTGTGTTCTGCTCACTATTGTGAATGTGAAGATTGAAGGGCTTTCTCAGCTGTCATATTCAATCATGACGGCATGCAAAAATGTGCAGGCTTTATGAACGACCTTCGTGCCATAAACAAGCCAAATACTGTATGTGTGGGAGAAGTATGTACTTCATGTACTGCCATACTCACATTTGCACAATGAGCACAATGCATATTTTCCACATGCAAGAAATACGCGCATTACCTTATTTGCCACATGGCCATAGTTATTATTATAATAATTCTTTTTTTTTTTTTTTTTACAAAATCTACAAAAAAGTTTGGCCATATGTATTTATTTAGTTTTTTTTGCTTGTTATTGGCCATAATGACCATAATTATTTTTTTTTACAAAATTGGATTAAAATGCATAATACAAAGTAACATTTATTTATTTGCCACAATGGCAAAAAAAGTCATTCCAATTCCAAAGTCATTGGATTTTGCTGGTTTATTTTGCTTTCATTTTTGTAACACAGTTCGTTGTTATGAGAAGAAGGAGCCAGGAACCGGCAAACATTTAAAGACTTTAATAATAAAATAAACAAATAAAAAATGAAAATGAAGACAGCAGCCCCACGCAGACGACTGCTGTCACATATAACAAAACAAGATAAATCCAGGCCTGGTCCTCTCTCGATCTCCACTGTCCTCTTTTCATGCTTCCGCTTGAATATTGCTAATGCTTCAGATACGAGACCGGTGCGTCGCGCAGGCGTCGCTCATCAGTAATCACGTCTCCGGCCTCGCGTCGCTCTCACGACACCCTCTTTGCCCTGCTCGCCACAATTTAGTTTTTTCATTTTGTTTTTTTTTCTGCAATGCTTGCTTAATTCTAACTTTTAAAGCAGTTTAAAGGGTTAGTTCACCCAAAATGAAAATTATGTCATTAATGACTCACCCTCATGTCGTTCCAAGCCCGTACTACCTCCGTTCATCTTCAGAACACAGTTTAAGATATTTTAAAAAGATAAGAGCAGCTTTCTGTCCCTCCATTGAAAATGTATGTACGGTAAACTGTCCTTGTCCAGAAAGGCAATAAAGACATCATCAAAGTAGTCCATGTGACATCAGTGGGTTAGTTAGGATTTTTTGAAGCATTGAAAATACATTTTGGTCCAAAAATGACAAAAACTACGACTTTATTCAGCATTGTATCTTCCGGTTCTGTTGTCAATCCGCGTTCACGAGTCCACAGTGACGCTCCTGACGCGTTATCTGGTGCACCCGAGCTTCGTTTACAATTTTTGGGTGAACTAACCCTTTAAAGGTATAGCGGAGGATTTTCTTTTTCCGAGTGGGTAGTCTAAACTATTGGTCCACCTAAGTGTCAATCATTCTGGTGATATGTTTACGTAAGGCCGTCGTACGTAGTTTTCGCTTTCTGCGCATGCGCACTTTCAGGTGTATTATGTGTGATGAGTTACGGTTTCAGCCATTCCTTTGAAAATGGCTTAGGGTCGAAAGAGAAAAAATGTATACGAAGTGTATGATAAGAAGAGAAAGGCCGCAGAATATAGAAACAAGACCAGAGTGATTTTGGGTGGATATGTCACACGCTGGCGTGCACTAAAAGCACAGGTTGGGCTTCCCACTGATGCCGCAGTCACGAAGATTTTACTAGACAGGTAAGGTTTGTCATGCTATTTGGAGAAATCCATTTAAAATCACTGCTAGTAAAAGTTAATGTAAGCTATGATTAGCGATGCTAGCCCTGGCACAAGTCATGCACCGCGTAGACACGGTAAACATCTCAATTTGTTTTTTTCTCAGAAATTGGAGAGGGCGGGTCTTCTCTAAAATTCGGAAAGATCCTCCGCTATACCTTTAAGGAATATTAACAGCAAAAGGAACACATTTTTTGTACAGCACATGTGTCACATTGTTCATGTGTCCTGTCTTTTACAAGGAAAGCATCAACTAATCCCAGTACTTTCTCAACTAGTGTCCGGCGCAGCTTGACGATCTGTGTAACCGATGATGAACTCGGCAGATTAGCCTCCTGATGTTGGGCTCTGCGTGTGAGCAGACATAAAGGATTACGCGTGGCACAGCTGGATGGATTATTTGCAGGATTTGTTTATAGAGATTACCATTTTATCTGATGTGTTTTCCACAGGCGTGTAATCCTCATCCTAAATAATCTCTTTATATTTGATATTATTTCTAATGCAAATCGGACACATATTGTAACAATAGATCCCACAGACAGACATAATCCTACAGTTTAGCTTGTTTCACTTTCCAAAACAGCGTTTGAATAAAAGTAAAAGGCATTGAAGCAGCAGCTTGCTTTAGGAATCTGAAGTAACCTTGAGCTTCTTTTGTGACTCTTTATCACACAGAAACGCTGTGCTTGGATGCAGCTAGTATTGATTCTGAGTGTTTGTGTGTGTGTGTGTGTGTGTGAGACACTGATCGTGCCATTGTTAGAGATCTACGGCAAACACACGTCTATTTAATGAGTAGCGCCGAAAAGCCAAAGTGGCCTTGGTTCAGTGACGGGCGATCAATGGGTGTCACTCGAAGGTAGTTTACACAAAGGCGGGCAAGCTGGAGCCGCCACGGCTCATTTCGGCGGGAAAAGCAGCCAATCAGGAGCTGGATTCCTGGAGCGGTTCGACTGCTTTGCTTTTTTGACATAGATAAGCTTAGGTAGGTTAATGATTCAGTTACAAAGTTGTCAAAAAAAGTGAAGAAGAACTTGTCTTTACTCAGCACCAGGATTTGAATTAGTGATGATTTTTTTCCATTAACAAATCTTGTATGAAGGAAGAGAATCATACGGAATATAATTGCATTAATGAATCTTCTAGTACTTTTTGTACATGTATAGGCTTTATAACTTTTCACATTAACAGCTATTTAAATGAACAACATATGATTCGCTAAAAAGATTCTGTTCATCTCGTAGTCACGCATAATATTTTTGATTCATTAAAAATAATCTGTTCATGAGAGTCGCCCCGGTCACTAGGCAAAACTGCCCGTCGCTTTTCCCATGTGCTTTTTCTCTCTCCTTTCCTCTGTTTCCTCTACATGGGTTCCATAAACAGAGGAAGTGTAGATATGTAAATAATGGATTTGAAATGGCCAGGAGTTTATTTTACCTTCACAGATAACTTTTTAACAGGAGCTTGGCCTATCTTGGTCCGTTTCGATATGCCACTGTGGCTCCGCCCTCTCTCCATCTGTGGCTCCGCCCTCATCTAACTGAGGCCCCACCCTCCTGTCATATGTGGCTCCGCCCTCATCTAACTGAGGCTCCGCCCTCCTCTCGCTGTGGCTCCGCCCACCCAAAGATGACTGTGGTTTTCCTGATGACTCAACAGACTCCGTTCACCTGTTTGTTTAACAGCATTTGCCTTTTTCACTGTTATCCTGTGGAATGTAAACACATGACATATTTAGTAACTTAGAAACTGTTTAGCAGAGCAAAGACAACAACTGATCCCACAATGCAGTGGTGCGTTGGGACTCGTTCCTCTGGCTGTCTTTCCAAGGCCTCCGCACCTGAGTTATAATCGGAACAATCCCTGGACCGTTTATCATAAAATGGATCCTTATTCCCCATTCTGTTTTCCGTGCACATTGGTAAAATCACTGTAGAATTTGATTTTGATTCATTGTTTCCTGTTCCTGCTCCTTCCTAAGTGTGAGAGAGGGGGTTGTTCATATAAATGCTAATGCTAATATATATATATATATATATATATATATATATATATATATATATATATATATATATATAATATATATGTATTATTTGGTCCTAGACCAGCTTTTATTTTATTTTTTATATATTTTTATTTTTTATTTAAGATAAATTATCTACAACCCCGTTTCTTGTACTTATTACTCTTTCTGACATTTTAAAAATGTTACTGAAGTTTGTGTTCAGCAAGAAATAAACAAGAAGCTGTTTATTTGATTCTGCGTTAATTTATTCCTGTGATCAAAGCTGAATTTTTATCATCTTTCCTCCAGTCTTAAGAGTCACATGATCCTTCAGAAATCATTCATCCTTCTATTTTTAATGTTACTATTTTTAAAAATCTTTTAATGTATACTTGCTGAATAAATACAATTCTTTTTAAAAAAAGTCTTACTGACCCCAATCTTTTGCAAAGTAGTGTAGGCTACTGTTTTTCCTTCTCTGGAAGTTAATCACCACCTTTATTTACTGACACTTTATTAAAGAAAGTTATACCCTCTTTTCCTGGAAAGTGCCAGTAATACTTGGCTTCATAAACAAGAATCTCTGATTCATGAGAAAGTGGAGCGTTCAGAAACCACCAGACAGAGTTGATGACTTCTGTAATACCTCCCTTCATCCCGTAGTCTAGTAGAAAAAGACATGTCATGCTTGTCAAGTGTCATCAGTAATGTGTTTGGAAAAGACTGCCGTTTTTGATGACTTTTTTTCCACATAGATCTTATCCCAAAAATCTGCTTTTCCACTCGTGCGATGTACACGTTCCTGTGCTGTTGACTTACAGTAATGGAGCAGAAAAGTGTCCATCTCTTACCCGGATGATTTCCAGCTCAGAGAGAAAAGATCTTGAAGAAATAAGCGAGACTGACTGTCAAGATGTGATTTCCTTGGCATTGGAAAAGCCTTTTGAATGGAAGGTGATTTGTAATTATGGCAAAGAAACTGCTTAAAACACAGTGTTTGGGTGCTGGGCGACATTATTGAATATTCACAGTATATATGATTTCAAAAAGGGTTAATCTAATCTTAATTATTTGATTAGGAGTTGTGAATCAGTTCTTTGAAACGGACAGTTGAAATGTTACACAGAATTATTTCGCATAACCAAATCTAATGATGCTTTTGCTATTGAAATTAGATGCTATTAAAACATCTTTGAAAGTCAAGCTTTGTATGTTTTGTTTGCGAATCTCAAAAACAGAATTAGGAGGATATTACCATGCTAAAGTTTGGGGTCAATAATACAGTAAAATCAGTAATATTGTGAAATATTATCATGATTTATAGTAACTGTTTTTGATGTGAATATATAGTAAAGTGTAATTTATTCCTGTGATCAAAGCTGAATTTTCAGCATCATTACTCCAGTCTCAGTATATTATAATATGATGATTTGCTGCTCAAGAAACATTTATATATTATCAAGTGAAAACAGTTGTGCTGCTTCAGGTTATGTGGAAACAGTGATATTCAAAAGTTTGGGGTAAGATAAAAACAAAGAAATGAATAGTTTTTTTCTGCAAGGATGCATTCATTTAATCTAAAGTGACAGTAAAGACATGATGTTTTATTAACCAAGTTCGGGAGGAGCACGTTCAAATAATAGATAGATACTGTAGAGAGAAAGATAGACCATTTATTCCATCTGACTTATTTGTTTGTGTGAATTATAATGTTCAAATTCGATTTCAAATAAATGCTGTTCTTTTTAACTTTCTATTCGTTAAAGAATCCTGAAAAGATGAATCATAGTTTTCAGAAAAATATTATGCAGCAAAAGCTTATGATAATAAGAACAATTATTAATAATTGAGCACCCGTCATAATTGATAATAAAAAAGCAGCAAATCAGCATTTCTGAAGGATCATGTGACACTGAAGACTGGAGTAATGATGCTGAAATTCAGCTTTGTTCACAAAAAATAAATGACACTTTACTATATATTAACATAGAAAACAGCTGATTTAAATTGTAATAATATTTCACAGAATTACAGATTTTAAAAAATTTGTAGAAAATGTACAGTTTTTTTTTTTATCAAATAAATGCAACCTTAATTATTTAGGATTGGTCTCTTCTCTTAATTATTTTGTTTGGTAGTGTATCTTTAATGCAATGTAAGTTGCTTTTGGATAAAATGTCTGTTAAATATGAAAGAATATCAGTGGTTTAACATTTAATAGCAGCTTTCATGATGCTAGTGTGTGTCGTTGTTAAGAGTTGTTTTCAGCCCATTAAGATTCAAAGTCAAAAGTGCATGTCAGGATATTTTTTGCCTGTTTTTTGTTCCACAAGTTTGATTTTTAACAGCAGACAATATACAATATCACACGGACTTATCGCATGGGTCAATCGCTTGACCATTTCAGCTAGATTCAACATTATTGCGTTTAGGAGGTTACAGATTTTATGCTTTTTACAAGCTTGCAAACAAATCTGTCTACATCTGACATCTGTAGGTTTCGCAAGGCAAGGACATAATCAAAATGTAACATTTTAAACAACATCTGCGCTATTGTAAATAACATTTCAGGAGCTGTCAGAGTAAATAATCAACAAATCCAGGTATTCCCGCCAAAATCCACTCCGTAACAAGCAAACTATTCCTGCTTTGTTTGCTTAACATTCAGAACCTGGAATTGGTTCCTTGACGGAAATCAGTTTTTCGTTGCTGTTTTGGGTCTGCGCTCTCCAACACGCTGTTGTTATGTTTTTTAGGAGTTGCAAAACTGTGTTGAAATGACAGGTCTCGCCTACAGCAGGGGAGCATGTGGACGTGTTGGAGCAGAAATGAAATATTTGTCGAGCGCTGTTCCAGCTTGTCGGACGAGCCCTTGTGGGTGTGATTCCACTTCACATTGTCAACAGCTTAACCTGCCGGTCAGAGGTGCAGTTCTGAGGTGTTTTTCTCTTTTTTCCTTGAGGAAAACCCTGTTTAACTGCTCACCTCCATCTTTCAGATTTCTTGAGTAACTGCTTCCTCGGGTGAAAGGTCGGCTGATTGAAAAGGCAACACACCCCTGGAGGATTAGAGGTTATTCACTACTGTGGACCTTTTTGAGATCACTAACCTTTGTCAAGAAGAATATTTATCAGTGTGCCGCAAATTAATCACTGTGGGCTAGTTGAAATGTAGCTTTAATAGTTATAGGAGACCTGTTATGCCCTTGCTGTTGTTTTTGGGCTCTACTAGAACAGGTTTTCATGGTTGAATGTTTATAAAACACATTATATTCCCCATTGTTGCAGCTCCTCTCTTCCCAGTCTGTCAGTAACGCTCTGTTTACTTCCTGTCTCTATGAAGCCCCTCCTTCTGAAAAGCACACTGTGCTCTGATTGGTCGGCTGGAGTAGTGTGTTTGATTGGCCGAGTGCTTCGAGTGTGTTTGGGAAATGTCCCGCCCCTTTCCATAACCACCAGTTTAACACACTACTAACTAACTCAACCAGGCCCCACCCCTTTATTCTGCGTATAATTATTTAAATGAGGAATATTGTGACGTATTCGTTCCCGGAAGAAACTCAAGATACAATGGAGGCGTTTCAGGGAGTTCAGAAACACTGATATAGAAAATAACTCCCGCTGGAGGGACTTTATGATTTTGATTTTGTTGTTTTTTTATCCTCAAACAGCAACATGACACACTAAAAAAAAATGTAAAAAAGCATAATAGGACCCCTTTTAGTATTTTATCCTATTTCTATGTTCACTGTGGATATATATAATGCAATGTTTGTTGTAGTTTCACTGTTATATTCTGTTCTCAGTGTCATTGTTTGGTTTAGTGGTCTGGCAGGATTTCTTTGGTATTAAGACATAAGAATGTAACCGCTTTGGTATTTGAAACAAGAGTAACTGTGTGTGTGTTCAGGTGGCCAGTAAGTTCAGTAACATAAAAACCCAAAGGTGCATGTAAAATCATTGCTTGCTCGTTGCTCTTTTGCTTCAAATCAACTGTCGTTTGTTGAACAGTTTTCATAGATGTGGCAATGATGAGGGCTCTTTAAAATACCCCTTTATGCTTATTCGAATACTATCTTCCATATGCACCGATATGAAAATTTTGGCTGAATACAGATAACCGATAATTATTTGAAAGCCGATAATCAATATATTGGGCAATAAATCTAAATCCAAATTTGTTTTAAATTTTTGAGAGCCTGATTACAAAAACCAAAGTCTCATCATTAAAAGCACAAAATTGTGTCTCAAGCACACAATTATAACGTTCTATAATTAATTATATGTGTAGCCTATATGACAGACTTGTGCTGCACATGTTGCACTTTACTGTATTTCCCTTTTTGAATTGATTCAAATCATATTTCGAGTACTAATTCAAAACCCTCATGGTGAACAGTGCACATCTGAAGTCTTTTAGCTGAAGGAAATAATCCATTATTTATCAGCTTCAGAAAAATGTTGTTAACCATAACATTAAAAAATGAACATATATCATCCGATACCGATATGGTGCCAGATATATCGTACATCCCTATTTGTGTTGTCGATGTAAAGAAGATGCTGTTTTTAAACGCTGCGAATCCACTTTGATCCTCTTCCAATTGGACGAGGACTCGCGCTGGAATTGATTAGGGAAAAAGCAATGCGTTTTTTACTGTTCGTATCAATGTGTATAAAGTGCTGATAATGATCCAGAGCTGAAATTCAAATATGTTTAAATGGGTGTTTTGGTTTCTGACACGCACTGTAAGCGACCAATCACAACAGAATGAGACATCTGACCAATCAGAGCAGAGTAGACCATTACAACAGTCTGGGCCATTGGCCAATCAGAGCAGAGTAGACCAATCACAACAGACTGGGTCATCTGACCAATCAGAGCAGAGAAGACCAATCACAACAGACGGGGTCATCTGACCAATCAGAGCAGAGTAGACCAATCACAACAGACTGGGTCATCTGACCAATCAGAGCAGAGAAGACCAATTACAACAGTCTGGGCCATCTGGCCAATCAGAGCAGAGTAGACCAATCACAACAGACTGGTCATCTGACCAATCAGAGCAGTGTTAGACCAATGACAACAGACTGGGCCGTCTGACCAATCAGAGCAGAGTAGACCAATCACAACAGACTGGGTCATCTGACCAATCAGAGCAGAGTAGACCTATCACAACAGACTGAGCCATCTGACCAATCAGAGCAGAGTAGACCAATCACAACAGACTGAGCATCTGACCAATCAGAGCAGAGTAGACCAATCACAACAGACTGGGTCATCTGACCAATCAGAGCAGAGTAGACCAATCACAACAGACTGGGTCATCTGACCAATCAGAGCTGAGTAGACCAATCACAACAGACTGGGTCATCTGACCAATCAGAGCTGAGTAGACCAATCACAACAGACTGGGTCATCTGACCAATCAGAGCAGAGTAGACCAATCACAACAGACTGGGTCATCTGATCAATCAGAGCTGAGTAGACCAATCACAACAGACTGGGTCATCTGATCAATCAGAGCTGAGTAGACCAATCACAACAGACTGGGTCATCTGACCAATCAGAGCGGAGTAGACCAATCACAAACAGACTGGTCATCTGACCAATCAGAGCAGAGTAGACCAATCACAACAGAATGGGTCATCTGATCAATCAGAGCTGAGTAGACCAATCACAACAGACTGGGTCATCTGACCAATCAGAGCAGAGAAGACCAATCACAACAGACTGGGTCATCTGACCAATCAGAGCAGAGTAGACCAATCACAACAGACTGGGCCGTCTGACCAATCAGAGAGAGCAGGACCAATCACAACAGACTGGGTCATCTTGACCAATCAGAGCAGAGAAGACCAATCACAACAGACTGGGTCATCTGACCAATCAGAGCAGAGAAGACCAATCACAACAGACTGGGCCGTCTGACCAATCAGAGCAGAGTAGACCAATCACAACAGACTGAGCCATCTGACCAATCAGAGCAGAGAAGACCAATCACAACAGACTGAGCCATCTGACCAATCAGAGCAGAGAAGACCAATCACAACAGACTGGGTCATCTGACCAATCAGAGCAGAGTAGACCAATCACAACAGACTGGGCCGTCTGACCAATCAGAGCAGAGAAGACCAATCACAACAGACTGGGCCGTCTGACCAATCAGAGCAGAGTAGACCAATCACAACAGACTGAGCCATCTGACCAATCAGAGCAGAGTAGACCAATTACAACAGTCTGGGCCATCTGACCAATCAGAGCAGAGTAGACCAATCACAACAGACTGGGCCATCTGACCAATCAGAGCAGAGTAGACCAATCACAACAGACTGGGCCGTCTGACCAATCAGAGCAGAGTAGACCAATCACAACAGACTGAGCCATCTGACCAATCAGAGCAGAGAAGACCAATCACAACAGACTGAGCCATCTGACCAATCAGAGCAGAGAAGACCAATCACAACAGACTGGGTCATCTGACCAATCAGAGCAGAGTAGACCAATCACAACAGACTGGGCCGTCTGACCAATCAGAGCAGAGAAGACCAATCACAACAGACTGGGCCGTCTGACCAATCAGAGCAGAGTAGACCAATCACAACAGACTGAGCCATCTGACCAATCAGAGCAGAGAAGACCAATCACAACAGACTGGGTCATCTGACCAATCAGAGCAGAGTAGACCAATCACAACAGACTGGGTCATCTGACCAATCAGAGCGGAGTAGACCAATCACAACAGACTGGGTCATCTGACCAATCAGAGCAGAGTAGACCAATCACAACAGACTGGCCATCTGACCAATCAGAGCAGAGTAGACCAATCACAACAGACTGGGTCATCTGACCAATCAGAGCGGAGTAGACCAATCACAACAGACTGGGTCATCTGACCAATCAGAGCAGAGTAGACCAATCACAACAGACTGGGTCATCTGACCAATCAGAGCGGAGTAGGCTCATGAAAACGGAGTGGTTTATAGACTGAATCTTCAGCTTATCTTTTGGTGATGTTTGGTGATGTGCAAGGTATATGAGAGATGTATATATTTTTGTCCTTGGATGCATGTACAACTATTGTAGGAGACTCCGAAACAACATTAGGAACATTTAAAATAGCATGATCGGGGAACTTTAAATTGACTCTCTTTAGTTTTCATGCAGTTACAGCATGACCCCGTTTACTTAATGCATCTGTCAGTGTTATTCCAAAGGGGAAACAGTGTTTGCAATCTTAATTCAAATTTAATATCTTTAATTTTAAATTTGTTATTTAGGCTGTACAAGCTATTAGATAATGTTACACACAAATTGCATTCAGTCTGGCTTCATTCTAAAACGAAACAGACACTTTTAACCATCCAATCATTGTCTGATAGGAAATTACAGCACCGTCTTAGTTTCATATTGAAAAACCGGTCGTATTATGGAAATAAAATGGGTTGCAAATGACATTTTACATTGACTTCTGAATCTCAGGGTTTTCCTTGAAATTTTCCCTGAAATGTAGTCACCCTCATTTCATTTCAAACCCGTAAAACTTTTATTCATCTTTAAAACACAAGATATATATATATATCTTATAAAGAAACCTGAGAGATTTTGTCTCTCCATTGCAAGTTAATTCCACCCAAACTTCGATGCTTTGAAACATTTTTAAAGATTTTGTAAAATAAATCCATATGAATCAAGTGGTTTAATCCAAGTCTTCTAAAGAGACATGATCACGTTATATGCTGATCCGATTGAATATAAACATTAATCAACGCAATGGAAACATTAAATGTGTGTCAGCCATATTTAATGGTGGAATGGACTTTCAATGGAAAGAACCGAAATCTCTCAGGTTTTATTAAAAATGTCTTGAAGATGAATGGAAGTATTATGGGTGTGGAACATCATTAGAGTGAGTAAATTACTTTTTTAAATGTCATTTTACAGTGTGCAGGTCAAAGAAAACTCTAAAATTGTCAACCGTCGACTCGTTTGATCCTTAATGTGGCGTTTTAGAGAAACTCTGAAAATAAAAAAAGGTTATTCCGTGGAGAAAACACAAGATGACGCTTGACTTTCATCTGTGCTCATTTGCATATATGAGCTTCTATTTGGTTTAGTCCTACAGCGGAAAACTGCTAATGTATGGGAAATGAAAATAAACCTGTTAATCATGAACTCGTGAGTGTGTGTGTTCGTCACCTGAGCGAGTGTGTGTGGATGGGTAATATTATAGGCACCAGTGGCGGGCTGTGTATTTCAGTGATGTCCTATCTGAATTAATAACTTTTAATAGTGTAGCAGCGCACAGACTCTCTATAATTGTTGTGAAATTGCTGTATTTGTTTTGCACCGGCAGTTTTAGGGTTAATGTGGTGATTTCGGGAAAGGCCGGAGAAACGAGCGAGTGAGTTCGGCTGGTGTGTTAGTGTAGTTGTTCTTGCGTTTCGATTATAAGTTCAGAAACGGAGCTTCATTGTCTTGTCCTTCAAGGGTTACAATAGTCTCTTGTCAGACGTTATACTGTAATAGTATGAACGTTTGAAAACATTTTTTAGTTTCGATCATACATTTCCAAGAGAAAATCATATTCACCATGGGAAAACCGGGGGCAAAAAAACATGATACTTACTCACCAAAACTACTGATTATTTTTTACACAAAATCCAACTTCTTTCCTCAAAAAGACTTATATTACTCTGTTTACAGGTAATCTGGTGTTTCAGTTCCAACAATAAGCCTTTTCTATGGAGGCTAATGCTGAAAGTGGAGCCGGTGTCGATGTGTACAGCTGACCCATGCTCTCACACAGAGATATGAACGATATCAGTGAGATCAGCGAGACTTTTGCCTTCAAAATCAGTCCTGGAATACATTACAGTCCGTTCTGTCTTTACCCGGACAGATCGCATAGAGCTCTGTGACTCTGCGTTAATCTCAGGCTGAATAAGGCATTTTTACTCCAATATGTTTGAACCTGGGGTCGAGGAGGGAGAGAAACATTCATTTGTGGGTTGAAAAACTATTAAGTCTACAGGAATATGTTTAATTATTAGGAATTATTTAATACTCATTCATGGAAAAAATATATTAAAGTGCAAGTCAGTGATTCTTCAGTGTTTAGGCCAGCAGTTTATGTTTATGATGATGTCAGTGTGAGTTATGGCACTTTAGTCTGCATGACGAGGTCTCTCATCACGTCTTGCTTCCAGGAAAGTCTTCCATCATCGTTCCGCTTGTATGATTGCAGAAAGCTGAAGCTGGTTGTGTTGTGTGTTCCTGACCCTGCGTGACCTCTGTGACCTCTGTGACCTGCAGACATCATCGATGTGTTCGGGCTTCTGTAGGGTTCAGAGATATACACACTCACACACTCACACTGATGTTATTCCCAGGATGACCTTGAGGCTCTTCTACAGTCTGTATCCCACAATTAGAAGCAATGCAAGTTACTTATTCTCGCTAAAAATTGTTAGGATTATATTATGTGCAATCACGTGTCAATTGTTTATATATTACTTAATTTGTGTTTTCCTTTTTAATAAATTATATAATAAATAAATATCCAAATGTTAATAAATTCAAATAAATAGATAGGTTTAAAAAATATTAAATATAATATATACATTTTAAAAGTATAAATATATTAAATTTAATTGTTATAAAAGGTGACTCATTGTACAATTAACAACACTTGGGATATTTTTATAATCATTAAATTAAAAAAAAATGTATTTACAATTTTTGCATCCATCCATCTATAGTAGTTTTATTTTATATATTATATGATAGTATAGAATGATATTGTTTTATTTCATTAATTAATTATATATATATATATATATTATAATTAATATAAATATATAATTTATATACAAGTATATTATATATACAAATATATAAGAAAAATAAATATAAGTATATTAAACAAAATTTATATAAAATAAACACTGTGATTTGTTTTTAGAATATCCATATATTGTTATTTTTGTATTATATAATATTATAATTTAATTTTATATTAAATTAATATTATTATGATTATTATGTATTATACAAGTATTTATATAGTAGTAATATAGTATTTATTTATTATATTTAAATTTAAATTTGCCTAACTTTTGTATTTCAGCTTAGTTATTTCTGTTTGTGACGAAGACGAAAAAGTTCAAGTTTTTCATTTAATATTTTATTTTATTTCAGCTTTATTTCAATGACTAAAAATAGTTTCTGACTTAGTTTTTGTTTTAGTTAACAATATCAGCACAGATCCATCCATGAGCCACAGTATTGGCATGAAAGAGTAATTAGCCACGTTTGGGACGGGTGTCAAGTGTATTTCTGCAGGCTCAGTTCTCTTACGAGAGTATCTCTCGTACTGCGTAATATCTTACGCTATGGGGAAACACTCTTTCCTCGAGATATTGAAGCCAAAAATTATCCTTAATTTTTTTAATCATGCAAAACGCTTTTGCAGCAGCAAGCAGACAAGGGCGAAACAGCTCGCGCGCCCATTGGCTGCCTCGCTGGAAAAGCTGCAGCCTATCGAGTGAAGGCACTGCGTGACGTAATGACGAATGAAGACGCTTCGCGCTCATTTCGTCATGTCCCGCCAGTATAGGCGTGGTCTCGCCCTGTAATACCCCTCGATAGCTGTATTTCTCTGATTTTTCATTCTTCACGCGAAGCTCACGCATCGCGGGATCCAGAGTGAGAAGCCGCGCCGTTGACTTGTAGCCTTCTCAGCGGGACGTGCCATCTACTGAAGTCGCTGGCCCAGCCGCCTTCAACTGCCGTACCTGCTGCGCTTTCCGGCGTACTATATCCTTTTACTCTGCTAAGTGTGTGTGTGTGTTTGCTTACGTGAAGCAACACCCATTTCTACTGTTCTAAAAGAGCTGCGTCTTTCTAAAGATGCTTTCCTGTGGTTCTTGCCGAGCCCCACTCAGCGACGAGGACCGCCACGTCATCTGCGTGTCCTGCCTGGGTGAGGATCACGCGGCCACCGCGCTCGCTGACGGCGGATGCCATCATTGTAAACGCTTGCCTATGGTGACTCTGCGGACTCGCCTGGCGTCGTTCTCCGAGCCCGCATCCCAGCCCGCCGTGATGCCGCGCCGCAAGAAGCGCCGCGCCCTGCGCGCTCCCGAGCTATTTCCAGCCCGCCAAAGCTCGCCGGTTCGCCCGCCAGCTTCGCCGGCTTCGCTCGAGTCGCTCCCAGACGGACAGCGGCCGCCGTCTGCCGCCGCGTCCGCACTTGAGCTCGACAAACTACCGGAGACGGCATTGAAAACTGAGCCGATGCGTCCGCTCTCTCAAGCCGTGGATTACATCGGCCTGAATGGTGAGATACATTTGTGGCTAACGCTATCCGAGATGACGGAAGCTGAGCGCTCCGTGTTCCTCGACGTTCTCGCTCTGCTGGACGCCGCCCCCCTCAGCGCGGGCCCCGGCCGAGGATTGAGATAAAGCCCGAGGTCTCAAGGCCTTCCTAGTCTCTCTAGGAAAGCGACGGTGTTCAGTTCCCGCTGCGGCCGGATTTTCACCAAAACTTCTCGCTCGTTCAGTTCCAAGCAATGTGACTGTTCCAGTGTATTTCGCAGTGAGCAAGCTGGTTCCACAGCCCGCTTGCCTGCGCACAAAGGCCGCCGTTTCGGCTAACTAGCAGCGCCGCCAGGCCCGAGATCAAACACCGCGCTCTCGCTCTGCTGGACGCCGCCCCCCTCAGCGCGGGCCCCGGCCGAGGATTGAGGTAAAGCCCGAGGTCTCAAGGCCTTCCTAGTCTCTCTAGGAAAGTGACGGTGTTCAGATCCCGCTGCGGCCGGATTTCCACCAAAACTTCTCGCTCGTTCAGTTCCATGCGTTGTGACTGTCCCAGTGTATCTCGCAGTGAAGCAGCCGGTGTCTCAGCCCGCTTGCCTGCGCACAAAAGCCGTTTCTATGGCTACCCAGATAAATCCAATAAAGAGTGCATTTTCTGGTGTTCCGGCCACGGCCGATGGTGTTACGAGTGTTGTAAGAATGCCCACGTCCCAGTGCCCATTCCCACACCCAGACACAGCCCGCCACGGTGCAGGGCTAGCACAAATAAAACCAACTCATGTTGGTTGTGCAGAAAATGTGGTGAACGCGCCCATACAATGCCCGCTTACACTACACGATGCGTGTCCCTTGGTTTCTGTAAAAACGAAACTAACACACATTTAGTCGGCGCGAGCCGACAGTGTTCTCAGTGCAGTAAATGTGCCCGCTGTTCCGCATTTCCTCACTGACACGCCGAATCCCACGGGATTCACCCCCGCTCGCTTTCTATGCACAACCCGTCACAGAGAAGCTGAGCGCGGCCAGGCTGCCCGCTGTGATTAGCGCGCACCTCGCACGCTGTGAACACAGCGTTGATTCAGTCGGCGCGAGCCGAGCATTCTCCGTGCAGAAAATGTGCCCGCTGTCTCGCGCCCGCATTTCTCACAGACACTCCGAATCTCACGGGATTCACCCCCGCTCGTCTTCTCTGCACAACCCGTCACAGAGAAGCTGAGCGCGGCCAGGCTGCCGGCTTTGATCAGCGCGCGCCTCGCACGCTGTATACACAGCAGTGATTTAGTCGCGCGAGCTGACAGTATTCTCAGTGTAGAAAATGTGCCGCATTTAGTAAATGTGCCCACATTCCCTCACACGCGCCGAATCCCACAGGATTCGCCCCGCTCGCTTTCTCTGCGCGTCCCGCCATAGAGAAGCTGAGCGCGGCCAGGCTGCCCGCTGTGATCAGCGCGCCCCCCGCCTCGAACGCTGTAAACACGGTGCTGTGTTCCCAGTACACAGGGGCTCTCGAGCCGCCGTCCTGCCGCGGCCAGAGCCCAGATTTCATTCTACCCCTAGCTATTCACGCAGATGCGTGGTTAAGGCTTCCCGGGGTATCAGAATGGGTGTTGAACACTATAACGAGAGGCTGTTCGCTACAGTTCGCTCGACGCCCCCGCCGTTATACGGCGCGAGTCGAAACTACGGTGTATAGCGAAGTGTTTCATCTACTTCGAGCCGAGATAGCGAAACTACTGAGAAAAAGGGGCTATAGAACCTCTATCTCAGGGCG
The DNA here is from genome assembly GCA_036326025.1 of Chrosomus eos. NCBI lineage: Eukaryota > Metazoa > Chordata > Actinopteri > Cypriniformes > Leuciscidae > Chrosomus > Chrosomus eos. The sequence continues at coordinate 30,442,106 of CM070840.1, forward strand.
AAGGGGGCTTATACAGCAGATATTTTCTGGTACCGAAAAAGATGGTGGGCTCAGACCCATTCTAGATCTGCGACTGCTGAACAGAACGCTCGGGAAGCGCCAGTTCAGAATGCTTACGACCAGGAAAATCCTCGCGCAAGTGCGCCAAGGAGACTGGTTCATGTCAATAGATCTGAAAGACGCCTATTTTCAAATACAAATAGCGTCCCATCAAAGGCGATTCTTGAGATTCGCCTTCGAGGGCCAGGCATATCAATACACAGTCCTGCCGTTCGGCCTGTCAGTAGCACCCCGTACGTTCACGTAGTGCATGGACGCGGCCCTCGCCCCCCCCTGAGACTTCGGGGCATGCGAGTTTTGAACTACTTGGACGATTGGCTGATTCTAGCTCGTTCACGAACGGAGCTCATAGAACACAGGGCCGCATTACTCGAGCATCTCGAGGAGCTGGGCCTTACAGTCAATTGGGCGAAAAGCTCACTGCTCCCCAGTCGGAGAATTTCCTTCTGGGAACAGTGTTGGACTCGCTATCCATGACAGCACGCCTGTCACCGGAGCGCGGATTAAATATTCAGCACGTCGCGAGATCCTTCCGCCACGGCTCTATAGTCCCGCTCAGAAGGTTTCAGAAAATGCTGGGTCTGATGGCCTCAGCAGCCTCCGTACTCCAGTTGGGCCTGCTCCGCATGCGCCCACTGCAGCTATGGCTAAAAGCACGAGTTCCCCCAGGGCGTGGACCGCGGGTCTATTTCGCCTCAGGGTCGACCTTCAGTGCGTTTCAGCTCTGAAACCGAGGAAAGTGACCGGCTGGTATCAGTCAGGTGTGAGTCTGGGGATCGCCTCGGGTGTGAAGGTGGTGTCTACGGACGCCTCCACATCGGGGCGGGGAGCGCTGCTCGAGGGCAGACCACTAGCTGGCCTATGGTCAGTACGGGAGAAGCTCCTTCACATAAACTGCTTGGAATTAATGGCAGTCGACAAAGCGCTAAGGCGCTTCTGTCCCCAGATAATAGGCCACCACGTATTGGTCCGGTCGGACAACATGTCAGTGGTGGCGTACATAAATCGCCAGGGCGGCATCGGGTCCACACGCCTTTGCAGGCTGGCGGAACCCCTCTTGGTCTGGGCCCAGCGCAACCTCCTTTCTCTGAAAGCGGCGCACGTGCCTGGGCACCTGAATACGGGTCCAGACAAGCTGTCCAGAGACAACGTCCCGACAGGAGAATGGTCGCTGCATCCGCAGACGGTCCAGCTGCTGTGGGAAACGTTTGGCAGAGCGCAGGTGGACCTGTTCGCGTCCCGCGAGAACGCTCACTGCCCAGTATTCTTCTCGAAAAGCAGGGCGCGCTGGCCCATGCTTGACCCAGCGGTCCCCTGTATGCTTTTCCCCCTGTCTCGCTCCTGCCTCAGGTGTTGGAACGGATCAGGGAAAATGGATGCCCAGTGCTGCTTGTAGCTCCGCTCTGGACGAACCAGGCTTGGTTTCCGGTCCTGATGCGGATGGCCCGTGGCCTGTACCGTTGAGGAGAGATCTCCTCTCTCAGGCGGAGGGCTCGATTTGGCATCCTCGCCCGGAACTGTGGTCCCTGCACGCATGGGCCATCAACGGGTACCCGCTAGCCTTCCCGGAAGGAGTGCTAAACACGATCGCGCAGGCTAGAGCTCCGTCTACCAGACGGCTCTATGCCTCGAAATGGTCGGTGTTCTCTACTTGGTGTCGAGCCCGTGGCTTTTCACCTGTGGACTGCGGGGTTAAGGAAGTGCTTGCCTTCCTTCAGGAGCTGATGGATAAGGGAAGGACCCCATCCACGCTCAAAGTTTACGTGGCGGCCATAGCACCGTTTGCTAAACCGGTGTCTGGCCAGTCACTGGGGAAGAACGACTTAGTCGTGCGTTTCCTACGAGGAGCTCGGAGGTTAAACCCTCCCAGGCCCCCTTCAGTCCCGGCTTGGGACCTTTCCACGGTCTTGGAGGCCATGAAAGGCGCCCCGTTTGAGCCGATCCAGCTGTCGGACATGAAGCACCTGTCCCTTAAGACGGTGTTTCTATTGGCTCTCGCTTCAGTGAAGCGTGTAGGGGACTTACAGGCGCTTTCTGTAAGCGCGTCTTGTCTGGAGTTTGGGCCTAACGACTCAAAGGTCGTACTCAAACCGAGGCACGGCTACGTGCCGAAATCCCTCAATACACCGTTTAGGGCCCAGGTAATTTCCCTGTCAGCCCTTCCGGTTCTCGATGAGGAGAGGGACGCGAGTCTCCTTTGCCCTGTCAGGGCGTTAAGGGCTTATGTGTCCCGCTCGCCTGAGTTCAGGCAGACCGAGCAGCTTTTCGTTTTGTTTGGCGGCCGTTCTAAGGGACTCGCCGCCTCAAAACAGAGCCTATCCAGATGGATAGTGGATGCCATAGCGCTGGCTTACACTTCCAAGGGCCTGCGGTGCCCATTGGGTGTCAAAGCGCACTCCACAAGAGGCGTGGCCTCGTCGTGGGCATGGTATAGCGGGGTCTCCCTGCAGGATATCTGTACGGCTGCGGGCTGGGCCTCGCCGTCGACATTTATCAAGTACTATAACCTGGAGGTGCCCGCCTTACAAGCTAAGCTTTTGGCGGTCTGAACTTCGGGCTTATCGGCCGCCAATGCGGCTATGTTGCCCTTACGGGTCGGTACCCCTACGGGACTTTTATGAAGGAGTGATGCTTCTAGCCTCTCCTCCTCTACTCTATGTGAGTTATGGTGATTATGCACTAGATGTGCCCCGGGCTTGGCCCCGGGACTCTGGTGTTGGATCCCTGTCCGCACGGCGTTTTGTATGGGGTCCCCATAGCGTAAGATATTACGCAGTACGAGAGATACTCTCGTAAGAGAACGTACTCGGTTACTAACGTAACCTCGGTTCTCTCTAGAGAGGGAACGAGTACTGCGTATCTTGCCGTGCTTGAACTATGCTCTGGTTCGCTTCGGTGTACAAAATCAGAGAAATACAGCTATCGAGGGGTATTACAGGGCGAGACCACGCCTATACTGGCGGGACATGACGAAATGAGCGCGAAGCGTCTTCATTCGTCATTACGTCACGCAGTGCCTTCACTCGATAGGCTGCAGCTTTTCCAGCGAGGCAGCCAATGGGCGCGCGAGCTGTTTCGCCCTTGTCTGCTTGCTGCTGCAAAAGCGTTTTGCATGATTAAAAAAATTAAGGATAATTTTTGGCTTCAATATCTCGAGGAAAGAGTGTTTCCCCATAGCGTAAGATATTACGCAGTACTCGTTCCCTCTCTAGAGAGAACCGAGGTTACGTTAGTAACCGAGTACGTTTCATGCGTATCTGATGGATCCCTGGAGTTATGAAACAGATTAATAGTGTTTACACTCAGAGTCAGTCGCCAGCGTCTCAGATTAGCTTCTCGTCGGCATTGTTTGCTTTTTTTCTCCTGTTATGCTGATTTTATTCACTCATCAACTGAAATCATTGTAAGTGTGTCATGTTAAGGACTTTGTGTAGCTGTTGGCCAAACCTTTACTCTCACAATTTTATGTGGTTTGTGTGCGTACAAGCAATGTTCATGTATGCAAGACTTTTATAATCTATTTTTCCTCATGACTGACAGCTGTTTTTGAACTAATGAACTGATTGAACAGGAATGTGGAGAAAATACTCTGCATTTCTCATAGACACCTTGTTTGCCTGCTGTTGTAGTAACTCGAGGTCAGATAAAGAGGTTTCTGTGGGGATAGTCCTGCTTTTCACACGGTGTTAATGAAGCGGATGTTTTCAGGCGTGTCTGAGAGATTTCTAGGATTCTAAAAAAAAAAATATATATATATAAAATACAAATTTAGAACATCCGAACAGCTTTACAATCTGTTTACATTTTATTTTATTATTTTATTTCATATTTCACTTTTTTTTGTTAGCTAGCATTTTATGTATTTCAAACACAAAATTAAATATTTTCACACTTTTTGCTTTTTGCACACTTTTTCACACTTGTTTGGAAATTCCCCCCATTAAAAATATATTCTGCACACAAATTATGTTTACCCTTATTTTTTTCTTTCGTTTTTTTACACATCTGTTTTTTCCTCGTAACCAAATGCACTAACTTTTAAAAACTGAATTGCTTATTTGGAAAATAAAGATTGACATAAACAATTTTCATGCAATAAATATCAAACTAATTTATTTTCCTCTTTGTAAGTAATTAGGTTTGTGATGGAATTTCACATTTGAAGATTAAAAGTAATAAAAGTGAATGATGAAGACAGTTTTATGGCAGTGTTATATTAAAAAGTTTTTTTTACCCCCCTGGGCCTGTAGTTAAAGAAACACCCAGTTATCCCTTTAATCTGAAGCCAAATGTATGGATGCAATTTGCCCGTAACATGTTCATACATTTAGTAATGTGTAGAGACAGTGCTGTCCTCTAAAGCTGAATGCTTTATCATTATGTAAATGTTTGCTTGCTAAGGAGTTTTCATTGTTTAGTTTGCATTGGCAGTGACCATAACCTGACCGGTCACATGCTGAAAACATCCCAGCATGCCAGATCACAAGTGATGCCACATCACATTAAAATATCCAGGTGCATTATTATACTTATGAATAGAAAAAATAAAGATGGAGCCAAAACTGACAACAAATCAGCCAGATACATGTTCACGCTTCAGAAGCAGTTATCCTGTTTTTCCAGGTTGTATTCCCTGAAGTGAGAAGCCAGTGATGTGTATTGTGTGTTAATTGGTGTGTGTGGGAGCGAGGAGAACATCTCGTCACTGATGGGAGATAGAAGAAGAAGACGGGGACGAGGAGGATAGATGTTATTCAGAATAAGACAGACGTCCCTGATAAGAGTCCTGACGCTTCTCTCTGTGTACAGTAAATATGTCTGAGCTCTCTAAGGTGATCTCTGTGGATGCTAGGCTTGCACGATAGTGAAGAAAAATGCGATATGCGATAACTCGTTAAATAAAGATGCTCTAAGCGATTTTCAGGCCAAAATGTTTTCTTGGCACATACAGCAAACATCTTGTCACTATCCGCTAGCTGCCTGTCCCCTGAACACACTGTAAACACACAAAACCCCAGCCCAACGCCAACAAACTGGGCTAACCCGCACCACTAAACATAACAAACTATTCCAGCCAATAACCGACAAGAAGGATTTGGGGGCGGGGTTTGGGGGGTTAGTGCACGGATGAGGAGGAGGGCTGTAATAAACACTAGGGTTGGGAATCGCTGGGTTACTTCACGATACGATACACGATACATTGTTCACGATACCGATAATATCACGCTATGGCGATACTGCGATAATCGATATATTATCAGTAATAAGTAACTCACAATATATCATGTTTTAAGAAATACAAATATATTTTTTTAATTAGGAAAATGAATCTCCATTTATTTTTTGGGATGCAAACAATAACAAAATCAACTTGTGTCTTATCAGTTGCTGCAAAACAGTCACAGACACTATTTTAGTGTAACATTGCTGCAATCAGTGGTAGGCTAATACAAATATTTACGCCGGTGTGTGTCGGCTCCGAGTAATGCCGCGTGAGGTGTTTGTGATGTGCTCGTGTTTCCCGTGTAGCGGACTTTTGCAAAGCCAGACATCCCAAGTCTCCAGGAAGTTCTGGGAGTCTCCCGCATATTGATAGCGTCTCCCTGATGCCGGCAAATTAGTACAAATCTCCCGGAATCTAGAGCGCGCATGCGAGACAGAACAAACTGCGCGCCATATCGATATTTTGGCGCACCCCTAATAAATACATAGACGCCCTATTGGCTGCTGGAGCGTACGTCAACGGCGCCGCCATATTGCGGAGGGCAACTTTCCCATACCTCTCATCATGGGAATTGAGAAAAATGTCTGTTTCGTTGCTGCTTGAGGCTGTACAAGTCGCCACACAATTGAAAACTCCTTTCACAAACCTTTCACAAACAAGGCTGAACATTTTTTTTCTGTTTGTATTTGGTCATTATATAATTAGTAATAGTAACGTACACCACGTACAAACCACTGAAATCGGCTGATAAATGTAAACGCTATTATTGTTTTTATCTAGGAAAACCGCAGCTCAACCATTTACTTGCATTTGTTCACAGCGCTGTCTTGCCCTCAGCAAAATGGCGGACGCGTTGACGTATCGCAACAACGCTCCAAAGCGGCCAATGGGGCGTTTGTATTTATTATGTATATGGGAGGGAGGGTCTAGCCTCTGTTTTGTTTGACAATACCTCGAACGTCCACAAGAAGTGACGTCACCCGACATCGCTAAGAGCAGCTTTAAATAATGCGATATGCGATACGATAATGCTTAAACTGTGTAAAATCAACTTAAATTATCTTAAAAATATATTTCAAGTTAAAAAACCTACATTCGTGTTTCCCTTTTTATTTTTGACAAGAAAACATCCCGACAACTTCTGAAAGTAAGAAGTGTTATTTTAACATCATTATACGTGTTTACATGACCAAATTCGGGTTAGAAAAGGGGTCATAAATCCAGGGATCATATTCGGGTTTTTAAAAACCAGGATATGAGCATATTCGGGTTTTTGCCGGTGTTTACATGGTCGTGCGCGACCGGGTTATTGCTAATATCCCGGTTTAGAACAGGTTATTGGCTTGTGAACGTAGTCACTGTAAAGCACAGGGTTCAGGGATTCAGGTTATCCTACATTAGGTTTATTTAACAACAGAAAATGAATAATCAAACGTAAAAATAAAAACTGCTTAGTTTTCACTGTATGAATTAAATACTGATTTTTATTAAAGCAACAAAAGTTATTCAGCCAAGAGCAGTGAGTGATTTTCTCTTTGTCTTTTGATCATGACTCCAGTTATTGCAAGCTTTTGTGATATGCATATCGCGATATATATACATTTGCAATATTTCGATAATTTCGATATATTGTGCAGCCCTAGTGGATGGTGGATAATATATGTGCTTTTTGTGCATCTTTAGTTTTTCGTCCTTTCTTTCATGCTCTCTGTATTGATTCTGTGGGCGACGTGTTGCACAATATTCACATTACAGGACAATCAATTCAATATTGCTTTTTCAAACGACAGAATGCTTCAGCTTTTATATATATTGCATGTTTTGCATATTACCTTCTAATAAACATCTATAGAGGAACAGATGCAAATTTAAATTGTGAAAAGAAAACATTTGTTAAAGATTTGAGAGGAAATGTGTTTGTGACATTGCAGATTAGCTTGCACTGTATACGTCTTTCAGATTTTCTGATTCACAACCTCTCAATTCAATTCACTGTCATTTCCATTTCAGTTTGATTTGATTCCGATTTATTTGGGTATATTTCAGTTATTAGTCGATATTGGCTATATGTGAAATAAATGCAGTCTGTCATAATGCTGTGTTATACAAGGCAGTGCAGTTCTACAAGGCATGTAGTTGATATATTTATTAAAAGTACCACTACTTTGAGTCATTTGTTTTGAATCAGGCTACACTAGTTGTGCTTTATTTTTGATTCAATAAAAAGATGAGCTCATAAGATTCATTTGTTCGTGAATTTGGCTGTTGTGCTGTATGTGTCTGATTCACTTCTGAGGGATTCTTCTTAGAGTCATTCGTTTGTGAATCAAGCTACACTGGTTGTGCTGGATGTGTTTGACTCACTAAAAATAACAGATTGAAATTGAAAGTGCAAATGTTGTAAACACATTTACTAAAGGTTTGAGAGGGAATGTTTTAGTGCCATTGCAGATGAGCTTACACTATACATTTTGTGACACGTTTTTTTTATTCAAAACCACTCAAATTGATTTAATTTAGTTTTTGTTTGACTTGATTCTAATTCATCAGGGTATATTTCAGTTCTCTTACGAGAGTATCTCTCGTACTGCGTAATATCTTACGCTATGGGGAAAACTCTTTTCCACGAGATATTGAAGCCAAAAATTATCCTTAATTTTTTATTAATGTAAAACGCTTTGCGGCAGCAAGCAGACATAGGCGAGACAGCTCGCGCGCCTATTGGCTGCCCTGCGGCAACAGCAGCAGCCTATCGAGAGTGGCTCTGCGTGACGTCACGACGAATGGGGGCCTTTCGCGCCCATATAGTCACGTCCCGCCAGAAAGGGCGTGGTCTCGCCCTATAACCAGGCTCGATAGCTGCTCTTACGTTGATTTTCATCTCTTCAGCGAAGCCTCACGCATCGCTGGATCCAGAGTGAGAAGCCGCGCCGTCGACCTGTAGCCTTCAGCGGGACGTGCCATTGAGCCTGGAGTCGCTGGCCTCGCCGCCTTCAGCCGCCGTACCTGCTGTGCTTTCCGGCGTTATATCCTTTCCTCTGCATAGAGTGTGTGTGTGTGCTTGCATATCTGCTTTTTTCCCACCCCCTCTAAAAGAGCGGCGTCTTTTTAAAGATGCCTTCCTGCGGTTCTTGCCGAGCCCCACTCAGCGACGAGGACCGACATGTCATCTGCGTGTCCTGCCTGGGTGAGGATCACGCGGACATCGCGCTCGCTGACGGCGGATGCCATCATTGTGAACGCTTGCCTATGGTGACTCTGCGGACTCGCCTAGCTTCGTTCTCCGAGCCCGCATCCCAGCCCGCCGTGATGCCGCGCCGCAAGAAGCGCCGCGCCCAGCGCGCGCCCGAGCTATTTCCAGCCCGCCAAAGCTCGCCGGTTCGCCCGCCAGCTTCGCCGGCTTCGCTCGAGTCGCTCCCAGACGGACAGCGGCCGCCGTCTGCCGCCGCGTCCGCACTTGAGCTCGACGAACTTACCGGAGACGGCATTGAAACTGAGCCGATGCGTCCGCTCTCTCAAGCCGTGGATTACATCGGCCTCGACTGAAAGGCGGTCGCGCAACTAACGCGCAATAGGCTGGACGGACGCTTTCTCGGGAAAGACGAAGCTCCGTCACAGTCGAGACCCGCGCCTTTCCCCGCTGAATGGTGATAGACATTTGTGGTTAACGCTATCCGAGATGACGGAAGCCGAGCGCTCCGTGTTCCTCGACGTTCTCGCTCTGCTGGACGCCGCCCCCCTCAGCGCGGGCCCCGGCCGAGGATTGAGATAAAGCCCGAGGTCTCAAGGCCTTCCTAGTCTCTCTAGGAAAGCGACGGTGTTCAGTTCCCGCTGCGGCCGGATTTACACCAAAACTTCTCGCTCGTTCAGTTCCAAGCAATGTGACTGTTCCAGTGTATTTCGCAGTGAGCAAGCTGGTTCCACAGCCCGCTTGCCTGCGCACAAAGGCCGTCGTTTCGGCTAACTAGCAGCGCCGCCAGGCCCGAGATCAAACACCGCGCTCTCGCTCTGCTGGACGCCGCCCCCCTCAGCGCGGGCCCCGGCCGAGGATTGAGGTAAAGCCCGAGGTCTCAAGGCCTTCCTAGTCTCTCTAGGAAAGTGACGGTGTTCAGATCCCGCTGCGGCCGGATTTCCACCAAAACTTCTCGCTCGTTCAGTTCCATGCGTTGTGACTGTCCCAGTTTATTTCGCAGTGAAGCAGCCGGTGTCTCAGCCCGCTTGCCTGCGCACAAAAGCCGTTTCTATGGCTACCCAGATAAATCCAATAAAGAGTGCATTTTCTGGTGTTCCGGCCACGGCCGATGGTGTTATGAGTGTTGTAAGAATGCCCACGTCCCAGTGCCCATTCCCACACCCAGACACAGCCCGCCACGGTGCAGGGCTAGCACAAATAAAACCAACTCATGTTGGTTGTGCAGAAAATGTAGTGAACGCGCCCATACATGCCCGCTTACACTACACTATGCGTGTCCCTTGGTTTCTGTAAAAACGAAACTAACACACATTTAGTCGGCGCGAGCCGACAGTGTTCTCAGTGCAGTAAATGTGCCCGCTGTCCCGCATTTCCTCACTGACACGCCGAATCCCACGGGATTCACCCCCGCTCGCTTTCTATGCACAACCCGTCACAGAGAAGCTGAGCGCGGCCAGGCTGCCCGCTGTGATTAGCGCGCACCTCGCACGCTGTGAACACAGCGTTGATTCAGTCGGCGCGAGCCGAGTGTTCTCCGTGCAGAAAATGTGCCCGCTGTCTCGCGCCCGCATTTCTCACAGACACTCCGAATCTCACGGGATTCGCCCCCGCTCGTTTTCTCTGCACAACCCGTCACAGAGAAGCTGAGCGCGGCCAGGCTGCCAGCTGTGATCAGCGCGCGCCTCGCACGCTGTAAACACAGCAGTGATTTAGTCGGCGCGAGCTGACAGTATTCTCAGTGTAGTAAATGTGCCCGCATTTAGTAAATGTGCCCACATTCCCTCACACGCGCCGAATCCCACAGGATTCGCCCCGCTCGCTTTCTCTGCGCGTCCCGCCATAGAGAAGCTGAGCGCGGCCAGGCTGCCCGCTGTGATCAGCGCGCCCCCCGCCTCGAACGCTGTAAACACGGTGTTGTGTTCCCAGTACACAGGGGCTCTCGAGCCGCCGTCCTGCCGCGGCCAGAGCCCAGATTTCATTCTACCCTAGCTATTCACGCAGATGCGTGGTCAAGGCTTCCCGGGGTATCAGAATGGGTGTTGAACACTATAACGAGAGGCTGTTCGCTACAGTTCGCTCGACGCCCCCGCCGTTATACGGCGCGAGTCGAAACTACGGTGTAAAGCGAAGTGTTTCATCTACTTCGAGCCGAGATAGCGAAACTACTGAGAAAAGGGGCTATAGAACCTCTATCTCAGGGCGAAGGGGGCTTATACAGCAGATATTTTCTGGTACCGAAAAAAGATGGTGGGCTCAGACCCATTCTAGATCTGCGACTGCTGAACAGAACGCTCGTGAAGCGCCAGTTCAGAATGCTTACGACCAGGAAATCCTCGCGCAAGTGCGCCAAGGAGACTGGTTCATGTCAATAGATCTGAAAGACGCCTATTTTCAAATACAAATAGCGTCCCATCACAGGCGATTCTTGAGATTCGCCTTCGAGGGCCAGGCATATCAATACACAGTCCTGCCGTTCGGCCTGTCCATAGCACCCCGTACGTTCACGTAGTGCATGGACGCGGCCCTCGCCCCCCTGAGACTTCGGGGCATGCGAGTTTTGAACTACTTGGACGATTGGCTGATTCTAGCTCGTTCACGAACGGAGCTCATAGAACACAGGGCCGCATTACTCGAGCACCTCGAGGAGCTGGGCCTTACAGTCAATTGGGCGAAAAGCTCACTGCTCCCCAGTCGGAGAATTTCCTTTCTGGGAACAGTGTTAGACTCGCTATCCATGACAGCACGCCTGTCACCGGAGCGCGGATTGAATATTCAGCACGTCGCGAGATCCTTCCGCCACGGCTCTATAGTCCCGCTCAGAAGGTTTCAGAAAATGCTGGGTCTGATGGCCACAGCAGCCTCCGTACTCCAGTTGGGCCTGCTCCGCATGCGCCCACTGCAGCTATGGCTAAAAGCACGAGTTCCCCCCAGGGCGTGGACCGCAGGTCTATTTCGCCTCAGGGTCGACCTTCAGTGCATTTCGGCTCTGAAACCATGGAAAGCAACCGACTGGTATCAGTCAGGTGTGAGTCTGGGGATCCCCTCGAGTGTGAAGGTGGTGTCTATGGACACCTCCACTTCGGGGTGGGGAGCGCTGCTCGAGGGCAGACCGCTAGCTGGCCTATGGTCAGCGCGGGAGAAGCTCCTTCACATAAACTGCTTGGAATTAATAGCAGTCGACAAAGCGCTAAGGCGCTTCTGTCCCCAGATAATAGGCCACCACGTATTGGTCCGGTCGGACAACATGTCAGTGGTGGCGTACATAAATCGCCAGGGCGGCGTCAGGTCCCGAAACCTTTACAGGCTGACGGAACGCCTCCTGGTCTGGGCTCAGCACAACCTGCTCTCGCTGAGAGCGGCGCATGTGCCTGGTCACCTAAATGTGGGGCCAGACAGGCTGTCCAGAAATAACGTCCCAGCAGGAGAATGGTCTCTGCACACGCAGACGATCCAGCTGCTGTGGGAAACGTTTGGCAAAGCGCAGGTGGACCTGTTCGCGTCCCAAGAAAACGCTCACTGCCCGAGATTCTTCTCGAAAAGCCGGGACGCGCTGGCCCATGTTTGGCCCCGCCGCCCCCTATATGCTTTTCCCCCTGTCTCACTCCTGCCTCAGGTGTTGGAGCGAATCAGGAGGGAGGGATGCCCAGTGCTACTCATAGCTCCGCTCTGGACAAACCAGTCGTGGTTCCCTGTCCTGATGCAGCTGACCAGCGCTGCCCCATGGCCTTTACCGTTGAGGAGAGACCTCCTCTCTCAGGCGGAAGGCTCGATTTGGCATCCTCGCCCGGATTTGTGGTCCCTGCACGCATGGGCCATCAACGGGTACCCGCTGACCTCCCAGAGGGAGTGTTAAACACGATCGCGCAGGCTAGAGCCCCGTCTACCAGACGGCTCTACTCCTCGAAGTGGTCTGTGTTCTCTGCTTGGTGTCAAGCGCAGGGCTTTTCACCTGTAGACTGCGGGGTTACAGAAGTGCTTTCCTTCCTTCAGGAGCTACTGGATAAGGGCAGGTCCCCTTCCACGCTCAAAGTATACGTGGCGGCCATAGCAACGTTTGCAAAACCGGTGTCTGGCCAGTCACTAGGAAAGAGCGACTTAGTCGTGCGTTTCCTTAGAGGAGCTCGGAGGCTAAACCCTCCCAGGCCCCCTTCAGTCCCGACATGGGACCTTTCCACGGTCTTGGAGGCCATGAAAGGTGCCCCATTCGAGCCAATCCAGTCGTCAGACATGAAACACTTGTCTTTCAAGACAGCGTTTCTTATGGCTCTCGCTTCAGTGAAGCGCGTAGGGGACTTGCAAGCGCTCTCAGTAAGCGCGTCATGCATGGAGTTTGGACCTAATGACTCAAAGGTCATACTCAAACCGAAGCACGGCTATGTGCCGAAATCCCTCAACACACCGTTCAGGGCCCAGGTGATTTCCCTGTCTGCCCTTCCGGTTCTCAATGAGGAGAAGGACGCGAGTCTCCTTTGCCCTGTCAGGGCACTAAGGGCTTATGTGTCCCGCTCGTCTGGTTTCAGACAGACTGAGCAGCTTTTCGTTTCGTTTGGCGGCCGTGCTAAGGGACTTGCCGCTTCGAAACAGAGCCTATCCAGATGGATAGTCGGTGCCATAGCGCTGGCTTACACTTCTAAGGGCCTACAGTGCCCTTTGGGTGTTAGAGCGCACTCACAAGAGGCATGGCCTACTCGTGGGCATGGTCTAGCGGGGTTACCCTGCAAGATATTTGTATGGCCGCGGGCTGGGCCTCGCCGTCTACATTTATAAAATACTATAACTTGGAGGTTCCCGCCTTACAAGCTAAGCTTTTGGCGGTATAAAATTCAGTGCTATCTGCCCGCTGTGCGGCTCGGATACTGAGTTTGACCTGCGTATTGCTCACTGACCGGTACAGCAGCTCATTAAAATGTTGACACACTTGTGGCCACCCAGTTCAGGCTGAATGTTCACCCTGACGGTATGGTCTATTTGTCACATGATTAGCTCCTTTCGGATGCTATTTACAGGGAATGATGCTTCTAGCCTCTCTTCCCTCACTCTCTGTGAGTGTATGGTGATTATGCACTATATGCGCCCCGGGCTTCGGCCCCTGGGACTTTGGTGTTGGATCCCTACCAGCACGGCGTGTTGCATTGTGTTCCCCATAGCGTAAGATATTACGCAGTACGAGAGATACTCTCGTAAGAGAACGTACTCGGTTACTAACGTAACCTCGGTTCTCTCTAGAGAGGGAACGAGTACTGCGTATCTTGCCGTGCTTGGAATACGCTCTGGTTCGCTTCGGCGATGAAAACCAACGTAAGAGCAGCTATCGAGCCTGGTTATAGGGCGAGACCACGCCCTTTCTGGCGGGACGTGACTATATGGGCGCGAAAGGCCCCCATTCGTCGTGACGTCACGCAGAGCCACTCTCGATAGGCTGCTGCTGTTGCCGCAGGGCAGCCAATAGGCGCGCGAGCTGTCTCGCCTATGTCTGCTTGCTGCCGCAAAGCGTTTTACATTAATAAAAAATTAAGGATAATTTTTGGCTTCAATATCTCGTGGAAAAGAGTTTTCCCCATAGCGTAAGATATTACGCAGTACTCGTTCCCTCTCTAGAGAGAACCGAGGTTACGTTAGTAACCGAGTACGTTATATTGTATACTGTATTTATACAAGGCTCTGTTTCAGACTGATTCAAAGCAGTTACTCATCTTGTTTAACTATTTAATAAATAAACCACTCACAAGAGTCAATCGTTTGGGATTCAGGCTTAATTGGTTGTTCTGTATGTGTTTGATTCACCAAGAAGAACTGCTAATAAGAGTCAATCGTTTGTGAATCAGACTACACTGGTTGCACTGCATGCGTTTGATTTACTAAAAAGAACTTTTCACAAGAGTCGTTCTATTTGTGAATCAGGCTACACTACTATAGTTGTGCTGTATTTTTCATTCACTGAAAAGAACTGTTCATGAGAGTCATTAGTTTGTGAATCAGACTACACCAGTTGCGCTGTACTGTATGTTTTTGAGTCACTATAAAGAACACACAGTGCCTGATTCACAAACAAATGATGCTTGTGAATGGGCGCACTGATCACTAAAAAGAATCGCTCATAAGAGTCATTTGTTTGTGAATGGCACTACACTGGTTGTTCTGTATGCGTTTGATTCATTAAAAAGAATCGCTCATACGAGTCATTTGTTTGTGAAAGGCACTACACGGTTGTATTGTGTTTCTGTGTGAAGCCTACAAGAACAGCTCAGTTGAAAGATATTCTTTTATTTCATGGTAAACAGTCTTTTTATAGGTTTATATTCAATACAGACAACAAACTAACATTCATAACTTTAAATCTAGTGTTGAAGATCCAGCATTTACAAGCCTCTGCACATTCACAGCAGTGAGGAAACTCAATAACTCATGCGCTATTAAACAATAATGTAATGATTTCACTAGTGATTTAGTCTCTTCAGTCAATCCATTACAATAAATCGACGTGCAAAGATCCATTCACTATCCCTGGTATAGTAGCTGATGCATTTACCAAACGACACCATAATGAATCGCTTTCAACGATATCCTTCCTTTTCCTTTGTTGGAGAGAAACAAAAATCCTTCTTTTGTTGCGCTCCCCATTCAGTGCTTAAGAGAGAGTTATTGCTTTGACAAAACAGGTTTTTATTATTTCACGCAGGCTTTTGCTCCGCTCTGGCATCAGATATCATGAATGTGTCATGCAGAAGTGATGGCGTTCCCTCCCTGTGTCATCAGCTCTGACCCAACGAGCGCTTTCAACGTTTCCTACGAGAGACTCATACATTCCTCAACTCTGTGTTTGAACAAGATAAAGAGAGATTACACATGAACACATCTGGGGCTGCATGATTATGGCATTATCAGTTACTTATTTTGACATCGTAATCACAATTATTCATTTCCGATTAACAGAATTTTGTGCAATAAAACTGTATGCCGTATTTTTTCATGTAAAATTATAAACACACTGAGAACTGTCCCTAAATTACATAAGATGTTTTTTAAATTACTATTGTTGAAAAGTTGTTGTTGTTGTTAAATTTTTCTTATGCTAATAAGTGTCACATGATCCATCAGAAATCATGTTAATTTGCTGTTAATTTGCTGATGTGCTGTTCAAGGAACATTTCTGATTATTATCAGTGTTAAAAATAGTTGTTCTGATTCATATTTTTGTGAAAGATACATTTTATTATTATTTATTTTTCAGGATTCTTTAATGAATAGAAAGTTCTGGGGGAGCTCCGATAAAAAATAAATATATTGGCTGATACGATAACCGATAATTCTTTATATTTGAAAGCTGATATTTGGCGATAAATATAATACATTTTTGAGAGCCTGATTACAAAAACAAGTCTCACCATTAAAAACCATGTTACGTACACAATTATAATGATGTTCTCATAATTTTATGAAGCCTATATGACAGATTTGCGCTGCACATGTTGCAATTTTTCTGTATTTCCCTTTTTTAAGTGATACCCATCATATTTCAAGCAATTCAAAAGCATCATGTTGAACAGTGTTTATCTGAAGTGTCTCAGCTGAAGGAAATAATCCATTATTTATCAGCTTTAATATATCATCATAATGTTCTTATCGGGCTGATAACAATGATATTAAAAATGAGCATATCAGCCGATACCGATATGCTGTCCGATATATCGTGCATCCGTAGAAAGTTCAGAAGAACAGGATTTATTTAAAGCTACACTGTGTGATTTTTACCCCCATCTAGCGGTGAAAAGATATATAACCATCCAGTGAATATTAGTTTCTGTTCCTCTCAATTCCGATTTCGTTTTAACTCCTACGGTGGCCAATGTAGTCCAAGATTAACATGGCTTCCAGTTCGACCTCGCCCACATTTGACACAGAGTGTTAAAACGTGAAAGGCGAAGCTTGAATTAACGGGTATGTCCCTCTTTGGCTAATGTACTTTCAAGATGGAGGGGCAACATGGCGACCGACATTAGAACCCTTTACCCGTATGTATTTTCATTGGCATATTATACACTCACCAGAATACTTGAACGAAGTAAATATACATTAATAAGCACATATATTTTTGAAAGAACTAAGTGTTTTTAGTTGAGAATAAACTAAAAACGTTACACAGTGTAGCTTTAAATCTTTTGTAACTTTAAATGTATTTACTGTCAGGTCTGAACAATTTAATACGTACTTATTAATTTCTTTTAAATAAACAAATCTTATTGACCCCAGAGTTTTAAAAGGCAGTTTATATAAAGAAAAGATCCCAGCGATGCTTTTCGTGTCACTGCGATCAAACATGGAAAATAAAACTATAATCTCTGGATCACTCTGCTTAAACTTGCTCACTAGCACTGATTTTATGATTTTAGTGATTTTATTGACTCATTTAAAATCTTTGTCTTTGCCTTTGATCTCAACAGATGTTTTTGTGATGTGGTTTCAGTTTTGATGCAACATGAGCAAATCTAAACATGGCCGTAATAAACACTATTCACAATTACTTAATCATATCAGCTGTAATAATAATCATAATCTCAGTCATTTATTGAATTAGTTCTGCACCCCTGAACACTTCTTCCAGCTCGCCTGTTCAGACCTGCTGATTCTGTCTTTACACTCCCACAAAATGACATGTATCCTCTCTCTCCGCCAACACACACACTTTTCTGCCAGTCATCTCTGAAGCCCGAACCGGTTCCCCCCGCTCCTGTCATTCATCCTGTCCTCAATTCACAGGCAGAACGCATGGCATGAGCATCACGCTTTTCATCAAAATCATATTAATCGAGCTGTCATATAAGTCGTAGTATGATGGGAAAGCCATATGTGCGTTAAATATCGTGAAACATTTATCATACGCCGTGCTGCTATACGTCACACACACACACACACACACACACACACACACACACACACACACACACACACACACACACACACACACACACACACACACACACACACACACACACACACACACACACACACACACACACACACACACACACAAACACACAAACAGATTTATGTTTTTATATTTATTTCCTTTTAGGTTCAGATCGAAAGGCTTAGCATTTGGTTAACGGAGCTATAAACTCCTTTTGAAAGATTTCATCATCTTTATGTGTGTGTGTGCGCATCTGTTTAAGGACTGTGTGTGTGTGAAAGAGCTTTGAGAAATGAATTGACTGACAGATTTGAGTGAGTTGTTTTCTCTGCTGGAATTCTTCAGTTACACACAAGTATTGGATTTCCTGCATCTTTATTATGGTCAAATTCCTGTTTGTTTGACACACTGACCCAAGCTTTACAGTGCGAAGGCCTTCAGCGTGACACGTGAACTAACACACACCTGACGCTGTACAACATTACAGACCTCTCAAACGTATTAATTATAAATATACACTCCCGTCCAAAAGTTGGGCTGAATAAGACTACTTAATGTTTCTGAAATATGAAATGAAATATTATTACAATTCATAATGTCAGTTTTCTAAGTTAATATTAGGTGAGTTACATTTTAGACTAAGAACTACAAGTTGCAATTTCAGTTGAATTTGGGAAAACCACTTGAGCTATTTCAGTTACTTTAGTTTGATTTGTTCACTGAACAACAAACCTGATTTGCAATGGGAGTTGAACATTTTGATTACAACTGTATGTAATTAATTAAATGTCAGTATCATATTTTAATGTTTAATGAAATAATTAGAATTATGGATCAAATTTGTTCAAAGACTTAATTTATCTCGTTATAAATGAAACATTTCCAGCCTGTTGTACATTTTCAGCTCCTCAGCGAGACTCCTTCTAGACCTCTTGCCTGAGCCTGTCCTGTTCAGTAGCCACACACACACACACACACACACACACACACACACACACACACACACACACACACACACACACACACACACACACACACACACACACACACACCCCTGAGAGCGTCTGAGTCCCTCATGCTGTGCCAGCCGCTGTCGGGAGGTTTGGACGAGACCCAGACACTGAGCTCTGTGTGTGTGTGTTTGAGTGTGTGTGTGTGTGTGTGTGTGTGTGTGTGTGTGTGTGACAGCCTGGACTGATTGATGCCCTGTGTCTCAGTACCATCCTCTTCCTCACGGGCCTGGCCACGCGTGTGTAATGGCCATCACCTCTCTCTCTCTCTCTCACACACACACACCGTCTCTCCTGTGTTTGCTGGTGGTCCTGGCCTGTGTTGGGTTGGGTTACTCATCTGTCACACCACTGACACTAATGGCCACGGTCAAAGCAAACCAGTGCCAGAAAACCCCTTTGCTTTTTTCCCAGCTTTTGTTGATAAAGCGGTTTGTATTTGAGACGGTGGAAATGACTGTCAAGATGTGATTTCCTTGGCTTTGGAAACGCCTTTTGAATGGAAGGTGGTTTGTGATTCTGGCAATGAAACTGCAAAAAAAAAAAAAAAGACCTTCAAATAGGGCTAGCCAATATCTAATTATTTGATTAGATAAGTCAAATAAAAAGCTTTGAAAGTCAAGCTTTGTATGTTTTGTTTGTGAATCTCACATACAGAATTAGGAGGATATTACCATGCTAAAGTTTGGGCTCAGTGAGATTTTTTTAATGTTTTGAGAGAAGTCTCTTCAGCTCATCAAGGCTGCATTTGTTTGATAAAAAAAATCAAATCAATAATATTGTGAAATATTATTACAATTTAAATAGGCTGTTTCTATGTGAACATATTATAAAAATGTAATTTATTGTGATTTAAAGCTGAATTTTCAGCATCATTACTCCAGTCTTCAGTGTCACATGATCCTTCAGAAATCACTATAATATGATGATTTGATGCTCAAGAAACATTTATGATTATTATCAATGTTATTCATTTATTTCAGATTACAGGCTTAGAGCAGCATTAAAGTCAACATGAAATTACATTTGCATCATTTCAGTAATGTAAAATATGATTCAGTAAGAAAATAATTTTGGCTGGGAATTGATTACAGTCTGATATTGATTGGGTTGTAAAAAGTGCATTTTTTTCACTATAAATGTATAAACGTCAACTACTTTATTTGTTTTGAAATAATGTGTTTAAAGGGTACCTATCATGGAATTTTGAAAATTACCTTTCATGTAGTGTGTAACATCGATCTAAGTGAACAAAAACATCCTGCAAAGTTTTAAATATGAAAGTTCACCGTATACAAAGTTATTGTCTCTCAAAAGTAAGAGTCGACTCTGAGTCGCTGATATGAATCGATAGACGAACGATGCATTTTCTCTAACTTTCGTACATCTCTTGTACAAGTTATTTGAATTCGACACGCGCCGAGCAGACAGAGAAACCTGACAACAACATGTCGACCAGACTCGAATTGAAGTGCGAATCAAAAGCAAACTTTTTTTTTCACTGCCCAGAGACAAGCATGTGAAGACTCAGTGGCTAGAGTTTATATTTACAACTATACCACACAAGTATAGCCACCTTGAGCTGTGTTCGCGTTATTTTAATGACGATCGCTTCACAAACACAAATGCTTTCAAGTGTGGATTCGCGAGTCGGCTGATATAGGAAGGTTCAATACCAAGTTTATTTAGATCAGCTTCCTCCTCCGAATCACAACCTGTAAGTACTATTAATAATTGTTGCTTTTATGTGTGTGTGTGTGCGTGCGTGCGTGTGTGTGTTGAGAGAGTGAGAGTTACGCTCAGCAGCTTCTAGGTCTCCAATGTTTTTTGAAATATGTGAAATTATGTGAAGCGTATTGTAGAACTGCAGTGCTTTATCAATATGTTTAACCTTTGGGCTAACGCAAAATATAACTGACTGGGTCATCTGACCAATCACCGCCGATTAGCATCACGCAAAGGAGGGGTTTGGACAAATGAGTCGTCAAACAAATCATTAGGGAGTCGTTGAGCAAATCAGCTAAAAATAAATGCATATTATAAGACAACAAAAGTGTTTTTTGTCATTGCATGCATGTAAAACTGTTGTTGGGGACTCCCAGAACATTATTAGGAACATTTTAAATGCCATAATAGGTGCCCTTTAATTGCATAGAATAAAAATGTATATTAATTTATTTTTTACTTTGTTGACTTTTGAACTTACACATTTCTCATCAGCTTGTAGGCGTGTGCGTGTGCGTGTGTGTGTGTGTGTGTGTGTGTGTGTGTGTGTGTGCGTGTGTGTGTGCGTGTGTGTGTGTGTGTGTGTGTGTGTGTGTGTGTTGTTTCCCCCCCACAAGCCTGCGGTTTCTCTTTCTCTGAAAAAATGGGATTGTTTCATTTTTTTCATTGGAAATGAGATGATTCATAGCTGGTGTTACTATTAGTCCAGAATCTTTCCTCACACTTGGCAGAGTCATCAGTATTACATGTATCATAGTAAACAGAAGTATATGTTCTATAGGACGACCATGTGTACTAATTGTGTGTGTGTTGGTCCATCATGGTCTAGGGAATGTGTAAGGGTGTGTTTAAAAGTGTGGGATTACCAGAAAGTGTGTAATTACAGACGAGCGTGAAACATTTGAGGGTGTTTGCTTTCATCATAAGCACACCGTTCATAAGCTCAGTAAAACACACACTGTCACAACTCACACACTGATTATGATGAATACGTCTCTCGATGCTGCCAGTTACAATGCAGTTGGTCTTTCTAAGGTTTTCTTTGAATATGTTGGGGTACAATGGTATTATATACATTATAATATCTTAATTATCGTCTGAAACATCACTGTACCAAAGCACTGCCACAATAGGTTAACAGTGCTGTGTATATAGGCCTAGTATACAGTGCTTAGCATAAGCGAACATACCCATGCTAAAGTTGACTAAAAAGAGGAATTAAAAAATCATATAATTAAAAAAATGAGGAAAAATCCAACCTTTAAGGACACCAATTTTAATACAATGAATAATGCATTGTAAATAAATCAATGTTCTTTCTTAAAATCCAGGGTGCATAAGTCAGGATACCCCTATGTTAAAGGTCCCATATTGTCAAAACTGAAATTTCCTGTCTTTCTTCATGAGAGATCTAGGGGTTATGAAACTACCATATAAGTTTTAACCCTCTTGCGTGTGTCTGTTTAAAAGCCTATAGAAACTGAAACCAAATGGCTAGCTCAATCATTCTTTTTGCATACAAAACCAGAGATGTAACATGTTCAGATCAAGCCTCCAACATGCCCATGTTGCGTTGTTTTCACCCTCTAATCAGTCTGTACAAACTGCGTAATATTCGTTTACAAAAAAAACAACACAAAAATGCATTGCACGTCTTTGCACACATGTTCTGTAGATCTGCTATTGATATTTACGTCTTCCGATGACTCATTGACGTATCATGTTCTGTGCACTATGACCCCCGGGTGTGTCACATGTTGTGACGTCACACGCTGCGTCATTTGACCATGCGTTTGACTCCCGTTTGACTCCCATTTGCTATATGTTCCTTATATCGTTACTGTCTTTTTACCATCGGTTTATTTTATTATTTCTTTCTCCTTTAGATGTTCAAAAAATACAAGGACATTCACACACACACACACACACACACACACACACACACACACACACACACACACACACACACACACACACACACACACACACACACACACACACACACACACACACACGCGCGCGCACGAACGCACGCAGCATTATGTCTAAACGAAAGTACACGCCTTTTTTTGAATGTGTAAAAATGAGTGTATCTTAAAAACTAATTTATGTAAACAGTTCGAATCAATTCTGTATAGTTTTAAAGGGCACCTATTATGGCATTTAAAATGTTCCTAATAATGTTCTGGGAGTCCCCAACAACAGTTTTACATGCATGCAATGACAAAAAACACTTTTGTTGTCTTATAATATGCATTTATTTTTACCTGATTTGCTCACCGACTCCCTAATCATTCGTTTGACGACTCATTTGTCCAAACCCCTCCTTTGCGTGACGCTAATCGGCGGTGATTGGTCAGATGACCCAGTCAGTTATATTTTGCGTTAGCCCAAAGCTTAAACATATTGTTAAAGCACTGCAGTACTACAATACGCTTCACATAATTTCACATATTTCAAAAAACAAAAAAAATGACATTGGAGACCTAGAAGCTGCTGAGCGTAACTCTCACTCTCTCACACACACACGCACGCACACGCACACACACACACACACACACACACACACACACACACACACACACACACACACACACACACACACACACACACACACACACACACACACACACACACACACACACACACACACACACACACACACACATAAAAGCAACAATTATTAATAGTACTTACAGGTTGTGATTCGGAGGAGGAAGCTGATCCAAATAAACTTGGTATTGAACGTTCCTTCAGTATCAGCCGACTCGCGAATTCACACTTGAAAGCATTTGTGTTTGTGAAGCGATCGTCATTAAAATAACGCGAACACAGCTCAAGGTGGCTATACTTGTGTGGTATAGTTGTAAATATAAACTCTAGCCATTGAGTCTTCACATGCTTGTCCCTGGGCAGTGAAAAAAAAAGTTTGCTTTTGATTCGCACTTCAGAACAGAGTCTCGTCGACATGTTGTTGTCAGGTTTCTCTGTCTGCTCGGCGCGCGCACTGAGTGGGCGTGTCGAATTCAAATAACTTGTACAAGTGACGTACGAAAGTTAGAGAAAATGCATCGTTCGTCTATCGATTCATATCAGCGACTCAGAGTCGACTCTTATTTTTGAGAGACAATAACTTTGTATACGGTGAACTTTCATATTTAAAACTTTGCAGGATGTTTTTGTTCACTTAGATCTATGTTACACACTACATGAAAGGTAATTTTCAAAATTCCATGATAGGTACCCTTTAAATTGTTTTGTGCACGTTTTTCTCATTGACAAGTTTGAGGTTGACATTTATCAATTTTTTGTATTGAAGAAAATATGTAAAAAAAAAAAATAATTTTTTTTTTCTTTTTGTTTATTGCAGTTTTGGGATATTTATATAGTTACTATTGATTTATTACAAACATAGCCTTCAAACTGGGAGAGTAAGGATTATTTTGATGTATGGCATATGAAAATGCTCAAAAGAATGACAGCACAGCATGTAAAAATACAAAGATATGCTCTGGTGGAATTGTTCTATGGCAGGTCATAAAGGGTTAAAACAGTGGATCACAGACACACACACAGCCTGAGTAAAGTATCTGTGCCTTTTCACGAGCCGTTGTGATTTCCTATAATTTAAATGATGCGTTAGGGGCTGCGTTTACAGATTTATTAAACTCCTTCGGGGTCAAGCAAAACGTCACCGGACCAACTCATCGTCTTAATCATACACTCGATTTAATTATATCATATGGAACCGATCCAACCGATATAGATATCATTCCACTAAGTGATGATGTCACTGACCATTACATGGTAACTTGCATACTACGTACTGCTGTATTATGTCATGCTGCGCCACGTTATCGACCAGGTAGAACAATTCTTCCATCCACCATAGATAATTTCTCAAATAGCTTATCTGATCTGTCTCAGCTGCTGCCTGAACCCAAACAAACAGATGAACTAGACGAATTAACTAGCACTATGAGCACCATTCTCTCTAGAACATTGGATATTGTTGCACCCATTCGATTAAAAAAGGTCAGAGAAAAAAGTATAGCACCATGGTACAATAATACTACGTATGTTTTAAAGAGAGAAACCCGTAATTTAGAGCGTAAATGGAAAAAAAAACTAATTTAGAGGTCTTTAGAATCGCGTGGAAAGACAGTATGTCACGTTATAAAAAGGCCCTTAAAACGGCCAGGGCTGAGCACCTCAGCAAATTAATAGAAAACAACCAAAATAATCCAAGGTTTTTATTTAATACCGTGGCTAGACTAACAAATAAACAGAAGTCGTCTGAACAAAATACCTTGTTACAGTTCAGTAGTAATGATTTCATGAACTTTTTCACCGAGAAAATTGAAAGCATCAGGATCAAAATCGTAAACGTTCAATCTTTGCTCGCGCCTTATAATTCAGCCGCAATTATCACCCCGCAAGAACAATTACAATGCTTTACAACCATAGAACAAAAAGAGTTAAACAAACTTATCACTTCATCTAAAACAAACAACATGTTTATTAGATCCTATACCAACTAAACTACTGAAAGAAGTATTACCTATAGTGGAAGAGCCTCTTCTCAATATTATTAATTCGTCTTTATCTTTAGGTCATGTTCCAAGAACATTCAAGCTGGCAGTTATAAAACCTCTTATTAAGAAACCACAATTAGATCCAAATAACCTAGCAAATTACAGACCCATTTCGAATCTTCCATTTATGTCAAAAATATTAGAAAAAGTTGTGTCCGCTCAACTCGGCTCTTTCTTGCAAGAAAACGACATCTATGAAAAGTTTCAGTCTGGATTCAGGCCACATCATAGCACTGAAACTGCGCTTGTTAGAATCATAAATGATCTACTTTTAGCTTCGGACCAAGGCTGTATCTCAGTACTAGTTTTACTTGATCTTAGTGCTGCGTTCGATACTATAGATCACACAATACTCTTAGATCGACTACAAAATTACACTGGTGTTCAAGGACAAGCATTAAGCTGGTTCAGGTCATACTTATCTGACCGCTACCATTTCGTCTACTTAAATGGAGAAAAATCGATCATGACTTCGGCAAACCATGGAGTGCCGCAGGGATCTGTGTTAGGCCCTTTATTATTCTCAATATATATGCTGCCACTTGGTAATATTCTAAGGAAACATGGAATTAGTTTCCATTGCTATGCTGATGACACTCAAATATATATTTCATCACGGCCAGATGAATACGCTAAATTATCCAAATTGACAGATTGTGTTAAAGATATAAAAGATTGGATGACGCGTAACTTTCTTTTATTAAATCCAGATAAGACAGAGGTAATACTTATCGGTTCTAAAAACCGTCTACAAAACCTCTCACAACACAACTTTAACATAGTAGGATGTCCTGTTACTTTATCCGCTACAGTAAAAGACCTGGGTGTTATATTAGACTGCAACCTGTCTTTTGAAAAGCATATTTCATATGTTACAAAAACTGCCTTTTTCCACCTTAGAAACATTGCTAAGCTATGTAATATGCTATCTGTTTCTGATGCAGAAAAGTTAGTTCATGCATTCATGACCTCGAGACTAGATTACTGTAATGCTTTATTAGCTGGTTGTCCTGCATCCTCAATAAACAAGCTACAGTTAGTCCAAAATGCAGCCGCTAGAGTTCTTACTAGATCAAGAAAATATGATCATATAACACCAGTTTTATCATCACTTCATTGGTTACCTATAAAGTTCCGTATTAATTACAAGGTATTGCTTTTGACCTATAAAGCTCTAAATGGTTTAGCTCCAGTCTATTTAACGGATCTTCTATCGCCTTACAATCCATCACGCTCTTTAAGATCACTAAATTCGAGGCTTCTGGTCATTCCTAGGATATCCAGATCCACCAAAGGAGGGAGAGCATTTTCACATCTAGCTCCGAAGCTCTGGAATAGCCTTCCTGATATTGTTCGTTGCTCAGACTCGCTCTCCCAGTTTAAAACTAGACTAAAGACGCATCTATTTAGCCAGGCACTCATATAAATTTTTATCCTACAGTTACTGTAAATTCGGCCTCTAGTTCATAAACGCCAGAGGAGAACTGGCCCCGACTGAGCCTGGGTTCTCCCAAGGTTTTTTTTTCTCCTTTGGGTGATCTGATGGAGTTTTAGGACACCATTGGGTCACTTGATGGAGTTTTTTCGGTTCCTTGCCACTGTTGCCTTTGGCTTGCTCAGTTGGGGATATTCAAATTAATTAAACAATCATACCATTGATCAGCTCTACCAAACTTGGATGTCCTTTTTGGATGTCCAGTAATAAACAAACATTGTTGAGTTGTTTTGATTGATACTGTAAAGCAGCTTTGATACAATCTGTATTGTGAAAAGCGCTATATAAATATATTTGACTTGACTTGACTTGACCTATATATGTGATGTCAGAACTACTCAGTCCCCGCCTTCAGTCTCCACCCCGACCAATGGTGGGTCACTGAGAAAACAACAGGCCAATCAGAAGAGAGGCTCATGAATATTAAGTAGACAGGCCAAAATCGAGTTGTTCTTGGCAGAGCTCCTGAGAAAGGAGCTGTAAACATATATTGAGATTTTTTTTTGGTACTTATACCGCAAATATATATTCTTAAGGAAGTCAAAACCTAAAATGAAACTTCAGAAAGTTGTACAATATGGGACCTTTAAATTTGCATTGAGAGATGATCTTAGGGAAAGTTCCCCATGCCAATCTCTAGGTATGATGAAGGGTGTGTGATTCATTTCAAAGGCCAAGGGAACTTTATTAGCATGCATATTATCCCGGATCCGTGAAATAACTGGCCTTTAAAAATAAAAAATCTGCTGGCTCTATGGGAATTTAACATAGGGGTGCACTGACTTATGCACACTGTATTTTAAGGAAGAACATTGATTTATTTACGATGAATTATTCAAGAAAAATGGTGTCCTTAAAGGTTGGATTTTCCCTCATTTTCTTAATTAAGGCATTAAGATACATTTGCAAAAGATGATTTTTAATTCTTCTTTTTAGTCAACTTTATGCATGTTAACTTATGCTAAGCACTGTATAGTATATCTCAGTTCAGTGCAATGCTAAACAGGCGTACTAGACTGTTGAGTTTCAGTATAGTGTACAGTCACGTCTACAAAACACATGGAGACTGTCTGACAGAAAGATCTAAAAGATGCTTCCCAATATTCGTTCAGGCTTGTCTAATCTAGAGCATCTGAAAAGTGTCTTCAGAATCAAAGGAAACGGGCCGTGGAAAGGCTTGAACGCTTCACTTAAAAACTTTTAGTGAATTTTTAGTCCGTGTCCAAAATACTGGTATGATCATCATAAACTCCAGGGATCTTGTGTCATGGGAACTGATCTGTCAGATGGCGTGTCAAGAGTTATTAGCATATGAGTGTGTCGGGGGGGTCAGTGAGTTTGCTCCTGGACGGCAGCGCAGATGAAGAGTCTCAGTCGAGCTCCTGATGGAGACCGACAGAAGCTCTGACAGGGGGAGCACTGATGGCGGTCTGTGGACATGTGCCAGTCGAAGCTCCAGGGCTTCTGAGCATCCAGAGAGTGACTCACTTCTGTCAGAGGGAAACAGGTTTCCTAACCAAACAAACTGCGCTGTTGCAGGATTCTTTAAAACAGTGCTTTCCTTTCCATTTGAGACACAATTTAGTTTAGATGTGTAGCTCTGTTTCTGAAGTTTACACACAGACTAAATTTGTTTTAAACCACAGCATCTAAATCTGTTAGTATATTGTAATACAGTTTAAGTAGCCTTGTAATTGTAATCTGATTGGCTGAACAAGTCATTGTATTAAACCGACTTCGAGTTGAATCTCATATAACTTAAAGTTGAAATAGAGTTATTTTGATGAGTTAATACAGCATGTCACCATGAATTATTGATCATTTTTACAGTGTTATCGGATTACTGGCTTAAAGTCACCATGAAATCAAAATTGACAAAATTGATCATACTTATTTCATGTTTACTGGCATGAGGGCGGGGCTATAACCTGTCACTCACATGAGATCCACCAATAGCAAACCAGTTCCTTATGGACAAATCGCTTGAGTTGTTTAAATGAAGGCTTTTCAGTCTAATTAAAGTCGACATGAAATGGAAGTTGTGCTAGTCTTTTTGTGCCGCATATATCTGAGTAAACGCTTCTGGAACAAGAACACATGTAGGTGACTCATGAAGTGGCCACTTTTACTCATTAAAATGCAATTTATACACACATATTTGAACACATTTATTCTACGATGAGGATTTTTTTAGGTAAATGAAGTGTAAAAATGTCAGGGTGATGCAACCGACTTGATATTGTAATGAAGAAAAAAATCATATTGTATAATAGAATAAAATTCTTGAAAAGAAAACTGGCATCGCCATTTTGTTTTCTTGGGAATATTTAACAAAACTAGTTATTAATATTTTATTTTCCCCAAAGTCAAATGGTGCAACCAACATGAAGAAAAAAAAACATGAGAAATTGTAGAGAGAAACCCTGTTG
>CM070840.1:30475744-30495744 GCA_036326025.1 Chrosomus eos
CTAGTCACGTGATCGCTTTCTCAACATTCATATGTTCATGCAGCCGACAGAAACCGTTACAAATCAGAAACACAATCGATTTCAGTTATTTTTCTATCACTACAATACATATTGTTATTTTGATTAGATAATCATCAAGTTTTCTAAAATATAAGCAAATAAAGTGAGAGAATATACATGTAGGTCTACATGTATGTAAATGTATGCTCTGGCCTTTGCAGATATTTAAATATGGCCTTCTTCAAGCATGACTCTTTGGATTGATGATGTTAACAATAAGGTGACACTTTACAATAAGATTTTACTTTTTAAGATCAACATTTACTAATACATTTTAAATTGAGTTTTAATTTTTATTTGATCTCTTATTACCTTAGTTAATGTACTGTGAACTAACATGAATGATCAAGGTACAATTGTATTGCTCAAATATTATTACATGCAGTAAAACGTATATTGCATAATGCATATAGTTAATGAAAGCTAGCTAATACATCATTGTTAACAAATGGGACTTGCAAAGTGTTGCCTATGAGGTTTACATATGTTTCTAGGTTATAGCTAAATAAACACACATTTGACCTGTAATACATGTTTCAATTATTTTCTGTAGTTCTGTTGAACTTTTCATTTTAATATATTCTTATTTATATATTTATTTCATTTAGCACATTTCATTTCATCACTGTTTTACTTGGAGTGTTATGTTTGTTTTTAATCCCAGTGTCCATTGAAAAATATTGGCATGTACGGGCAAACCTAAATATCGTTATCTGTAAAATCCACTATCGGTCGACCTCTTGTTGCACTCCTCTACTCTCTCATACGTCTCATACTCATCTCGTAACTTTCAAAAGTTTATAGAGTTAATAAGATTTATTTTATGCTCATCAAGACTGCATTTATGTTATTAAAAATACAGAAAATTCTGTAATATTGTGAAATATTAAAATAACTGTTTTCTATGTGAATATATTAGTAAAGTGTAATTTATTCCTGTGATCAAAGCTGAATTTTCAGCATCATTACTCCAGTCTTCAGTGTCACATGATCCTTCAGAAATCACTATAATATGATGATTTGCTGCATTTATGATTATTATCTATGTAAAAAAAAACAAAAAAACAGTTATGCTGCTTCATATTTTTGTGGAAACCACAATATTTTAATTAATAGAAAGTTAAGAACAGCGTTTATTTGAAACAGAAATCCTTTGTAACATTATAAATGTCTATACTGTCAGTTTTGATCATTTTAATGCATTTCTTGCTGAATAAAAGTATTTATTTCTTAAAAAACAAACAAAAAAAAACCTAATGTCCCCAAACTTTTAAAGGGTATATAGACAACTTGTGTACATGTATACAGAAACAAATAATGTTCTTTTATTAATGGTTTTTTCAATTTGATGATGTCACCACATTTCAGATTTGTATAATTTGCATATATATATATTGCAAAAACTATAGATAACTAAAAACCCATGTGCACTGAATGAATCTGGCGGATTTCAGAAGTGATTTACTGACCTTCACAGATGTGCTCTTCTTCTCCCAACATTCCTTCAACACACACACACACACACACACACACACACACACACACACCACACACACACACACACACACACACACACACACACACACACACACACACACACACACACACACACACACACAGTCCGCCTGTATTTAGACCATGGACAGATACAGTACATCTCATCTCTAATGCCTTTAATTACGTATCATTATATGCTCGTTCAATTGGATCCTTATGTGATTTTAAATACTATCCCGGCATCTTGCTCACATGCAGGACGGTCTATTTCTTCACACCGGCTCGGCGCTCAGGGAAAGTGTTTCGGTTATCAAAACATGACATCACACATTTCACAATCACTTCTATCGAGACACAATACACTGCTGTAATACTGAAGACACCAACAGAGCTGGTGACCAACACATGTTTGTGATGCTGGTTTAACCTCTTGAAGGAGGTCTGCACTGCACTGGGAGATTTATAGAGGTCTGAATGCGGTTAACATTCACATTCATCTCAATGGCAGGATCTTGGCTGCATTTCACATGATCAGATCAGTTTAGTATCTGCCATGATTGTTTATGGGTGCTCAGTTCTACAGCCAAGTGGTTTTGAGCCAATCACCTGAGCCGTAAATGTCATGTGACTTATCACTCAAGAGATGCTGAAAGGGGTGATGTCATGACGATGTTGATTAGGTGATGTCAGCTCAAGAATCTGAACATAAATTCATCTTTTCAGTACGTTTGAGAGGATCTCGAAGAGTTTGTTAAAATTAGCATGTCATAAAGGTAAGGATAAATTAAAGCTGCAAGCAGCATTTAGCGGGGTTCAAGCATTTAAGGCCTTTAAGCACATAAGCATTAAAGACATTAAGTTTTATTTAGCAAGCATTTAACCACTGACATAATAGATGGAAAAAAACATTTACAGCCAATACAGGCAATTTACCATAGGAAATACATGGTTTTCAAAGGTTTTTAACAGTTATAGCGCCATCTATGGTCCGATCTCCAAACAATTTTGCATGCTTGTTCACCATGTTATGACACATATGATCATCAATTTTTGTGAAGTTCTGACTTTTCCTTTAGGATTTATAGGCTTTTGAGTGTATTTTGCCAAGGACCATTTTCTATGTGACCCTGTTACAGCGACCCAAATGCAAAATTTCTACTTTTTTCAATTATTATTGATCTAGAGAGTCCAGAGAATCGCCCTAGACTAGTTTGGTTCCGATCGGGCGAAAAACCAGGGACTAGTTCGCAAAAGTAGGTTTTGGACAAAATTCCACATAGCAGAACATTTTCCTAAATCGAAATCGGAGATATACATTTTGTCCGACTTGAACCAAGGATCACAGTGTTAGTACTTTTGGTTGCTGTAGCGCCACCTATGGGCCAATTGGGGTCATACTCTGATAGGTTGTCCCCAAATTGAGGCCTACCATCTGGCCAGGTTTCACGTCTCTAGCACTTATGATTTGTTCTGCACGATCAGTTTTACAAATCCTTACAATTACAATATAGGGTTTCAGCACTTTGAGCTTGAACCCCTAAAAAAGTTTACCTCAGGACACCCATGTTACCTGTTCCTCTTTTGTTTTGTTTTTTCAGAGATTAACTTGTAATATTTTGAAGCCTGTGTCATGGCAGATCCTTCATCCTGGTGTTTGCAGTGGCTCAGAAGTTTTAGATCGGGTCTCTTACGGCTCTTATGTCTGAGCCAGGACAGCTAGCATGATGTTGGCTTCTGCCCCGCCAGAGCTTTTGGCAAACACTTTGTAGGCCGAGGCTTAAACCCAAGGCTTACCTCAACAGCCTTCATTCTTTTCTCATAAACTTAGTCTAATTGCCATTTCCCTCTCCTTCATCTTTTCTTGTGTCCTCCATGAACTCTTCTATTAAGTGAAGCCCAGTTTCATGAGGTCAGTGACTGAGGTTTATGTTTTTATGGGCTTTGTTGCAATAGGACGGATCCAGTTTAAACAAATGCAACTGACAACTGGAATGTCAGGGTGTTTGAGTGTTTCAAAGAATATACAGCATTATTCAGTCAAGTGATAGTTGAATAATAAGAATGACAAAGTCCAACAATTCTGGTGTCCAAGTGAATATGCCATGATCCTGAACTTGTTGAAAATCTTCCAACACGTCAAAAATGCTCCTGTGAATGTAAAATGTCAAATAGATTTGTTCCGTTCGACCGCAAGTGCCCTTCGAAGTGTGAACTTCATAGTGTATTCAGCTATCTTACAGGCGAGCTACAGTATTATGCCCCAAGTCTCAGGTGTCCCCAGAATGTGTCTGTGAAGTTTCAGCTCAAAATACCCCACAGATCATTTTTTATGCCATGTTGTAAATGCTTTTTTAATTGGAAGGAAAAACATGCTGTTTTTCTGCATGTATCTTTAAATGCAAATGAGCTGATTCTCCCCGCCCCCTTATCCAGAAGTGGGCGGAGCCTTTTCAGCTCATTCCTCGGATACTCTGCCAAACACTGAAACATCTGTTTGGTTTTGATTATCACGGACACGCCTACATAATGTTGTCATGATGAAAGTTATTAACTGTATCCGTTTAAAGCCATATCAGTCTAAACTTCTGAGATATGGTTTTCTGTGTGCACACATCTGAAGCACGCGCACAGAAAGCTGGCTGTCAGACGGTGCGTTACGCGAGTAATAAACTCAGTTCTCTTTCACATCTTATTGCACTTAAACTGTCAAATACACACAACAAGGTTATGTCAAAAACACACAAAGTTCACATAAACACAGCCAGTTATGACTGTGAACGTAAACAGCAGGGAAAGAAAGTGCATGTGTTTATTAGATCTGTGTATTAAAGTGAAAGCTGTGTAATAGACAATACCTATTGCTGTTAATAAGAATCAAACAACAAAATAAAAACAGAAAATCACTCTTTACTCTTGACTGAATAACTTTAGTAGCTTTATTAAGAATACATGTGTGACTGATTGTTGTTAAAAACTCTGGCGAGGAGATAAACATTTAGGGGAGGAGCTAAGCTAATAAGGCAGCAGTTGTGGGCGGGGCCTGTGCAATGTGATGTTACATTCAAGCACATTCTTGGACGGCTCATTTTGAGACACATTTTCAGATTTATGGGGAAAATAACAAACATAGTGTATGTATTTTTACCACAGTAGGGTGGTTGTGTTCAAACACTGCGTGCACATAGGTATGTTCAAAAACAATATAAAAGTGAATTTTGCATAATAGGTCTCCTTTAATTAAGATTCCAATCCAAAGGTAGTGTACATGTTCAGTTCGAAAGGAACTGCAAACAGCGTAATCTAGGGAGCAGTGAACACTAGCTATGTTTCCATCCACACGCTTTTATCCGCATTAAGTGATATCGAATGAAAAATGCCTTATGGAAACAGTAAAATTCGATTGAATTTCATGAATATCGACTCAAATGAAATGCGTTCGGTCTCATGGGATTTTATCTTGATGGATATACGGCTTATGTGATAAACGCTGATGGAAACGTTATTATGGCGCGATCCATTTTGTCTACCAAAACTTTGTTCGCAAATGTTTGCTTGAATGTTGTGCAAAAATGAATGGAAACACCTTAAAATGTCTCAAATCAATTCGATATACCAATTTGATCGCAAAACATCATGTGACGTCATTACACACAGGTTTATATTTGCTTTAAAGCCGTTGGATGGAAACACACTTTCACCAGCTTTATTCACATGAGTTTTTTACTGAACTTCAGTAATTCGATTGACAAGTGGATGGAAACTTGGCTACTGCGTAGGGACCCTGCTAAACTGAGCACAGCTAATGTTTTCATGAGCTTTTTGGCTATTGGCTAAGCAGCAAAGACGAACGTGGAATATTTTTAGGTGAAATCAGGAATTTTAAACTCAAATATTCCCAGTCAACATGCAAACAATGAGTGTTGTTAGTAAGAAATGTGAATTCTTTGACATAGGATTTCATTGATACACAACCACTTTTTTGTATCTGTCTCAATGCCATTTTTCGAAATCTTTCTTTGTAGTTTTTCTGACAGAAACTAGCTCTGTGCGCAGGTCGGCATCACATACAATGTTGTTATTTCGGCTTTTCAGTGAAGTCTGGTTGATCTGTCTTTTCAAATCAAGTCTGACCTCAAGAAATGATTGAGCTATGAGTTCATGACAGTGTTTGAAGGCCACACTATTCTCCTAAACCTCTCCATTGAGTTCCTCTATAGCAGGCATCTCTGTGCTGTTTACTCACTAAACCCGTGAATGTAGAGTCAGACTGGCATTGTAACTCTACAATCAGCGGCGGGCGAGTCTCGACACATCAGCTGCGCTCGGGGAATGAAGAGGTGTTCGTCTTCCTCACACTGCATCATAATCTGTCCTTTCAGACCCGCGTCTGTATTGCAGTGTGAAAGTGTCTTCCGAGGTGGTCTCTGTGCCAGCATTGTCATTTAATCATGCTGGTGTCTGTCAGACTTGCTGTTACACGCACACTTAACAGTTATTAGCCAGCGCCAGGCCTCTGGAAGTCTATGCCCATCAACACTTTCTGAAGATTTGAGGTTCACAGTAGATCTGTGTGTCATGTTGTCTCAGTCTGGTGGAGAAAGATTTAAAGCCTGTATTGAAGAGTCTCATGGATGCACAACCGCACAGATTGGGGTGGAAACAATAATGATAATTAGATTCATAAAATAATAGTTAACATAAGCAATTCTGGCCTAAGCATGAGGTTAAATGTGACATTGCACAGTTTATAGTTGTTTTTGTCTCACTTAGGAATTATTTTATTGGTGCAACTACTTTTGTCATATTGATTCAGTCATTTTAAATATTATTGACTTGAATAAAACCAGTTCATTTAGTTCCCACATGGAGCATGTAAATAATTACAAGTCATTTTGGTGGTTATGGATAATTATTTAGATTACTGTGGTGGCCAACTATTCTGCTTTTGACAAACCATCAAACTTCTGACCAACTAGTCATACTAGTTAAACGACAAATAAATAAAAGCAAAAGTTTCCCAGGAACTGTTTTTATCAGTTTTTACACCTTTCTCCCCCAAAACTTTTTTTAAACGCTATTACTAAAAAGATCATACATCTTTGGGAGAATTTAAAGGTACACTCAAAAAAATATGCTGGGTTGTTTCAACCCAAATTTGGGTCAAATATGGCCCAAAAAAGCCGTTTGGTTACATTTCTAAATGACATTTTTAACCCAATGATTGGATTTGTCCATATTTTACCCAAAATTGTGTTAAAACAACCCAACATTTTTTAGAGTGTAATAATAATTGGCAAAAGCACTTTTGACATACACCTTCTGTATTACGCTTTCAACCATGTGCTTGATTGTTAGTCTATGAATAATAAGTATCTTTAACCCCCCAAATAATGGTTAATATCTACAGGTAATATCAGAGTTATTAACCTGGCTCCTGATTGGTCAATACAACATTTCATTCATGCTAAAAACCACAATGTAGTAAAAGCTATAACTGGAAACCTGTTCACCTGTGTTAGCATTCTCATGTTCAATACGTCTGACTCCAAAAAAGAAAACTCATAAATAAGTGCTTTTCATTTGTCGAAGAACAAGAACAAGTGTGTTCTTGTACACAGTTTATAGACTTGTGTTGTAAAGATCGTAACAGAGATCAGTTCTGTAGTGATTGTATCGCCACTGGAGGAAGTGATGTAATGCGACTCATCTGGAAACCAGAGTTCGTGACTGCGCACATTTACTTTTGCTCGACATACAAAACTACCCGAGATCATGAGAATGGGTTTGTTTGGCATTGTTGTAATGTACATTTTTTTTCATAACAAATTATGAATTGCTGAATTGAAAAAACTTTTTTTGTCAAAATGTTATATTATATATAGATATATATTGTTCAGCAAAAAAACACTATATATATAAACATTTTTTTTTTATAAAAAATATTTTTTTATATACAAAATAAAAAATATGTTATAAAAATATTTATATATATATATATATATACATATATATATATATATATATATATTATATAATAATAATAATATAATCATTATTATTATTATTATTCGATATATATTTTTTCCCTTTTTTTTTTCTTTTTTTTTACTATTTGTCTCTGTACAAATTGCTATATATTTTTGTCTTTTAATTTCCATGGGAAAATAAATCAAGATGTTCAATGTCGTCTCAGACTTTTGGACCCCACTGTAGATTTTATGACTTTTTCCCAGCCTGTGAAACATGCAATTTTGAAAGAAAAAGTATATTTACACCAGGAGGGTATATTTACACTGTGACCGGGATCAAGCGCCACTCTCACACACACACAACACACACACACCAAAACACACACACACACACACACACACACACACACACAACACACAACACACACACACACACACACACACACACACACACACACACACACACACACACACACACAACACACACACACACACACACACACACACACACACACTCGTCTCTTGCCTCGGGTGTGCTGCTCACAATAGGTCTTTGATACAGTAGGTGCTTCTCCGCCACTGGAAAGTGTCGTGACATGTCGGCCAACCGCCTTGATTCTGCTAAGATAAAGCTTGTGGTTAGTTCTGGAATGATTTGTAAAGATACTCTTCTTTGTTAAGTTAACTATGCTTTCATTGAGCATTCGTGTCTCTTGTGTCATACACTTCCTTTCCGTTCTCCCGGGAAAAGTGTGCGGCTTGGATTAAAAGAGTGGCGGTCTGCGGGTAACTTCTGAACTTCTAAAGCTTATATCAGCATCTGAAGGCATAAATGAAATCAGGGGCGGTACTAATGAAAAGAACAATATTTGAACAAGTTCTGCAGCTGGCATGGACATTGTTTCTCTTTCTCTTCCTGATGCACTCTTTCCTCCCCTGGATTGAGATGGAGGAGGTCTGGGCCGCTCCTAGTTGCTTTAGTTGAAGCCTGGATTTGTTCAGCGTTGTGATTCAGACGTGGTTGTATTACTTCATGGAGTTATAAATGAAGCGTTTACAAAGGCGTCCCTGTCTTCTCTGATCTCACACCATCCTGGAATGTTTTCTCCATCCATCATCCCATCTCTGGTGTGGCGACCTCCACTTGGGACACGCGAGCGGCCGATAATAGATGTGGACAAAGCAATGTTTGTTCTGTGTGTGTCAGTGTAAAGGAACGTTACTTATAAAAGCATTATATTATGATGTGTTACGCCTAATAAAACAATTACGCTGAATATTGTTTCTGTTCATGGAAAGTAGCATTTTACTTCTGCAGTCTCTGAATGGATTTGAATCGCAGGTCATCATGTCTCATATATCAAGTTTCAGACACACACGTCTCAGTGAAATGCCACCTGTCACTAAAACATCCAGAGATACCACATCCATTGTTCTTTTGTTTCTCATAATATCATTTTGGTGATGTTATTGTTGTGACAGTGTGTGAACGACACAGTAAGGAAAGAAGTTGAATGGTGTTTTACAGCCTTTGTCTTGATTTAAAAAGCTCTTGACATGTAGTCATCTCTCTATTTTTATCTCCAGCATGATGGATGATGGATCTGACCCACAAAAGATCTTCAAATGTAAAATGCAATATTTTAACAAGTCTGCTTTACTTTTTTTCTAAAAAAATAAAAATATTTTTATTAAAGAATTAGGCCCAAAATGCTTTAAATTAAGGTTTTTAAAATGAATGTGTATTTATGTGATTCATGTCAACATGTTTTTGAGCTACATGAAAAAAAAGTGTTATTTGTAACCCCCTCATTTAACACATTTAAAAGCATTGATTTCCATTTTCTAACAGTTGAGCTATGAACACATTTCTTAAATGCATTATCTTCTTCTATCATCACGTCTCTGGGAAACACTTTTTGGGACACGTGAGCAGCTACAGTAATAATAGATGCATGTGTGAACTGTAAAAATTACCTGAAAAAAACCCCATGCATGTTACATTTATTTAGGATAAACTGTTCTCCAAAGTGACTTTTTACGGTGTGCATTTTATCACCATATATGTTTCCCAGGAATCAACACTATGTTATTGGCGTTGGTGGTGCCATGTTCTACTGGTTGAACTACAGTACATGAACAAAAAGCAATGGCGTTACTTGTAAACCCTTTATTGTAACACATTGCTTATATGCATTGGCGTCTCCGTCAGCTCTGATCTTACACTATCCTGAAATGTTATCTTCATCCATCATCATGTCTGGCGTGGCGACCTCCTTTTGGGACATAATAATTAATAATTTGATACATTTATATAGCGCTTTTCTCTGCATTCAAAGTGCTTTACATAGCCGGGTATAAGCGACTGATAATAGATGCATGCTAACTGTAACCCATCACTTCAAAAAAACATTCGTTACATTCATTTATTTGGCAGAAAGTGTAATCCAAGTGTGTGTTTTATCAGCATGTGTGTTTCCTGGAATTGGAACTAATGTGATTGTGTTGGTTGTGCAATGTTCTACTAGTTGAGCTAAATAAACAGAAAATAAAGTGTTACTTGTAACTCCTTTATTGTACCACATCAACACATGACTTAAAGGATTAGTTCCCTTTAAAAAAAACTTTTGCTGATAATTTACTCACCCCCATGTCATCCAAGATGTCCATGTCTTTCTTTCTTCAGTCGAAAAGAAATTAAGGTTTTTGATGAAAACATTCCAGGATTTTTCTCCATATAATGGACTTCAATGGGACCCAAACGGTTCAAGGTCCAAATGACAGTTTCAGTGCAGCTTCAAAGGGCTTTAAACGACACCAGACGATGAATAAGGGTCTTATCTAGCCAAACCATCGCTCATTTCAAAAATAAATAAAAAAGTTTAAGTTTTATAAGCACAAATGCTTGCCTTGCTCTGTTCTGTGATGCGCGTTCGTGACCTTTTCAACGTAATTGCGTATCACGTGAAGTCGCATGAAGCTGCACTGAAACTGTCATTTGGACCTTGAACCGTTTGGGTCCCAATGAAGTCCATTATATGGAGAAAAATCCTTGAATGTTTTCATCAAAAACCTTAATTTATTTTCCACTGAAGAAAGAAAGACATGGACATCTTGGATGACATGGGGGCGAGTAAATTATCAGCAAAAGTTTTTTTAAAAGTGAACTAATCCTTTAAATGCATTACACTATGTCAACATGTTTTTTTGTGGTTTTGTATGCGTAGTGAGAGCATGTTATATCATGAAACGCATGACTTTCCTGCAAAAAAAGTCTCTCTCTCTCTCTCTCTCTCTCTCTCTTCCTCTCTCTCTCTCTCTCTCTCTCTCTCTCTCTCTCTCTCTCCTCTCTCTCTCTCTCTCTCTCTCTCTCTCCCTCTCCTCTCTCTCTCTTCTCAGGAGTAAACTACTTCTCCTGCTTCATTTATCTTTCCTTTGCCCTTCATGCTTTAATATTTCATCCCTCTCGTCACGGAGGGAACAATGTCGTCTTTTCTCCTTGAGCAAAGGTTCCTTTCTAAATCACGCATACGAGGCCTGGGTTATCCCTGCAAACCCTTATCATAAATAATAACTGCACAAACAGGAGAACAAGCCTTTCCCTCTCATTTCATCTCCATTTCCATCCATCTTTGGTGATTATGGGGTCCATTTGATCTTAAATCTGCATGTTAGCCGCTGGGTTTAACGGTGGATGTGTGAGGACGAAGCGCTGGCCGGCGGCGCATGTCGTCTCGGCAGAGAAGTTGTTCAGATATTTGCTGAGTCTTGTTCTGGGTTTGTGGCCTGAAAATGTCTTCCAGATTAACTCTGTTAAAACTTGGATGAACTAGTTGACATTGTTCCTTTAGAATGGGTTCAAATTTCTGTTTATTCGATTGTGACTCATTTTTCTGCTGAATTATTTTGTGGTTGGTGAACTATTATTATGGACTATATTTCTAGATAATTGCTATAATTATGTTTTTTAATGCTTGTAAAAATCTGCAAAAAAATTCAGTATCTCTTTCGTTCTTTAGGAGAAATACTAAGAGGGAAAGAAGGGGGATTAGTCGACATTAGGGATACACAATATATTGGTGCAATATTGGTTATCCATCGATATTAGAGATTTATTTTTAATTTAGTAACTTTTCGACTGCTGGATATTGGATGTATAATATTGGATATTTAATCGTTTATCTTTGTTTACACTATTTTAAAATTACTTTTACTTTAAAATTGATTATGTATTTGCTTTCTTAATATAGTATTCGCCGAGATATTTGCGTAATAGACGGTATTGTCTATGAGTTCGAGCACGAGCGCTCTTGTAAAAATTGGTTGCAATCTGAAATCACCACTAGAGGCCGCTAAAAGTTACATAGAGCACCTTTAATACATGTTATATATATTTAGTGTGTATATATATATATATATACACACACACACTACATTCTGTAATGACTTTATCTCTCAAATTCTAGTAAGACAAAAAACTAACTTTTGTGACTCAACATTTTGACTTTATATTTCACAATTAAATAAGAATTCAGAATTGTGACTTTTTTGTATCTATTTCTCACAACTGAGACTTTATTTTTCAATACTGTGAATTTATTTCTCATAACATCTTGTATATAATTTGCTCTGCAACACTTTTAATTTAGCCTGACGTCATCAGAATCTCTTCTCTTCCAAATATATGACCTTCAGAATTGAGACTTTTCACAATCCAGGCGGTTCTTGTGGATTAAATTGTGTCGTGCGGCTCATGCCAAACTTTTTTTTCTGATTGCATATCCAGTTTTACTTGGAAATACATCAGATTAGGGATGAAAAGGGAAACACGGTAGATATATAGATGGATGGATGATAATTTACTCTGGTAAATGGTCTACATAGACTGGAAGTCGGCATAGACTTGCTTTCCATCGGTGTGCGACCCCAATCTCTCCCATTTTCTTCTTCATCATCAGCTGGCTTTGAAGCTCTTCAGGGTCTGTGGATGCCAAGCTGACTGGGTTATTCAGCTGTGCCCAGTTATGAGATTACAGAGTTCAGTCAGGACACACGGTCCAGCACAGAGGAATATTACACTGACTGGATGATGATGTTGTTTGGTACATCAGACTGTTCTTTTCAAATGTGTGTGTTTTTAAAATCATTCCATTCTATCTCCGTTTTCTTTGTTCAGGTACAAGACAGCACACAGCTAATGACGTGATTCTCTAATAAGCATAAACGCATATAACTCCCACAAATATTAGGTAAAATGATAAGAAATTCAGCACTTCTCTCGTTCTTTAGGAGAAATACTAAGAGGGAAAAAAGGGGGGGATTAGTCGACATTAGGGATGCACAATATATTGGTGCAATATTGGTTATCCTTCGATATTAGAGATTTATTTTAAATTTAGCAATATTGACTTTTCGACTGCTGGATATTGGATGTATAATATTGGATATCTAATCGTTTATCTTTGTTTACACTATTTTAAAATTATTTTTACATTAAAATTGATTATATATTTGCTTTCTTAATACGTTATATATATATATACACACACTACATTCTGTAATTGTATTGACGGACTTACTGTCCAATGATTCTAGGTGGTCTTGGAAATGATTGGATGAAGTTTTTCGAGTCTTGCCCGTTCCACAGATGATTAAATTGCTTAATTTTTATTTCAGTGCTTCTAACTCAGTGGATGTAAATGGGTTAGGAATAGGATTTCAAGTTTTTTTTTTGAAAAAATGGACAAAAAAGAG
Source organism: Chrosomus eos (assembly GCA_036326025.1). Taxonomy (NCBI): domain Eukaryota; kingdom Metazoa; phylum Chordata; class Actinopteri; order Cypriniformes; family Leuciscidae; genus Chrosomus; species Chrosomus eos. The sequence continues at coordinate 30,489,025 of CM070840.1, forward strand.
AATCACATACCACACCTTTAAGTATATTTCTCAAATTCTAGTAAGACAAAAAAACGAACTTTTGTGACTCAACATTTTGGCTTAATATTTCACAATTATAAATAAATAAACATTCAGAATGATGTTAAATGATGTTAAATAAGCCTATTATCTCATTCAGTGCAATACTGAACATTCCTCTATTTCTTCTCTGGTTGTTAAATGCAAGTTCTTGCCGGGAATCCTGATAGTTTTCTTTCGCCTAAAGTTAGTTGCCTTTTACTGACAACAGGTTATGGATATTTTGCGATGTTGGGATGTCGGTGTGACACTGATTGTCCTCTTCTCTTCTCTCAGGACCCGGGTTACTGGATTCAGGTTCATCGGCTAGAACACGGAGACGGAGGGATTTTGGACCTGGATGACGTGCTGTGTGACGTAGCCGACGACAAAGACAGGGTATGTAGTGTGCATGAATGTTTATTTTCTTGCTTCAGGAGAGACGCTGATCTCTAATGTGATTAACTTCAACTTTCATTTCCAGTTTGAATGTACCTGAGACATTCTGAGTTAAAACTGGATTTATTTATAATTATTTATCTGAGATGACAACTGGACGTTACTGGCTTGACTGGCCTCGTGACGACAATACATGTGTGTTTACTTGAATAATTCTAAATAAAATAGTTTTATAAAGTTTATCAACTTTTTAAGCTAACAAGTATATTTTTGCCCATTACCCTGATTTCGCTCGGCATATAAAGACACTTAACTGGTATTTTGGTAGAGATGTGTTTTGTGTGCATGTCTATTTATGCTTAGAGATAAAAATTATTTCAAAATATCACATATGCGTGATTGCATTGTAAGGTTTTTATAAGCTAATTTTAGATGGTTATTCAGCATTTTGTTGTACATGTGTGATCAATCATTGTACTTAATCTCATGAGAAATAGTTGTATATGATTTGGCGATTTCGTATGAATTCGTACAATGTGGTTTTTATGCAAGCGTGCAATTTTTAGAAAACAAAAATAAGCATGAATGTCCATCCCTAAACATACTTATGAATTATCATGAGTGATGCTACTGTGTGAAGCAGATATCTATACTTATTTCATTATGTTTCACACATTCACAAATGGTTATTTGACAGTATGCAGTGTGTTATCTGTTCAAGCGTAGTTAGTGGAAAATGGCCTTTCTACATCCACCGTGTTGTTTTTTGATGCAAGGCTGTCATGTATTTTGAAAGCAGATTGCCCGTGTTTATGAGAAACTAGATGTCAGTATGATATTCCACATTTGTTTCCAAATCCCTTTAGCCGAGAGAAGGCAGTGGTCGTCCTCGCTTTTGCACTCTTGTTTTGCTCAACTGTTGTTGTGGTTATCTCATCCGCATGTGTTTCGATTTCTTTTCACCATGCTTGAGAACGGCCAGGAACATTGACTGTTTATTACTAGTGATGCACTGAATGAAATGAAAGCTGAAAACAGCTAAAGGAAAACATTAACATGGGAAACAAAAAACAATCACTAATCATTACCTCTTCCTCTAATTTCAGTGTGACTGACTTCATTGCACAGGTTCAGACCACCTCATGCTAAATAAATATTTTCTTTTCTCAATAAAGCATTTTTCATCCAGGAAAAGCATCATGATTTTGTCATAGCAAAGGAATTTGGGAAGTTTCCTCTAGTTCGGCCCTGACTAGCACATCATGAATAATGGCTCATCTCAGTCCCACACAAGAGATTGTCCCTCTGGTGTGTTTATAATCGTAGTTTGTTCATTAGCGTCACTGCTAATGTTGTCAAGCCCTGATAAATTGTGTTTAGCCAGCAAGCTAATTAGTCCGTCCGTTCCTGCTGGGCTCTGGTGACATCTCAATGCTTACAACAGCTTTTGTTCCTAGTGATTTATAATCATCCTCTCAGCACGACCACAATTGATAATCCATGTTAGCTCAATTAGTAAACAGCACACTCTGGCTACACTTGCATTGTGCCAAATCCATACTATCAAGCTAATTAGCATTAGCATCTTAAACAGAAATACATGTTTGAGTTGAGAGCAGAGGATATTGTCATCAATTCATGAAAACAAGATCAGTGTTATACAATGCTGAATACTAGGGCTGCGTGATATTGGAAAGAAATGTCATTGAAAACAACTTCACCAGATGATTTTAATAGCTTTTGGGAAGAATTAATCCTTCTAGAATGATTGGGGTGATTTTGCATAGAAAATAAGAAAAGATAAGAAAATGTGGCTGATATACAGTATTAAAGTATAATTAATGGATTATTTTCTTCAGTGTGACACTTCAGATAAACACTGTTCAACATGATGGTTTTTAAATTGTTTGAAATATGATGGGAATCACTTAAAAAAGGAAAATACAGTAAAGTGCAACATGTGCAGCGCAAATCTGTCATATAGGCTTCATAAAATTAACACAGAATTAATTATAAAACATGATAATTGTGTGCTTAAGACATTGGGTTAGAGACATTGCTTTTAATGGTGGGGCTTTTGTTTTTTTAATCAGACTCGCAAAAATTATATACAAATTTGCATTTAGATTTATCGGCTAATACATTGATTTTTGACTTTTAAATATAACGCATTATCTGTATAACCAAAATGTTCATATCGGTGCATCTTAATCAAAATGTATTTTAATATTACCCTTAACAAAAAGAATGGTAGAGCAGTGATGGTGTCAGATGATGATAACCATATTCATATAACATGTTATTAGCATGGTACATAAGAGGATTGGGTAGAAAAATGCCGTGAGTTTACAGAGAGAATGAGTTGAGCTTGTTCACGGTTGGTGAACAGGATCTGCCGCACGGATTCAGGGAAGCGTTCACTGGTGTGTGGTGTGTGTGTGTCTTGAGAGATGATGCTCATCTTGGGAGGCTTGAGCTTTTTTTCCTCCGGGTGTCATGGTAACATCTCTGCCAGGTCTCAGTCAAACGTCTGGATCTGTGTGTGTGTGTGTGTGTGTGTGTGAGAAACCGCCGAGAGCCACGCAACATCCCTCACACACTCATCGTCTGTCCTGGTTGACATCACAGATTTCAGCGCTCCATGCATTACATTCTTGAATATATTGTTAGTCTTGCATCGTCTCGTTGTTTTCTCTATTTTTACATCATCGTCTCTCACTGATTTCTCTGCTGTATTCTTCTAGATGTTTCACTCACTGCGTCTGTGCCGTCATACATTTCTCATGACTGAGGATTAGATTTGAATATTATTCTGCTATATGCTGTGCACATGCTGAACCCAAGTAGCTTTGTGTCTTTGTGTGTTTCTGTCAGATGTTCAGCGCTTGTTTATGAGCTTGGCCTTGTGTGGTTGAATTAACATTTAAGGCTTTAATTTCTAGTATTATGACGGTAACACAAGAAGGGCTCTTTCATTTAAATGTTTTACAGATGCTTTGGGCTTTCACTTATAAGCATTTTATTGGATCTTTAGAGTAAATATATTAATATAAGTATGTTTTATATCTGATGCATCAAGCTTTAAGTTGCTGATATTTATATGATCAAAAGTAAGATGAAATTCTGATGCTTCTAATGTAAATCAATGAGATCTTTATTACAGGATAGCAGACTACTTACATAAAATGCATATAAATACCAGTCGTCACTCTGTGTCTATCAATAATGTCTTATTGGACTTTAAGATCTAATTCGGCATCTGGTGGTCGACGAAATCACCGCTGTGTTTTGGCGGATATTTCTTTCCACATAGCAGCTAGATCGACTTAAAATACATTTTTGTATTTTAACTTTTGCAAAAACTTTTGCAAAAATACAAGAGTGAAACAAAGAACAAAGAAAACAAATAGAGTGTGTTTTCTGCCGTCTCAGTCTTCTTTCTGAAACGCGTCACAAAAATGAACCTAAACTTATTATGCTTATAGTTTTATGCTCTGTAGTTTTATAACATATAATGCAATGCAATGATGATTGAGAAATGAACAAATAAACGTTCCTCAAACGCCTGATGATCATATTTGATACTCATATCATATAAAAAATGATGTATAATCAAGTAAAGTGAAGCTGTGTTCATCTCAAAATATTACTAAGAATATAAAGTTATTCTTACGTTTACTTGATAAAAAGACTCGAGCTTAACGTGGACGTTTGTACAGTTATACTAAAAGGCTTTTCCTGGCTAAAGAGTATAAAGTGAATCAGACGACAGAAGGATAGGGGATTGTGAACACAACAGGTTTTTCAGCAAAGTTTTAATCATGTGGATCATTCAGAGGCCTTTGAAATATGATACAGTAGGCTTTCACTAATAATTTAATAACACTGTGAAATGTTATCTTTAGCAAATCTCCAAATTAACAAATTCTTCACATTTCACATTGTTTTATTCCTAAATGCACTTATTTTTTGAGATTTTATTTTTATTTCTGCCTTTTATCAGTTCACATGTAAATAATAATCACAGCTCGAAGTTTATGGTAAATGGTAAATGGTAAATGGACTGCATTTATATAGCGCTTTCACAGACCCAATGGCCACCAAAGCGCTTTTACAATTTGCCTCACATTCACCCATTCACTCTCTCATTCATACACCGACGGGCGACGGCAGCCATGCAAGGCGCCATCCAGCTCGTCGGGAGCAGCTGGGGTTAGGTGTCTTGCTCACGGACACCTCGACACTTGGTCAGGTGGAACCGGGGATTGAACCACCAACCTTTCGGTTTGTAGACAACCTACATGAACCACTGAGCCACTGCCGCCCCATTTATAAATCATACACTACGGTAAAAAGTGTTTTGAGGTCATAACATAATTGTGCAAGGAGCCGCATGAAAACTAGTTTTTAATAATCCATAATCTGCCCTTAATCATAATTGTGTGTGAAAAGGATTAAAAGTTGTTGCTGTTTTACTGCCTCGAGAGTTCATTTCTTTTAGAAATGCAGTGATATGTACATATATAAATATTGCCACAGGAACCATTTTCCAATGATCCGGTGTTTAATAATCAGCTGATCGGAAGATATCCTGAGTTTAAAGCAAGTGTGACTTCAGATCTCAGTTACATTGTTACAAAATGTTTATAATTTAATTTTGTTTATTTATACTTTCCATTTCAGTTGTTTATTAAGTGTGTTTTTAACATTAATAATGATCATAAATGTTCCATGAGCATCAAATCCTCATATGATAGTGATTAGTAAAGGATCATGTGACACTGAGACTGCAGTAATGAAGCTCCAGCTTTGATCACAGGAGTAAATGACACTCTCTTCAGTATTTATTCGATTCATGCTGATGATCCCATTAGTATATTTTCGATTTGTTTCAAATAATGACCTACATTATAGCAGCAATTATGAAATTACTTCATATTTGTCTAGGAACTACTTAGATGTGTTTGATAGCACTTTACAATAAGGTCTCATTTGTTTAATTTGTTTAACAGTTTAACAGAGTGTGTGAGTGTGTGTGTGTGTGAGGAGAGAGAGAGAGTGTGTGAGTGTCTGAGTGTGTGTGTGTGTGTGTGTGAGAGAGAGAGAGAGAGTGTGTGTGTGTGTGTGTGTGTGTGAGAGAGAGAGAGAGAGAGGAGAGAGAGAGAGAGAGAGAGGAGAGAGGAGAGAGTGAGAGAGAGAGAGAGAGAGAGAGAGAGAGAGAGAGAGAGAGAGAGAGAGAGAGGAGAGAGAGAGGAGTGTGAGTCTCTGTGAGTGTGTGTGTGTGTGTGTGTGTGTGTGTGTGTGTGTGTGAGAGAGAGAGAGTGAGGCCACGTCCACACGAAGCCGGTGCGTTCCCTATCCGATCTTTTTTTTCCCTCGTTCTAAAAAAAAAATTCCGTAAACACGGGGTCGTCTCAAGAAATATCTGCGTCCACACGAAACCACTGAAACCGACTGAAAACGGTGTAGTATATATGCCAGACCAGTACGAGGGGCTGTAATTCTGACACAGATACACTAAAAACAGAGAAGAAGACTTGCGCATAAACCTTGCGCGCTGTATACAATAATATACAGTAATATTAGGCACAGTAGCTTCTTTTCTTTTTTACCAAGAACTTTATTGAACAATATGAAAAACTATAAATGGTACAAAATAGGGATGAGTCATCCCTATTTTGTACCATTTATAGGATGAGTCACGATGGTCGATTAGTTTGCAGACGCATAAAGCTTGCCACAAAAAAACGGCAAATAGCCTAATTATTATGAATGTGTCAAATAGCCTATAGCAAGGAGACATTTGAATTGTTTATTAATAAACTAGTGTTTTGTGTGACGATGCTGACTCGCCACCTTCGCAGTGTTTTGAAGGTGCCTATAGAGAGAAATGCACACTTCATACGGATTATTAGAGTTGTCTGTTACTTTTCTTTTTGAATTGTTTTGTTTAAAAGTAGACATTAAAAGCTTAGATATAGGTATTTCTGAGTTTCTGTTCATTTATGAGACAAGCTCCAGTTCTCGTGCGTTGCAATTTATATTGCGTCGGCGCCTCATGTCCTGATTATATAGGCTATTGTCTGCTATCCATGCAATTCGTTAATAAAACATTGATTAAAATTAAGATACAATTTTTACAAAACGAAATTCATTTTAAAGAAAGGCAAAACAAAACTTAATGAAGACAAAACAAAACTTAATGAAGTGGTCAAAATGATGTGTCTCGATATTGCGCATCTTACTCACGCTGTTCACTTATAGGGCCTAATCAACATATAT